>CM068368.1:555225711-555825711 GCA_034769895.1 Magicicada septendecula | reverse complement strand
TTCAGTAAACAGATTTTGTTAAATTTAATATGCAAATTCGCTTTTAGCAATTGTATTTTAGTGTTTTGGAATTTAAATACCATTTTTGCCTGGCTGGGCTCCAGTTTAACATTCATGTTACGTATGGTATCCAAGTCACTTTTATGCAATATTAAGTGATTACCTGTATGCGGTCCGCCGTGTGACTTCTCAAACTTACTACGTTACGCGTTTCAAGGCGTATGCCTCATCATCAGACGTTTAAAACCAAAAACACATATCACACAAAACTGCGTTTGTCAAAAAATAAATAAAATTGCAGAAACAAGCATATTATGTGCACGTGATGTAGGGTGCGCACCCGTTCAAGTGTTGTCTGCTACTGATTGGAATTCGTTGAGCAGTCTCAAAGCAGTATCATACAGGCGGTTAGATACAAAGTTCAATTGTTCATTCAAAACACAATCACGACTGCTATCATTATTATATGCATTAAAAATTTCCAGCTCCTCCAAGGCATTCATAAAACGGCCCTTGTTGCATATATGCAAAGGCATTAGATTGGACTTAAAATCTGTATAATTGTGATTGTGTTGGGTCAGATGACGAGTGTAATTAGATTTTATATCATTGTAATTGTGCGTCTTTTTTGGTAAGTGTTCACGGAAGCGTTTGTGAAAACCTCTTCCGGTCTGACCTATATAGAAGCTGTTACAATCATTGCAAACCAGTTTATAAATGCCTGTTTTTTCTTCAATAGATAAGAGCAGTTTAGGTCTAAGTATATTAATTAGTTTATTATTGGTTCTAAAAGACATAGTATAACCAATATTGTTCATCACTGAGGATAAAATTTTTGGCATGATGTATGTGTATTTTGCAGATATAAATTTTTTCGGTGTTTTATTAAGTGGACGGGGCTTAAGTTGAATGTTATTATGCTTCTTTAGCAATTTGTCAATAATGTGACTACTGTAACCATTGGAAACTGCAATAAATCTTATTGTATTTAGCTCAGTCTGGAAATCATTATTGTCAAGTGGGACTGTCAACAATCTATGGATTAGACTATTATATGCTGCCATTTTTTGAGAGTATGGATGGTGGGAATCTGCATGTATTGTATGGTTAGTGGCAGTAGGCTTCCTAAAAATATTGAATTTCAATGTGTCCATTCGTTTAGTGAGGGTCAGGTCTAGAAAGTTAATTGAGTTATTACGCTCGGTCTCTAAAGTAAATTGAATATTATTGTTGATTTCATTTAAAAGATTTTTAAAGGAGTCAACTTGTCTCAAAGTTCCGTCAAAAATAATAAACGTGTCATCTACGTAACGTGAATAAAATTTTATCTTATTAGCGTATATGTTATTATTTAATAAATAAGTGTTTTCGTAGAAATTTAAGTATATGTCAGCCAACAGGCCTGAGAGGGGTGAGCCCATAGCTAGACCATCATCTTGGCAATAGAATAAACCATTGAATGTGAAATAATTTTGATTTAAAATGACTTTAAGCAAGTCAATCAACTCATCTATCGCCTGTGCACTCATGGAAGCGTTTATTCGTAAATTGTCCTTCAATAATTTTAAAGTTACCTCAGTTGGAATATTTGTATATAAATCCACTATGTCAAATGAAACCAATTTGTAATTGGGTTTTAATTTAACGGTATTTATCTTATTACTGAAGTCAGTATTATTTGTTAAGCTGTAATTATTCTTTAACTGTAAATTGTCTTTAATTAGTTTTACAAGAATGTTTGATGTTTTGAAACCGGGGGCTGTAGTGAAGTTAACCAGTGGTCTTATGGGTATGTGTGGTTTGTGGATTTTGGGGAGTCCCGTAAATATCGGAGCCTTCGCATTAATTGGCTTCGAATAACGACGTGTATTATCACTGAGCAAACCCGTACATTTGTTAATACATTGGTTGAGGTTTTTGGTGTATTTATCAGTAGGATCAGATTTTAATTGTCTAATATTATGGTTAGAGATAAATTCGTGAACTTTGGCATTATAAGAATCAGTATCCATGATTACTAATGTATTCCCTTTATCTGCTTTAATAATACTAGCATTATTAATAGTTATTTTTGTTTTGATGTGCCTCAAAGTTTAGTATTCACGGGAGAATCGTGGATGCAAAAATAGATTGTGTGGTAGGTTATCGTTAGATCTGATAGTTTTAGTGAATTTATTGTTTATCAATATGCGTGCTTCGTTCTGTACAATAGGATTCGGAATAGTCTTAATAGCCGCCTCCGCCTCAACGAGCTCATAAATATGTTTGTTATTTCCGGTTGGTGGGAGATTATAATTAAGTCCTTTATTAAGGAGCTCCATTTCATTATCACTGAAGTTTATATTAGTTAAATTCATTGTTCTAGGATGAAATGTATGTTTGCAATTAATGTCAGTCTCTAGACGGTGTTTATTTTCTAAACTACGAAGTTTACGTAATTGATTGAAGCGTATACGGCGTGAAACACTAGCTGTGTATTTAAATATATAATCAAAAACATTGTTGATAACGCTTGGATGAATGATGTTGAGGATATGTAAATGTCATTTGAATAAACGAGTGTTAAGAATAGATTTTTTAATATATAATGCCTTAATCTCTTCTCTAATATACATCCGTTCAGCAGAATGTTTGGTAATGTTTGCGGCCTTGGAAGAGCTGTTGATCTTTACAATGGCATATTTTGGTGTTATGTTCTTCAGTAAACAGATTTTGTTAAATTTAATATGCAAATTCGCTTTTAGCAATTGTATTTTAGTGTTTTGGAATTTAAATACCATTTTTGCCTGGCTGGGCTCCAGTTTAACATTCATGTTACGTATGGTATCCAAGTCACTTTTATGTAATATTAAGTGATTACCTGTATGCGGTCCCCCGTGTGACTTCTCAAACTTACTACGTTACGCGTTTCAAGGCGTATGCCTCATCATCAGACGTTTAAAACCAAAAACACATATCACACAAAACTGCGTTTGTCAAAAAATAAATAAAATTGCAGAAACAAGCATATTATGTGCACGTGATGTAGGGTGCGCACCCGTTCAAGTGTTGTCTGCTACTGATTGGAATTCGTTGAGCAGTCTCAAAGCAGTATCATACAGGCGGTTAGATACAAAGTTCAATTGTTCATTCAAAACACAATCACGACTGCTATCATTATTATATGCATTAAAAATTTCCAGCTCCTCCAAGGCATTCATAAAACGGCCCTTGTTGCATATATGCAAAGGCATTAGATTGGACTTAAAATCTGTATAATTGTGATTGTGTTGGGTCAGATGACGAGTGTAATTAGATTTTATATCATTGTAATTGTGCGTCTTTTTTGGTAAGTGTTCACGGAAGCGTTTGTGAAAACCTCTTCCGGTCTGACCTATATAGAAGCTGTTACAATCATTGCAAACCAGTTTATAAATGCCTGTTTTTTCTTCAATAGATAAGAGCAGTTTAGGTCTAAGTATATTAATTAGTTTATTATTGGTTCTAAAAGACATAGTATAACCAATATTGTTCATCACTGAGGATAAAATTTTTGGCATGATGTATGTGTATTTTGCAGATATAAATTTTTTCGGTGTTTTATTAAGTGGACGGGGCTAAGTTGAATGTTATTATGCTTCTTTAGCAATTTGTCAATAATGTGACTACTGTAACCATTGGAAACTGCAATAAATCTTATTGTATTTAGCTCAGTCTGGAAATCATTATTGTCAAGTGGGACTGTCAACAATCTATGGATTAGACTATTATATGCTGCCATTTTTTGAGAGTATGGATGGTGGGAATCTGCATGTATTGTATGGTTAGTGGCAGTAGGCTTCCTAAAAATATTGAATTTCAATGTGTCCATTCGTTTAGTGAGGGTCAGGTCTAGAAAGTTAATTGAGTTATTACGCTCGGTCTCTAAAGTAAATTGAATATTATTGTTGATTTCATTTAAAAGATTTTTAAAGGAGTCAACTTGTCTCAAAGTTCCGTCAAAAATAATAAACGTGTCATCTACGTAACGTGAATAAAATTTTATCTTATTAGCGTATATGTTATTATTTAATAAATAAGTGTTTTCGTAGAAATTTAAGTATATGTCAGCCAACAGGCCTGAGAGGGGTGAGCCCATAGCTAGACCATCATCTTGGCAATAGAATAAACCATTGAATGTGAAATAATTTTGATTTAAAATGACTTTAAGCAAGTCAATCAACTCATCTATCGCCTGTGCACTCATGGAAGCGTTTATTCGTAAATTGTCCTTCAATAATTTTAAAGTTACCTCAGTTGGAATATTTGTATATAAATCCACTATGTCAAATGAAACCAATTTGTAATTGGGTTTTAATTTAACGGTATTTATCTTATTACTGAAGTCAGTATTATTTGTTAAGCTGTAATTATTCTTTAACTGTAAATTGTCTTTAATTAGTTTTACAAGAATGTTTGATGTTTTGAAACCGGGGGCTGTAGTGAAGTTAACCAGTGGTCTTATGGGTATGTGTGGTTTGTGGATTTTGGGGAGTCCCGTAAATATCGGAGCCTTCGCATTAATTGGCTTCGAATAACGACGTGTATTATCACTGAGCAAACCCGTACATTTGTTAATACATTGGTTGAGGTTTTTGGTGTATTTATCAGTAGGATCAGATTTTAATTGTCTAATATTATGGTTAGAGATAAATTCGTGAACTTTGGCATTATAAGAATCAGTATCCATGATTACTAATGTATTCCCTTTATCTGCTTTAATAATACTAGCATTATTAATAGTTATCTTTGTTTTGATGTGCCTCAAAGTTTAGTATTCACGGGAGAATCGTGGATGCAAAAATAGATTGTGTGGTAGGTTATCGTTAGATCTGATAGTTTTAGTGAATTTATTGTTTATCAATATGCGTGCTTCGTTCTGTACAATAGGATTCGGAATAGTCTTAATAGCCGCCTCCGCCTCAACGAGCTCATAAATATGTTTGTTATTTCCGGTTGGTGGGAGATTATAATTAAGTCCTTTATTAAGGAGCTCCATTTCATTATCACTGAAGTTTATATTAGTTAAATTCATTGTTCTAGGATGAAATGTATGTTTGCAATTAATGTCAGTCTCTAGACGGTGTTTATTTTCTAAACTACGAAGTTTACGTAATTGATTGAAGCGTATACGGCGTGAAACACTAGCTGTGTATTTAAATATATAATCAAAAACATTGTTGATAACGCTTGGATGAATGATGTTGAGGATATGTAAATGTCATTTGAATAAACGAGTGTTAAGAATAGATTTTTTAATATATAATGCCTTAATCTCTTCTCTAATATACATCCGTTCAGCAGAATGTTTGGTAATGTTTGCGGCCTTGGAAGAGCTGTTGATCTTTACAATGGCATATTTTGGTGTTATGTTCTTCAGTAAACAGATTTTGTTAAATTTAATATGCAAATTCGCTTTTAGCAATTGTATTTTAGTGTTTTGGAATTTAAATACCATTTTTGCCTGGCTGGGCTCCAGTTTAACATTCATGTTACGTATGGTATCCAAGTCACTTTTATGTAATATTAAGTGATTACCTGTATGCGGTCCCCCGTGTGACTTCTCAAACTTACTACGTTACGCGTTTCAAGGCGTATGCCTCATCATCAGACGTTTAAAACCAAAAACACATATCACACAAAACTGCGTTTGTCAAAAAATAAATAAAATTGCAGAAACAAGCATATTATGTGCACGTGATGTAGGGTGCGAACCCGTTCAAGTGTTGTCTGCTACTGATTGGAATTCGTTGAGCAGTCTCAAAGCAGTATCATACAGGCGGTTAGATACAAAGTTCAATTGTTCATTCAAAACACAATCACGACTGCTATCATTATTATATGCATTAAAAATTTCCAGCTCCTCCAAGGCATTCATAAAACGGCCCTTGTTGCATATATGCAAAGGCATTAGATTGGACTTAAAATCTGTATAATTGTGATTGTGTTGGGTCAGATGACGAGTGTAATTAGATTTTATATCATTGTAATTGTGCGTCTTTTTTGGTAAGTGTTCACGGAAGCGTTTGTGAAAACCTCTTCCGGTCTGACCTATATAGAAGCTGTTACAATCATTGCAAACCAGTTTATAAATGCCTGTTTTTTCTTCAATAGATAAGAGCAGTTTAGGTCTAAGTATATTAATTAGTTTATTATTGGTTCTAAAAGACATAGTATAACCAATATTGTTCATCACTGAGGATAAAATTTTTGGCATGATGTATGTGTATTTTGCAGATATAAATTTTTTCGGTGTTTTATTAAGTGGACGGGGCTTAAGTTGAATGTTATTATGCTTCTTTAGCAATTTGTCAATAATGTGACTACTGTAACCATTGGAAACTGCAATAAATCTTATTGTATTTAGCTCAGTCTGGAAATCATTATTGTCAAGTGGGACTGTCAACAATCTATGGATTAGACTATTATATGCTGCCATTTTTTGAGAGTATGGATGGTGGGAATCTGCATGTATTGTATGGTTAGTGGCAGTAGGCTTCCTAAAAATATTGAATTTCAATGTGTCCATTCGTTTAGTGAGGGTCAGGTCTAGAAAGTTAATTGAGTTATTACGCTCGGTCTCTAAAGTAAATTGAATATTATTGTTGATTTCATTTAAAAGATTTTTAAAGGAGTCAACTTGTCTCAAAGTTCCGTCAAAAATAATAAACGTGTCATCTACGTAACGTGAATAAAATTTTATCTTATTAGCGTATATGTTATTATTTAATAAATAAGTGTTTTCGTAGAAATTTAAGTATATGTCAGCCAACAGGCCTGAGAGGGGTGAGCCCATAGCTAGACCATCATCTTGGCAATAGAATAAACCATTGAATGTGAAATAATTTTGATTTAAAATGACTTTAAGCAAGTCAATCAACTCATCTATCGCCTGTGCACTCATGGAAGCGTTTATTCGTAAATTGTCCTTCAATAATTTTAAAGTTACCTCAGTTGGAATATTTGTATATAAATCCACTATGTCAAATGAAACCAATTTGTAATTGGGTTTTAATTTAACGGTATTTATCTTATTACTGAAGTCAGTATTATTTGTTAAGCTGTAATTATTCTTTAACTGTAAATTGTCTTTAATTAGTTTTACAAGAATGTTTGATGTTTTGAAACCGGGGGCTGTAGTGAAGTTAACCAGTGGTCTTATGGGTATGTGTGGTTTGTGGATTTTGGGGAGTCCCGTAAATATCGGAGCCTTCGCATTAATTGGCTTCGAATAACGACGTGTATTATCACTGAGCAAACCCGTACATTTGTTAATACATTGGTTGAGGTTTTTGGTGTATTTATCAGTAGGATCAGATTTTAATTGTCTAATATTATGGTTAGAGATAAATTCGTGAACTTTGGCATTATAAGAATCAGTATCCATGATTACTAATGTATTCCCTTTATCTGCTTTAATAATACTAGCATTATTAATAGTTATTTTTGTTTTGATGTGCCTCAAAGTTTAGTATTCACGGGAGAATCGTGGATGCATAAATAGATTGTGTGGTAGGTTATCGTTAGATCTGATAGTTTTAGTGAATTTATTGTTTATCAATATGCGTGCTTCGTTCTGTACAATAGGATTCGGAATAGTCTTAATAGCCGCCTCCGCCTCAACGAGCTCATAAATATGTTTGTTATTTCCGGTTGGTGGGAGATTATAATTAAGTCCTTTATTAAGGAGCTCCATTTCATTATCACTGAAGTTTATATTAGTTAAATTCATTGTTCTAGGATGAAATGTATGTTTGCAATTAATGTCAGTCTCTAGACGGTGTTTATTTTCTAAACTACGAAGTTTACGTAATTGATTGAAGCGTATACGGCGTGAAACACTAGCTGTGTATTTAAATATATAATCAAAAACATTGTTGATAACGCTTGGATGAATGATGTTGAGGATATGTAAATGTCATTTGAATAAACGAGTGTTAAGAATAGATTTTTTAATATATAATGCCTTAATCTCTTCTCTAATATACATCCGTTCAGCAGAATGTTTGGTAATGTTTGCGGCCTTGGAAGAGCTGTTGATCTTTACAATGGCATATTTTGGTGTTATGTTCTTCAGTAAACAGATTTTGTTAAATTTAATATGCAAATTCGCTTTTAGAAATTGTATTTTAGTGTTTTGGAATTTAAATACCATTTTTGCCTGGCTGGGCTCCAGTTTAACATTCATGTTACGTATGGTATCCAAGTCACTTTTATGTAATATTAAGTGATTACCTGTATGCGGTCCGCCGTGTGACTTCTCAAACTTACTACGTTACGCGTTTCAAGGCGTATGCCTCATCATCAGACGTTTAAAACCAAAAACACATATCACACAAAACTGCGTTTGTCAAAAAATAAATAAAATTGCAGAAACAAGCATATTATGTGCACGTGATGTAGGGTGCGCACCCGTTCAAGTGTTGTCTGCTACTGATTGGAATTCGTTGAGCAGTCTCAAAGCAGTATCATACAGGCGGATAGATACAAAGTTCAATTGTTCATTCAAAACACAATCACGACTGCTATCATTATTATATGCATTAAAAATTTCCAGCTCCTCCAAGGCATTCATAAAACGGCCCTTGTTGCATATATGCAAAGGCATTAGATTGGACTTAAAATCTGTATAATTGTGATTGTGTTGGGTCAGATGACGAGTGTAATTAGATTTTATATCATTGTAATTGTGCGTCTTTTTTGGTAAGTGTTCACGGAAGCGTTTGTAAAAACCTCTTCCGGTCTGACCTATATAGAAGCTGTTACAATCATTGCAAACCAGTTTATAAATGCCTGTTTTTTCTTCAATAGATAAGAGCAGTTTAGGTCTAAGTATATTAATTAGTTTATTATTGGTTCTAAAAGACATAGTATAACCAATATTGTTCATCACTGAGGATAAAATTTTTGGCATGATGTATGTGTATTTTGCAGATATAAATTTTTTCGGTGTTTTATTAAGTGGACGGGGCTTAAGTTGAATGTTATTATGCTTCTTTAGCAATTTGTCAATAATGTGACTACTGTAACCATTGGAAACTGCAATAAATCTTATTGTATTTAGCTCAGTCTGGAAATCATTATTGTCAAGTGGGACTGTCAACAATCTATGGATTAGACTATTATATGCTGCCATTTTTTGAGAGTATGGATGGTGGGAATCTGCATGTATTGTATGGTTAGTGGCAGTAGGCTTCCTAAAAATATTGAATTTCAATGTGTCCATTCGTTTAGTGAGGGTCAGGTCTAGAAAGTTAATTGAGTTATTACGCTCGGTCTCTAAAGTAAATTGAATATTATTGTTGATTTCATTTAAAAGATTTTTAAAGGAGTCAACTTGTCTCAAAGTTCCGTCAAAAATAATAAACGTGTCATCTACGTAACGTGAATAAAATTTTATCTTATTAGCGTATATGTTATTATTTAATAAATAAGTGTTTTCGTAGAAATTTAAGTATATGTCAGCCAACAGGCCTGAGAGGGGTGAGCCCATAGCTAGACCATCATCTTGGCAATAGAATAAACCATTGAATGTGAAATAATTTTTATTTAAAATGACTTTAAGCAAGTCAATCAACTCATCTATCGCCTGTGCACTCATGGAAGCGTTAATTCGTAAATTGTCCTTCAATAATTTTAAAGTTACCTCAGTTGGAATATTTGTATATAAATCCACTATGTCAAATGAAACCAATTTGTAATTGGGTTTTAATTTAACGGTATTTATCTTATTACCGAAGTCAGTATTATTTGTTAAGCTGTAATTATTCTTTAACTGTAAATTGTCTTTAATCAGTTTTACAAGAATTTTTGATGTTTTGAAACCGGGGGCTGTAGTGAAGTTAACCAGCGGTCTTATGGGTATGTGTGGTTTGTGGATTTTGGGGAGTCCCGTAAATATCGGAGCCTTCGCATTAATTGGCTTCGAATAACGACGTGTATTATCACTGAGCAAACCCGTACATTTGTTAATACATTGGTTGAGGTTTTTGGTGTATTTATCAGTAGGATCAGATTTTAATTGTCTAATATTATGGTTAGAGATAAATTCGTGAACTTTGGCATTATAAGAATCAGTATCCATGATTACTAATGTATTCCCTTTATCTGCTTTAATAATACTAGCATTATTAATAGTTATTTTTGTTTTGATGTGCCTCAAAGTTTAGTATTCACGGGAGAATCGTGGATGCATAAATAGATTGTGTGGTAGGTTATCGTTAGATCTGATAGTTTTAGTGAATTTATTGTTTATCAATATGCGTGCTTCGTTCTGTACAATAGGATTCGGAATAGTCTTAATAGCCGCCTCCGCCTCAACGAGCTCATAAATATGTTTGTTATTTCCGGTTGGTGGGAGATTATAATTAAGTCCTTTATTAAGGAGCTCCATTTCATTATCACTGAAGTTTATATTAGTTAAATTCATTGTTCTAGGATGAAATGTATGTTTGCAATTAATGTCAGTCTCTAGACGGTGTTTATTTTCTAAAATACGAAGTTTACGTAATTGATTGAAGCGTATACGGCGTGAAACACTAGCTGTGTATTTAAATATATAATCAAAAACATTGTTGATAACGCTTGGATGAATGATGTTGAGGATATGTAAATGTCATTTGAATAAACGAGTGTTAAGAATAGATTTTTTAATATATAATGCCTTAATCTCTTCTCTAATATACATCCGTTCAGCAGAATGTTTGGTAATGTTTGCGGCCTTGGAAGAGCTGTTGATCTTTACAATGGCATATTTTGGTGTTATGTTTTTCAGTAAACAGATTTTGTTAAATTTAATATGCAAATTCGCTTTTAGCAATTGTATTTTAGTGTTTTGGAATTTAAATACCATTTTTGCCTGGCTGGGCTCCAGTTTAACATTCATGTTACGTATGGTATCCAAGTCACTTTTATGTAATATTAAGTGATTACCTGTATGCGGTCCGCCGTGTGACTTCTCAAACTTACTACGTTACGCGTTTCAAGGCGTATGCCTCATCATCAGACGTTTAAAACCAAAAACACATATCACACAAAACTGCGTTTGTCAAAAAATAAATAAAATTGCAGAAACAAGCATATTATGTGCACGTGATGTAGGGTGCGCACCCGTTCAAGTGTTGTCTGCTACTGATTGGAATTCGTTGAGCAGTCTCAAAGCAGTATCATACAGGCGGTTAGATACAAAGTTCAATTGTTCATTCAAAACACAATCACGACTGCTATCATTATTATATGCATTATAAATTTCCAGCTCCTCCAAGGCATTCATAAAACGGCCCTTGTTGCATATATGCAAAGGCATTAGATTGGACTTAAAATCTGTATAATTGTGATTGTGTTGGGTCAGATGACGAGTGTAATTAGATTTTATATCATTGTAATTGTGCGTCTTTTTTGGTAAGTGTTCACGGAAGCGTTTGTAAAAACCTCTTCCGGTCTGACCTATATAGAAGGTGTTACAATCATTGCAAACCAGTTTATAAATGCCTGTTTTTTCTTCAATAGATAAGAGCAGTTTAGGTCTAAGTATATTAATTAGTTTATTATTGGTTCTAAAAGACATAGTATAACCAATATTGTTCATCACTGAGGATAAAATTTTTGGCATGATGTATGTGTATTTTGCAGATATAAATTTTTTCGGTGTTTTATTAAGTGGACGGGGCTTAAGTTGAATGTTATTATGCTTCTTTAGCAATTTGTCAATAATGTGACTACTGTAACCATTGGAAACTGCAATAAATCTTATTGTATTTAGCTCAGTCTGGAAATCATTATTGTCAAGTGGGACTGTCAACAATCTATGGATTAGACTATTATATGCTGCCATTTTTTGAGAGTATGGATGGTGGGAATCTGCATGTATTGTATGGTTAGTGGCAGTAGGCTTCCTAAAAATATTGAATTTCAATGTGTCCATTCGTTTAGTGAGGGTCAGGTCTAGAAAGTTAATTGAGTTATTACGCTCGGTCTCTAAAGTAAATTGAATATTATTGTTGATTTCATTTAAAAGATTTTTAAAGGAGTCAACTTGTCTCAAAGTTCCGTCAAAAATAATAAACGTGTCATCTACGTAACGTGAATAAAATTTTATCTTATTAGCGTATATGTTATTATTTAATAAATAAGTGTTTTCGTAGAAATTTAAGTATATGTCAGCCAACAGGCCTGAGAGGGGTGAGCCCATAGCTAGACCATCATCTTGGCAATAGAATAAACCATTGAATGTGAAATAATTTTTATTTAAAATGACTTTAAGCAAGTCAATCAACTCATCTATCGCCTGTGCACTCATGGAAGCGTTTATTCGTAAATTGTCCTTCAATAATTTTAAAGTTACCTCAGTTGGAATATTTGTATATAAATCCACTATGTCAAATGAAACCAATTTGTAATTGGGTTTTAATTTAACGGTATTTATCTTATTACTGAAGTCAGTATTATTTGTTAAGCTGTAATTATTCTTTAACTGTAAATTGTCTTTAATTAATTTTACAAGAATGTTTGATGTTTTGAAACCGGGGTCTGTAGTGAAGTTAACCAGTGGTCTTATGGGTATGTGTGTTTTGTGGATTTTGGGGAGTCCCGTAAATATCGGAGCCTTCGCATTAATTGGCTTCGAATAACGACGTGTATTATCACTGAGCAAACCCGTACATTTGTTAATACATTGGTTGAGGTTTTTGGTGTATTTATCAGTAGGATCAGATTTTAATTGTCTAATATTATGGTTAGAGATAAATTCGTGAACTTTGGCATTATAAGAATCAGTATCCATGATTACTAATGTATTCCCTTTATCTGCTTTAATAATACTAGCATTATTAATAGTTATTTTTGTTTTGATGTGCCTCAAAGTTTTGTATTCACGGGAGAATCGTGGATGCATAAATAGATTGTGTGGTAGGTTATCGTTAGATCTGATAGTTTTAGTGAATTTATTGTTTATCAATATGCGTGCTTCGTTCTGTACAATAGGATTCGGAATAGTCTTAATAGCCGCCTCCGCCTCAACGAGCTCATAAATATGTTTGTTATTTCCGGTTGGTGGGAGATTATAATTAAGTCCTTTATTAAGGAGCTCCATTTCATTATCACTGAAGTTTATATTAGTTAAATTCATTGTTCTAGGATGAAATGTATGTTTGCAATTAATGTCAGTCTCTAGACGGTGTTTATTTTCTAAACTACGAAGTTTACGTAATTGATTGAAGCGTATACGGCGTGAAACACTAGCTGTGTATTTAAATATATAATCAAAAACATTGTTGATAACGCTTGGATGAATGATGTTGAGGATATGTAAATGTCATTTGAATAAACGAGTGTTAAGAATAGATTTTTTAATATATAATGCCTTAATCTCTTCTCTAATATACATCCGTTCAGCAGAATGTTTGGTAATGTTTGCGGCCTTGGAAGAGCTGTTGATCTTTACAATGGCATATTTTGGTGTTATGTTCTTCAGTAAACAGATTTTGTTAAATTTAATATGCAAATTCGCTTTTAGCAATTGTATTTTAGTATTTTGGAATTTAAATACCATTTTTGCCTGGCTGGGCTCCAGTTTAACATTCATGTTACGTATGGTATCCAAGTCACTTTTATGTAATATTAAGTGATTACCTGTATGCGGTCCGCCGTGTGACTTCTCAAACTTACTACGTTACGCGTTTCAAGGCGTATGCCTCATCATCAGACGTTTAAAACCAAAAACACATATCACACAAAACTGCGTTTGTCAAAAAATAAATAAAATTGCAGAAACAAGCATATTATGTGCACGTGATGTAGGGTGCGCACCCGTTCAAGTGTTGTCTGCTACTGATTGGAATTCGTTGAGCAGTCTCAAAGCAGTATCATACAGGCGGTTAGATACAAAGTTCAATTGTTCATTCAAAACACAATCACGACTGCTATCATTATTATATGCATTAAAAATTTCCAGCTCCTCCAAGGCATTCATAAAACGGCCCTTGTTGCATATATGCAAAGGCATTAGATTGGACTTAAAATCTGTATAATTGTGATTGTGTTGGGTCAGATGACGAGTGTAATTAGATTTTATATCATTGTAATTGTGCGTCTTTTTTGGTAAGTGTTCACGGAAGCGTTTGTAAAAACCTCTTCCGGTCTGACCTATATAGAAGCTGTTACAATCATTGCAAACCAGTTTATAAATGCCTGTTTTTTCTTCAATAGATAAGAGCAGTTTAGGTCTAAGTATATTAATTAGTTTATTATTGGTTCTAAAAGACATAGTATAACCAATATTGTTCATCACTGAGGATAAAATTTTTGGCATGATGTATGTGTATTTTGCAGATATAAATTTTTTCGGTGTTTTATTAAGTGGACGGGGCTTAAGTTGAATGTTATTATGCTTCTTTAGCAATTTGTCAATAATGTGACTACTGTAACCATTGGAAACTGCAATAAATCTTATTGTATTTAGCTCAGTCTGGAAATCATTATTGTCAAGTGGGACTGTCAACAATCTATGGATTAGACTATTATATGCTGCCATTTTTTGAGAGTATGGATGGTGGGAATCTGCATGCATTGTATGGTTAGTGGCAGTAGGCTTCCTAAAAATATTGAATTTCAATGTGTCCATTCGTTTAGTGAGGGTCAGGTCTAGAAAGTTAATTGAGTTATTACGCTCGGTCTCTAAAGTAAATTGAATATTATTGTTGATTTCATTTAAAAGATTTTTAAAGGAGTCAACTTGTCTCAAAGTTCCGTCAAAAATAATAAACGTGTCATCTACGTAACGTGAATAAAATTTTATCTTATTAGCGTATATGTTATTATTTAATAAATAAGTGTTTTCGTAGAAATTTAAGTATATGTCAGCCAACAGGCCTGAGAGGGGTGAGCCCATAGCTAGACCATCATCTTGGCAATAGAATAAACCATTGAATGTGAAATAATTTTTATTTAAAATGACTTTAAGCAAGTCAATCAACTCATCTATCGCCTGTGCACTCATGGAAGCGTTTATTCGTAAATTGTCCTTCAATAATTTTAAAGTTACCTCAGTTGGAATATTTGTATATAAATCCACTATGTCAAATGAAACCAATTTGTAATTGGGTTTTAATTTAACGGTATTTATCTTATTACTGAAGTCAGTATTATTTGTTAAGCTGTAATTATTCTTTAACTGTAAATTGTCTTTAATTAATTTTACAAGAATGTTTGATGTTTTGAAACCGGGGTCTGTAGTGAAGTTAACCAGTGGTCTTATGGGTATGTGTGGTTTGTGGATTTTGGGGAGTCCCGTAAATATCGGAGCCTTCGCATTAATTGGCTTCGAATAACGACGTGTATTATCACTGAGCAAACCCGTACATTTGTTAATACATTGGTTGAGGTTTTTGGTGTATTTATCAGTAGGATCAGATTTTAATTGTCTAATATTATGGTTAGAGATAAATTCGTGAACTTTGGCATTATAAGAATCAGTATCCATGATTACTAATGTATTCCCTTTATCTGCTTTAATAATACTAGCATTATTAATAGTTATTTTTGTTTTGATGTGCCTCAAAGTTTTGTATTCACGGGAGAATCGTGGATGCATAAATAGATTGTGTGGTAGGTTATCGTTAGATCTGATAGTTTTAGTGAATTTATTGTTTATCAATATGCGTGCTTCGTTCTGTACAATAGGATTCGGAATAGTCTTAATAGCCGCCTCCGCCTCAACGAGCTCATAAATATGTTTGTTATTTCCGGTTGGTGGGAGATTATAATTAAGTCCTTTATTAAGGAGCTCCATTTCATTATCACTGAAGTTTATATTAGTTAAATTCATTGTTCTAGGATGAAATGTATGTTTGCAATTAATGTCAGTCTCTAGACGGTGTTTATTTTCTAAACTACGAAGTTTACGTAATTGATTGAAGCGTATACGGCGTGAAACACTAGCTGTGTATTTAAATATATAATCAAAAACATTGTTGATAACGCTTGGATGTATGATGTTCAGGATATGTAAATGTCATTTGAATAAACGAGTGTTAAGAATAGATTTTTTAATATATAATGCCTTAATCTCTTCTCTAATATACATCCGTTCAGCAGAATGTTTGGTAATGTTTGCGGCCTTGGAAGAGCTGTTGATCTTTACAATGGCATATTTTGGTGTTATGTTCTTCAGTAAACAGATTTTGTTAAATTTAATATGCAAATTCGCTTTTAGCAATTGTATTTTAGTGTTTTGGAATTTAAATACCATTTTTGCCTGGCTGGGCTCCAGTTTAACATTCATGTTACGTATGGTATCCAAGTCACTTTTATGTAATATTAAGTGATTACCTGTATGCGGTCCGCCGTGTGACTTCTCAAACTTACTACGTTACGCGTTTCAAGGCGTATGCCTCATCATCAGACGTTTAAAACCAAAAACACATATCACACAAAACTGCGTTTGTCAAAAAATAAATAAAATTGCAGAAACAAGCATATTATGTGCACGTGATGTAGGGTGCGCACCCGTTCAAGTGTTGTCTGCTACTGATTGGAATTCGTTGAGCAGTCTCAAAGCAGTATTATACAGGCGGTTAGATACAAAGTTCAATTGTTCATTCAAAACACAATCACGACTGCTATCATTATTATATGCATTAAAAATTTCCAGCTCCTCCAAGGCATTCATAAAACGGCCCTTGTTGCATATATGCAAAGGCATTAGATTGGACTTAAAATCTGTATAATTGTGATTGTGTTGGGTCAGATGACGAGTGTAAATAGATTTTATATCATTGTAATTGTGCGTCTTTTTTGGTAAGTGTTCACGGAAGCGTTTGTAAAAACCTCTTCCGGTCTGACCTATATAGAAGCTGTTACAATCATTGCAAACCAGTTTATAAATGCCTGTTTTTTCTTCAATAGATAAGAGCAGTTTAGGTCTAAGTATATTAATTAGTTTATTATTGGTTCTAAAAGACATAGTATAACCAATATTGTTCATCACTGAGGATAAAATTTTTGGCATGATGTATGTGTATTTTGCAAATATAAATTTTTTCGGTGTTTTATTAAGTGGACGGGGCTTAAGTTGAATGTTATTATGCTTCTTTAGCAATTTGTCAATAATGTGACTACTGTAACCATTGGAAACTGCAATAAATCTTATTGTATTTAGCTCAGTCTGGAAATCATTATTGTCAAGTGGGACTGTCAACAATCTATGGATTAGACTATTATATGCTGCCATTTTTTGAGAGTATGGATGGTGGGAATCTGCATGTATTGTATGGTTAGTGGCAGTAGGCTTCCTAAAAATATTGAATTTCAATGTGTCCATTCGTTTAGTGAGGGTCAGGTCTAGAAAGTTAATTGAGTTATTACGCTCGGTCTCTAAAGTAAATTGAATATTATTGTTGATTTCATTTAAAAGATTTTTAAAGGAGTCAACTTGTCTCAAAGTTCCGTCAAAAATAATAAACGTGTCATCTACGTAACGTGAATAAAATTTTATCTTATTAGCGTATATGTTATTATTTAATAAATAAGTGTTTTCGTAGAAATTTAAGTATATGTCAGCCAACAGGCCTGAGAGGGGTGAGCCCATAGCTAGACCATCATCTTGGCAATAGAATAAACCATTGAATGTGAAATAATTTTGATTTAAAATGACTTTAAGCAAGTCAATCAACTCATCTATCGCCTGTGCACTCATGGAAGCGTTAATTCGTAAATTGTCCTTCAATAATTTTAAAGTTACCTCAGTTGGAATATTTGTATATAAATCCACTATGTCAAATGAAACCAATTTGTAATTGGGTTTTAATTTAACGGTATTTATCTTATTACCGAAGTCAGTATTATTTGTTAAGCTGTAATTATTCTTTAACTGTAAATTGTCTTTAATTAGTTTTACAAGAATTTTTGATGTTTTGAAACCGGGGGCTGTAGTGAAGTTAACCAGCGGTCTTATGGGTATGTGTGGTTTGTGGATTTTGGGGAGTCCCGTAAATATCGGAGCCTTCGCATTAATTGGCTTCGAATAACGACGTGTATTATCACTGAGCAAACCCGTACATTTGTTAATACATTGGTTGAGGTTTTTGGTGTATTTATCAGTAGGATCAGATTTTAATGGTCTAATATTATGGTTAGAGATAAATTCGTGAACTTTGGCATTATAAGAATCAGTATCCATGATTACTAATGTATTCCCTTTATCTGCTTTAATAATACTAGCATTATTAATAGTTATTTTTGTTTTGATGTGCCTCAAAGTTTAGTATTCACGGGAGAATCGTGGATGCATAAATAGATTGTGTGGTAGGTTATCGTTAGATCTGATAGTTTTAGTGAATTTATTGTTTATCAATATGCGTGCTTCGTTCTGTACAATAGGATTCGGAATAGTCTTATTAGCCGCCTCCGCCTCAACGAGCTCATAAATATGTTTGTTATTTCCGGTTGGTGGGAGATTATAATTAAGTCCTTTATTAAGGAGCTCCATTTCATTATCACTGAAGTTTATATTAGTTAAATTCATTGTTCTAGGATGAAATGTATGTTTGCAATTAATGTCAGTCTCTAGACGGTGTTTATTTTCTAAACTACGAAGTTTACGTAATTGATTGAAGCGTATACGGCGTGAAACACTAGCTGTGTATTTAAATATATAATCAAAAACATTGTTGATAACGCTTGGATGAATGATGTTGAGGATATGTAAATGTCATTTGAATAAACGAGTGTTAAGAATAGATTTTTTAATATATAATGCCTTAATCTCTTCTCTAATATACATCCGTTCAGCAGAATGTTTGGTAATGTTTGCGGCCTTGGAAGAGCTGTTGATCTTTACAATGGCATATTTTGGTGTTATGTTCTTCAGTAAACAGATTTTGTTAAATTTAATATGCAAATTCGCTTTTAGCAATTGTATTTTAGTGTTTTGGAATTTAAATACCATTTTTGCCTGGCTGGGCTCCAGTTTAACATTCATGTTACGTATGGTATCCAAGTCACTTTTATGTAATATTAAGTGATTACCTGTATGCGGTCCGCTGTGTGACTTCTCAAACTTACTACGTTACGCGTTTCAAGGCGTATGCCTCATCATCAGACGTTTAAAACCAAAAACACATATCACACAAAACTGCGTTTGTCAAAAAATAAATAAAATTGCAGAAACAAGCATATTATGTGCACGTGATGTAGGGTGCGCACCCGTTCAAGTGTTGTCTGCTACTGATTGGAATTCGTTGAGCAGTCTCAAAGCAGTATCATACAGGCGGTTAGATACAAAGTTCAATTGTTCATTCAAAACACAATCACGACTGCTATCATTATTATATGCATTAAAAATTTCCAGCTCCTCCAAGGCATTCATAAAACGGCCCTTGTTGCATATATGCAAAGGCATTAGATTGAACTTAAAATCTGTATAATTGTGATTGTGTTGGGTCAGATGACGAGTGTAATTAGATTTTATATCATTGTAATTGTGCGTCTTTTTTGGTAAGTGTTCACGGAAGCGTTTGTGAAAACCTCTTCCGGTCTGACCTATATAGAAGCTGTTACAATCATTGCAAACCAGTTTATAAATGCCTGTTTTTTCTTCAATAGATAAGAGCAGTTTAGGTCTAAGTATATTAATTAGTTTATTATTGGTTCTAAAAGACATAGTATAACCAATATTGTTCATCACTGAGGATAAAATTTTTGGCATGATGTATGTGTATTTTGCAGATATAAGTTTTTTCGGTGTTTTATTAAGTGGACGGGGCTTAAGTTGAATGTTATTATGCTTCTTTAGCAATTTGTCAATAATGTGACTACTGTAACCATTGGAAACTGCAATAAATCTTATTGTATTTAGCTCAGTCTGGAAATCATTATTGTCAAGTGGGACTGTCAACAATCTATGGATTAGACTATTATATGCTGCCATTTTTTGAGAGTATGGATGGTGGGAATCTGCATGTATTGTATGGTTAGTGGCAGTAGGCTTCCTAAAAATATTGAATTTCAATGTGTCCATTCGTTTAGTGAGGGTCAGGTCTAGAAAGTTAATTGAGTTATTACGCTCGGTCTCTAAAGTAAATTGAATATTATTGTTGATTTCATTTAAAAGATTTTTAAAGGAGTCAACTTGTCTCAAAGTTCCGTCAAAAATAATAAACGTGTCATCTACGTAACGTGAATAAAATTTTATCTTATTAGCGTATATGTTATTATTTAATAAATAAGTGTTTTCGTAGAAATTTAAGTATATGTCAGCCAACAGGCCTGAGAGGGGTGAGCCCATAGCTAGACCATCATCTTGGCAATAGAATAAACCATTGAATGTGAAATAATTTTGATTTAAAATGACTTTAAGCAAGTCAATCAACTCATCTATCGCCTGTGCACTCATGGAAGCGTTAATTCGTAAATTGTCCTTCAATAATTTTAAAGTTACCTCAGTTGGAATATTTGTATATAAATCCACTATGTCAAATGAAACCAATTTGTAATTGGGTTTTAATTTAACGGTATTTATCTTATTACCGAAGTCAGTATTATTTGTTAAGCTGTAATTATTCTTTAACTGTAAATTGTCTTTAATTAGTTTTACAAGAATTTTTGATGTTTTGAAACCGGGGGCTGTAGTGAAGTTAACCAGCGGTCTTATGGGTATGTGTGGTTTGTGGATTTTGGGGAGTCCCGTAAATATCGGAGCCTTCGCATTAATTGGCTTCGAATAACGACGTGTATTATCACTGAGCAAACCCGTACATTTGTTAATACATTGGTTGAGGTTTTTGGTGTATTTATCAGTAGGATCAGATTTTAATGGTCTAATATTATGGTTAGAGATAAATTCGTGAACTTTGGCATTATAAGAATCAGTATCCATGATTACTAATGTATTCCCTTTATCTGCTTTAATAATACTAGCATTATTAATAGTTATTTTTGTTTTGATGTGCCTCAAAGTTTAGTATTCACGGGAGAATCGTGGATGCATAAATAGATTGTGTGGTAGGTTATCGTTAGATCTGATAGTTTTAGTGAATTTATTGTTTATCAATATGCGTGCTTCGTTCTGTACAATAGGATTCGGAATAGTCTTATTAGCCGCCTCCGCCTCAACGAGCTCATAAATATGTTTGTTATTTCCGGTTGGTGGGAGATTATAATTAAGTCCTTTATTAAGGAGCTCCATTTCATTATCACTGAAGTTTATATTAGTTAAATTCATTGTTCTAGGATGAAATGTATGTTTGCAATTAATGTCAGTCTCTAGACGGTGTTTATTTTCTAAACTACGAAGTTTACGTAATTGATTGAAGCGTATACGGCGTGAAACACTAGCTGTGTATTTAAATATATAATCAAAAACATTGTTGATAACGCTTGGATGAATGATGTTGAGGATATGTAAATGTCATTTGAATAAACGAGTGTTAAGAATAGATTTTTTAATATATAATGCCTTAATCTCTTCTCTAATATACATCCGTTCAGCAGAATGTTTGGTAATGTTTGCGGCCTTGGAAGAGCTGTTGATCTTTACAATGGCATATTTTGGTGTTATGTTCTTCAGTAAACAGATTTTGTTAAATTTAATATGCAAATTCGCTTTTAGCAATTGTATTTTAGTGTTTTGGAATTTAAATACCATTTTTGCCTGGCTGGGCTCCAGTTTAACATTCATGTTACGTATGGTATCCAAGTCACTTTTATGTAATATTAAGTGATTACCTGTATGCGGTCCGCTGTGTGACTTCTCAAACTTACTACGTTACGCGTTTCAAGGCGTATGCCTCATCATCAGACGTTTAAAACCAAAAACACATATCACACAAAACTGCGTTTGTCAAAAAATAAATAAAATTGCAGAAACAAGCATATTATGTGCACGTGATGTAGGGTGCGCACCCGTTCAAGTGTTGTCTGCTACTGATTGGAATTCGTTGAGCAGTCTCAAAGCAGTATCATACAGGCGGTTAGATACAAAGTTCAATTGTTCATTCAAAACACAATCACGACTGCTATCATTATTATATGCATTAAAAATTTCCAGCTCCTCCAAGGCATTCATAAAACGGCCCTTGTTGCATATATGCAAAGGCATTAGATTGGACTTAAAATCTGTATAATTGTGATTGTGTTGGGTCAGATGACGAGTGTAATTAGATTTTATATCATTGTAATTGTGCGTCTTTTTTGGTAAGTGTTCACGGAAGCGTTTGTGAAAACCTCTTCCGGTCTGACCTATATAGAAGCTGTTACAATCATTGCAAACCAGTTTATAAATGCCTGTTTTTTCTTCAATAGATAAGAGCAGTTTAGGTCTAAGTATATTAATTAGTTTATTATTGGTTCTAAAAGACATAGTATAACCAATATTGTTCATCACTGAGGATAAAATTTTTGGCATGATGTATGTGTATTTTGCAGATATAAGTTTTTTCGGTGTTTTATTAAGTGGACGGGGCTTAAGTTGAATGTTATTATGCTTCTTTAGCAATTTGTCAATAATGTGACTACTGTAACCATTGGAAACTGCAATAAATCTTATTGTATTTAGCTCAGTCTGGAAATCATTATTGTCAAGTGGGACTGTCAACAATCTATGGATTAGACTATTATATGCTGCCATTTTTTGAGAGTATGGATGGTGGGAATCTGCATGTATTGTATGGTTAGTGGCAGTAGGCTTCCTAAAAATATTGAATTTCAATGTGTCCATTCGTTTAGTGAGGGTCAGGTCTAGAAAGTTAATTGAGTTATTACGCTCGGTCTCTAAAGTAAATTGAATATTATTGTTGATTTCATTTAAAAGATTTTTAAAGGAGTCAACTTGTCTCAAAGTTCCGTCAAAAATAATAAACGTGTCATCTACGTAACGTGAATAAAATTTTATCTTATTAGCGTATATGTTATTATTTAATAAATAAGTGTTTTCGTAGAAATTTAAGTATATGTCAGCCAACAGGCCTGAGAGGGGTGAGCCCATAGCTAGACCATCATCTTGGCAATAGAATAAACCATTGAATGTGAAATAATTTTGATTTAAAATGACTTTAAGCAAGTCAATCAACTCATCTATCGCCTGTGCACTCATGGAAGCGTTAATTCGTAAATTGTCCTTCAATAATTTTAAAGTTACCTCAGTTGGAATATTTGTATATAAATCCACTATGTCAAATGAAAACAATTTGTAATTGGGTTTTAATTTAACGGTATTTATCTTATTACCGAAGTCAGTATTATTTGTTAAGCTGTAATTATTCTTTAACTGTATATTGTCTTTAATTAATTTTACAAGAATGTTTGATGTTTTGAAACCGGGGGCTGTAGTGAAGTTAACCAGTGGTCTTATGGGTATGTGTGGTTTGTGGATTTTGGGGAGTCCCGTAAATATCGGAGCCTTCGCATTAATTGGCTTCGAATAACGACGTGTATTATCACTGAGCAAACCCGTACATTTGTTAATACATTGGTTGAGGTTTTTGGTGTATTTATCAGTAGGATCAGATTTTAATTGTCTAATATTATGGTTAGAGATAAATTCGTGAACTTTGGCATTATAAGAATCAGTATCCATGATTACTAATGTATTCCCTTTATCTGCTTTAATAATACTAGCATTATTAATAGTTATTTTTGTTTTGATGTGCCTCAAAGTTTAGTATTCACGGGAGAATCGTGGATGCATAAATAGATTGTGTGGTAGGTTATCGTTAGATCTGATAGTTTTAGTGAATTTATTGTTTATCAATATGCGTGCTTCGTTCTGTACAATAGGATTCGGAATAGTCTTAATAGCCGCCTCCGCCTCAACGAGCTCATAAATATGTTTGTTATTTCCGGTTGGTGGGAGATTATAATTAAGTCCTTTATTAAGGAGCTCCATTTCATTATCACTGAAGTTTATATTAGTTAAATTCATTGTTCTAGGATGAAATGTATGTTTGCAATTAATGTCAGTCTCTAGACGGTGTTTATTTTCTAAACTACGAAGTTTACGTAATTGATTGAAGCGTATACGGCGTGAAACACTAGCTGTGTATTTAAATATATAATCAAAAACATTGTTGATAACGCTTGGATGAATGATGTTGAGGATATGTAAATGTCATTTGAATAAACGAGTGTTAAGAATAGATTTTTTAATATATAATGCCTTAATCTCTTCTCTAATATACATCCGTTCAGCAGAATGTTTGGTAATGTTTGCGGCCTTGGAAGAGCTGTTGATCTTTACAATGGCATATTTTGGTGTTATGTTCTTCAGTAAACAGATTTTGTTAAATTTAATATGCAAATTCGCTTTTAGCAATTGTATTTTAGTGTTTTGGAATTTAAATACCATTTTTGCCTGGCTGGGCTCCAGTTTAACATTCATGTTACGTATGGTATCCAAGTCACTTTTATGTAATATTAAGTGATTACCTGTATGCGGTCCGCCGTGTGACTTCTCAAAATTACTACGTTACGCGTTTCAAGGCGTATGCCTCATCATCAGACGTTTAAAACCAAATCACATATCACACAAAACTGCGTTTGTCAAAAAATAAATAAAATCGCAGAAACAAGCATATTATGTGCACGTGATGTAGGGTGCGCACCCGTTCAAGTGTTGTCTGCTACTGATTGGAATTCGTTGAGCAGTCTCAAAGCAGTATCATACAGGCGGTTAGATACAAAGTTCAATTGTTCATTCAAAACACAATCACGACTGCTATCATTATTATATGCATTATAAATTTCCAGCTCCTCCAAGGCATTCATAAAACGGCCCTTGTTGCATATATGCAAAGGCATTAGATTGGACTTAAAATCTGTATAATTGTGATTGTGTTGGGTCAGATGACGAGTGTAATTAGATTTTATATCATTGTAATTGTGCGTCTTTTTTGGTAAGTGTTCACGGAAGCGTTTGTAAAAACCTCTTCCGGTCTGACCTATATAGAAGCTGTTACAATCATTGCAAACCAGTTTATAAATGCCTGTTTTTTCTTCAATAGATAAGAGCAGTTTAGGTCTAAGTATATTAATTAGTTTATTATTGGTTATAAAAGACATAGTATAACCAATATTGTTCATCACTGAGGATAAAATTTTTGGCATGATGTATGTGTATTTTGCAGTTATAAATTTTTTCGGTGTTTTATTAAGTGGACGGGGCTTAAGTTGAATGTTATTATGCTTCTTTAGCAATTTGTCAATAATGTGACTACTGTAACCATTGGAAACTGCAATAAATCTTATTGTATTTAGCTCAGTCTGGAAATCATTATTGTCAAGTGGGACTGTCAACAATCTATGGATTAGACTATTATATGCTGCCATTTTTTGAGAGTATGGATGGTGGGAATCTGCATGTATTGTATGGTTAGTGGCAGTAGGCTTCCTAAAAATATTGAATTTCAATGTGTCCATTCGTTTAGTGAGGGTCAGGTCTAGAAAGTTAATTGAGTTATTACGCTCGGTCTCTAAAGTAAATTGAATATTATTGTTGATTTCATTTAAAAGATTTTTAAAGGAGTCAACTTGTCTCAAAGTTCCGTCAAAAATAATAAACGTGTCATCTACGTAACGTGAATAAAATTTTATCTTATTAGCGTATATGTTATTATTTAATAAATAAGTGTTTTCGTAGAAATTTAAGTATATGTCAGCCAACAGGCCTGAGAGGGGTGAGCCCATAGCTAGACCATCATCTTGGCAATAGAATAAACCATTGAATGTGAAATAATTTTGATTTAAAATGACTTTAAGCAAGTCAATCAACTCATCTATCGCCTGTGCACTCATGGAAGCGTTAATTCGTAAATTGTCCTTCAATAATTTTAAAGTTACCTCAGTTGGAATATTTGTATATAAATCCACTATGTCAAATGAAACCAATTTGTAATTGGGTTTTAATTTAACGGTATTTATCTTATTACCGAAGTCAGTATTATTTGTTAAGCTGTAATTATTCTTTAACTGTAAATTGTCTTTAATTAGTTTTACAAGAATTTTTGATGTTTTGAAACCGGGGGCTGTAGTGAAGTTAACCAGCGGTCTTATGGGTATGTGTGGTTTGTGGATTTTGGGGAGTCCCGTAAATATCGGAGCCTTCGCATTAATTGGCTTCGAATAACGACGTGTATTATCACTGAGCAAACCCGTACATTTGTTAATACATTGGTTGAGGTTTTTGGTGTATTTATCAGTAGGATCAGATTTTAATTGTCTAATATTATGGTTAGAGATAAATTCGTGAACTTTGGCATTATAAGAATCAGTATCCATGATTACTAATGTATTCCCTTTATCTGCTTTAATAATACTAGCATTATTAATAGTTATTTTTGTTTTGATGTGCCTCAAAGTTTAGTATTCACGGGAGAATCGTGGATGCATAAATAGATTGTGTGGTAGGTTATCGTTAGATCTGATAGTTTTAGTGAATTTATTGTTTATCAATATGCGTGCTTCGTTCTGTACAATAGGATTCGGAATAGTCTTATTAGCCGCCTCCGCCTCAACGAGCTCATAAATATGTTTGTTATTTCCGGTTGGTGGGAGATTATAATTAAGTCCTTTATTAAGGAGCTCCATTTCATTATCACTGAAGTTTATATTAGTTAAATTCATTGTTCTAGGATGAAATGTATGTTTGCAATTAATGTCAGTCTCTAGACGGTGTTTATTTTCTAAACTACGAAGTTTACGTAATTGATTGAAGCGTATACGGCGTGAAACACTAGCTGTGTATTTAAATATATAATCAAAAACATTGTTGATAACGCTTGGATGAATGATGTTGAGGATATGTAAATGTCATTTGAATAAACGAGTGTTAAGAATAGATTTTTTAATATATAATGCCTTAATCTCTTCTCTAATATACATCCGTTCAGCAGAATGTTTGGTAATGTTTGCGGCCTTGGAAGAGCTGTTGATCTTTACAATGGCATATTTTGGTGTTATGTTCTTCAGTAAACAGATTTTGTTAAATTTAATATGCAAATTCGCTTTTAGCAATTGTATTTTAGTGTTTTGGAATTTAAATACCATTTTTGCCTGGCTGGGCTCCAGTTTAACATTCATGTTACGTATGGTATCCAAGTCACTTTTATGTAATATTAAGTGATTACCTGTATGCGGTCCGCTGTGTGACTTCTCAAACTTACTACGTTACGCGTTTCAAGGCGTATGCCTCATCATCAGACGTTTAAAACCAAAAACACATATCACACAAAACTGCGTTTGTCAAAAAATAAATAAAATTGCAGAAACAAGCATATTATGTGCACGTGATGTAGGGTGCGCACCCGTTCAAGTGTTGTCTGCTACTGATTGGAATTCGTTGAGCAGTCTCAAAGCAGTATCATACAGGCGGTTAGATACAAAGTTCAATTGTTCATTCAAAACACAATCACGACTGCTATCATTATTATATGCATTAAAAATTTCCAGCTCCTCCAAGGCATTCATTAAACGGCCCTTGTTGCATATATGCAAAGGCATTAGATTGGACTTAAAATCTGTATAATTGTGATTGTGTTGGGTCAGATGACGAGTGTAATTAGATTTTATATCATTGTAATTGTGCGTCTTTTTTGGTAAGTGTTCACGGAAGCGTTTGTGAAAACCTCTTCCGGTCTGACCTATATAGAAGCTGTTACAATCATTGCAAACCAGTTTATAAATGCCTGTTTTTTCTTCAATAGATAAGAGCAGTTTAGGTCTAAGTATATTAATTAGTTTATTATTGGTTCTAAAAGACATAGTATAACCAATATTGTTCATCACTGAGGATAAAATTTTTGGCATGATGTATGTGTATTTTGCAGATATAAGTTTTTTCGGTGTTTTATTAAGTGGACGGGGCTTAAGTTGAATGTTATTATGCTTCTTTAGCAATTTGTCAATAATGTGACTACTGTAACCATTGGAAACTGCAATAAATCTTATTGTATTTAGCTCAGTCTGGAAATCATTATTGTCAAGTGGGACTGTCAACAATCTATGGATTAGACTATTATATGCTGCCATTTTTTGAGAGTATGGATGGTGGGAATCTGCATGTATTGTATGGTTAGTGGCAGTAGGCTTCCTAAAAATATTGAATTTCAATGTGTCCATTCGTTTAGTGAGGGTCAGGTCTAGAAAGTTAATTGAGTTATTACGCTCGGTCTCTAAAGTAAATTGAATATTATTGTTGATTTCATTTAAAAGATTTTTAAAGGAGTCAACTTGTCTCAAAGTTCCGTCAAAAATAATAAACGTGTCATCTACGTAACGTGAATAAAATTTTATCTTATTAGCGTATATGTTATTATTTAATAAATAAGTGTTTTCGTAGAAATTTAAGTATATGTCAGCCAACAGGCCTGAGAGGGGTGAGCCCATAGCTAGACCATCATCTTGGCAATAGAATAAACCATTGAATGTGAAATAATTTTGATTTAAAATGACTTTAAGCAAGTCAATCAACTCATCTATCGCCTGTGCACTCATGGAAGCGTTAATTCGTAAATTGTCCTTCAATAATTTTAAAGTTACCTCAGTTGGAATATTTGTATATAAATCCACTATGTCAAATGAAACCAATTTGTAATTGGGTTTTAATTTAACGGTATTTATCTTATTACCGAAGTCAGTATTATTTGTTAAGCTGTAATTATTCTTTAACTGTAAATTGTCTTTAATCAGTTTTACAAGAATTTTTGATGTTTTGAAACCGGGGGCTGTAGTGAAGTTAACCAGCGGTCTTATGGGTATGTGTGGTTTGTGGATTTTGGGGAGTCCCGTAAATATCGGAGCCTTCGCATTAATTGGCTTCGAATAACGACGTGTATTATCACTGAGCAAACCCGTACATTTGTTAATACATTGGTTGAGGTTTTTGGTGTATTTATCAGTAGGATCAGATTTTAATTGTCTAATATTATGGTTAGAGATAAATTCGTGAACTTTGGCATTATAAGAATCAGTATCCATGATTACTAATGTATTCCCTTTATCTGCTTTAATAATACTAGCATTATTAATAGTTATTTTTGTTTTGATGTGCCTCAAAGTTTAGTATTCACGGGAGAATCGTGGATGCATAAATAGATTGTGTGGTAGGTTATCGTTAGATCTGATAGTTTTAGTGAATTTATTGTTTATCAATATGCGTGCTTCGTTCTGTACAATAGGATTCGGAATAGTCTTAATAGCCGCCTCCGCCTCAACGAGCTCATAAATATGTTTGTTATTTCCGGTTGGTGGGAGATTATAATTAAGTCCTTTATTAAGGAGCTCCATTTCATTATCACTGAAGTTTATATTAGTTAAATTCATTGTTCTAGGATGAAATGTATGTTTGCAATTAATGTCAGTCTCTAGACGGTGTTTATTTTCTAAACTACGAAGTTTACGTAATTGATTGAAGCGTATACGGCGTGAAACACTAGCTGTGTATTTAAATATATAATCAAAAACATTGTTGATAACGCTTGGATGAATGATGTTGAGGATATGTAAATGTCATTTGAATAAACGAGTGTTAAGAATAGATTTTTTAATATATAATGCCTTAATCTCTTCTCTAATATACATCCGTTCAGCAGAATGTTTGGTAATGTTTGCGGCCTTGGAAGAGCTGTTGATCTTTACAATGGCATATTTTGGTGTTATGTTCTTCAGTAAACAGATTTTGTTAAATTTAATATGCAAATTCGCTTTTAGCAATTGTATTTTAGTGTTTTGGAATTTAAATACCATTTTTGCCTGGCTGGGCTCCAGTTTAACATTCATGTTACGTATGGTATCCAAGTCACTTTTATGTAATATTAAGTGATTACCTGTATGCGGTCCGCCGTGTGACTTCTCAAAATTACTACGTTACGCGTTTCAAGGCGTATGCCTCATCATCAGACGTTTAAAACCAAATCACATATCACACAAAACTGCGTTTGTCAAAAAATAAATAAAATCGCAGAAGCAAGCATATTATGTGCACTTGATGTAGGGTGCGCACCCGTTCAAGTGTTGTCTGCTACTGATTGGAATTCGTTGAGCAGTCTCAAAGCAGTATCATACAGGCGGTTAGATACAAAGTTCAATTGTTCATTCAAAACACAATCACGACTGCTATCATTATTATATGCATTAAAAATTTCCAGCTCCTCCAAGGCATTCATAAAACGGCCCTTGTTGCATATATGCAAAGGCATTAGATTGGACTTAAAATCTGTATAATTGTGATTGTGTTGGGTCAGATGACGAGTGTAATTAGATTTTATATCATTGTAATTGTGCGTCTTTTTTGGTAAGTGTTCACGGAAGCGTTTGTAAAAACCTCTTCCGGTCTGACCTATATAGAAGCTGTTACAATCATTGCAAACCAGTTTATAAATGCCTGTTTTTTCTTCAATAGATAAGAGCAGTTTAGGTCTAAGTATATTAATTAGTTTATTATTGGTTCTAAAAGACATAGTATAACCAATATTGTTCATCACTGAGGATAAAATTTTTGGCATGATGTATGTGTATTTTGCAGTTATAAATTTTTTCGGTGTTTTATTAAGTGGACGGGGCTTAAGTTGAATGTTATTATGCTTCTTTAGCAATTTGTCAATAATGTGACTACTGTAACCATTGGAAACTGCAATAAATCTTATTGTATTTAGCTCAGTCTGGAAATCATTATTGTCAAGTGGGACTGTCAACAATCTATGGATTAGACTATTATATGCTGCCATTTTTTGAGAGTATGGATGGTGGGAATCTGCATGTATTGTATGGTTAGTGGCAGTAGGCTTCCTAAAAATATTGAATTTCAATGTGTCCATTCGTTTAGTGAGGGTCAGGTCTAGAAAGTTAATTGAGTTATTACGCTCGGTCTCTAAAGTAAATTGAATATTATTGTTGATTTCATTTAAAAGATTTTTAAAGGAGTCAACTTGTCTCAAAGTTCCGTCAAAAATAATAAACGTGTCATCTACGTAACGTGAATAAAATTTTATCTTATTAGCGTATATGTTATTATTTAATAAATAAGTGTTTTCGTAGAAATGTAAGTATATGTCAGCCAACAGGCCTGAGTGGGGTGAGCCCATAACTAGACCATCATCTTGGCAATAGAATAAACCATTGAATGTGAAATAATTTTGATTTAAAATGACTTTAAGCAAGTCAATCAACTCATCTATCGCCTGTGCACTCATGGAAGTGTTAATTCGTAAATTGTCCTTCAATAATTTTAAAGTTACCTCAGTTGGAATATTTGTATATAAATCCACTATGTCAAATGAAACCAATTTGTAATTGGGTTTTAATTTAACGGTATTTATCTTATTACCGAAGTCAGTATTATTTGTTAAGCTGTAATTATTCTTTAACTGTAAATTGTCTTTAATCAGTTTTACAAGAATTTTTGATGTTTTGAAACCGGGGGCTGTAGTGAAGTTAACCAGCGGTCTTATGGGTATGTGTGGTTTGTGGATTTTGGGGAGTCCCGTAAATATCGGAGCCTTCGCATTAATTGGCTTCGAATAACGACGTGTATTATCACTGAGCAAACCCGTACATTTGTTAATACATTGGTTGAGGTTTTTGGTGTATTTATCAGTAGGATCAGATTTTAATTGTCTAATATTATGGTTAGAGATAAATTCGTGAACTTTGGCATTATAAGAATCAGTATCCATGATTACTAATGTATTCCCTTTATCTGCTTTAATAATACTAGCATTATTAATAGTTATTTTTGTTTTGATGTGCCTCAAAGTTTTGTATTCACGGGAGAATCGTGGATGCATAAATAGATTGTGTGGTAGGTTATCGTTAGATCTGATAGTTTTAGTGAATTTATTGTTTATCAATATGCGTGCTTCGTTCTGTACAATAGGATTCGGAATAGTCTTAATAGCCGCCTCCGCCTCAACGAGCTCATAAATATGTTTGTTATTTCCGGTTGGTGGGAGATTATAATTAAGTCCTTTATTAAGGAGCTCCATTTCATTATCACTGAAGTTTATATTAGTTAAATTCATTGTTCTAGGATGAAATGTATGTTTGCAATTAATGTCAGTCTCTAGACGGTGTTTATTTTCTAAACTACGAAGTTTACGTAATTGATTGAAGCGTATACGGCGTGAAACACTAGCTGTGTATTTAAATATATAATCAAAAACATTGTTGATAACGCTTGGATGAATGATGTTGAGGATATGTAAATGTCATTTGAATAAACGAGTGTTAAGAATAGATTTTTTAATATATAATGCCTTAATCTCTTCTCTAATATACATCCGTTCAGCAGAATGTTTGGTAATGTTTGCGGCCTTGGAAGAGCTGTTGATCTTTACAATGGCATATTTTGGTGTTATGTTCTTCAGTAAACAGATTTTGTTAAATTTAATATGCAAATTCGCTTTTAGCAATTGTATTTTAGTGTTTTGGAATTTAAATACCATTTTTGCCTGGCTGGGCTCCAGTTTAACATTCATGTTACGTATGGTATCCAAGTCACTTTTATGTAATATTAAGTGATTACCTGTATGCGGTCCGCCGTGTGACTTCTCAAAATTACTACGTTACGCGTTTCAAGGCGTATGCCTCATCATCAGACGTTTAAAACCAAATCACATATCACACAAAACTGCGTTTGTCAAAAAATAAATAAAATCGCAGAAACAAGCATATTATGTGCACGTGATGTAGGGTGCGCACCCGTTCAAGTGTTGTCTGCTACTGATTGGAATTCGTTGAGCAGTCTCAAAGCAGTATCATACAGGCGGTTAGATACAAAGTTCAATTGTTCATTCAAAACACAATCACGACTGCTATCATTATTATATGCATTATAAATTTCCAGCTCCTCCAAGGCATTCATAAAACGGCCCTTGTTGCATATATGCAAAGGCATTAGATTGGACTTAAAATCTGTATAATTGTGATTGTGTTGGGTCAGATGACGAGTGTAATTAGATTTTATATCATTGTAATTGTGCGTCTTTTTTGGTAAGTGTTCACGGAAGCGTTTGTAAAAACCTCTTCCGGTCTGACCTATATAGAAGCTGTTACAATCATTGCAAACCAGTTTATAAATGCCTGTTTTTTCTTCAATAGATAAGAGCAGTTTAGGTCTAAGTATATTAATTAGTTTATTATTGGTTATAAAAGACATAGTATAACCAATATTGTTCATCACTGAGGATAAAATTTTTGGCATGATGTATGTGTATTTTGCAGTTATAAATTTTTTCGGTGTTTTATTAAGTGGACGGGGCTTAAGTTGAATGTTATTATGCTTCTTTAGCAATTTGTCAATAATGTGACTACTGTAACCATTGGAAACTGCAATAAATCTTATTGTATTTAGCTCAGTCTGGAAATCATTATTGTCAAGTGGGACTGTCAACAATCTATGGATTAGACTATTATATGCTGCCATTTTTTGAGAGTATGGATGGTGGGAATCTGCATGTATTGTATGGTTAGTGGCAGTAGGCTTCCTAAAAATATTGAATTTCAATGTGTCCATTCGTTTAGTGAGGGTCAGGTCTAGAAAGTTAATTGAGTTATTACGCTCGGTCTCTAAAGTAAATTGAATATTATTGTTGATTTCATTTAAAAGATTTTTAAAGGAGTCAACTTGTCTCAAAGTTCCGTCAAAAATAATAAACGTGTCATCTACGTAACGTGAATAAAATTTTATCTTATTAGCGTATATGTTATTATTTAATAAATAAGTGTTTTCGTAGAAATGTAAGTATATGTCAGCCAACAGGCCTGAGTGGGGTGAGCCCATAACTAGACCATCATCTTGGCAATAGAATAAACCATTGAATGTGAAATAATTTTGATTTAAAATGACTTTAAGCAAGTCAATCAACTCATCTATCGCCTGTGCACTCATGGAAGTGTTAATTCGTAAATTGTCCTTCAATAATTTTAAAGTTACCTCAGTTGGAATATTTGTATATAAATCCACTATGTCAAATGAAACCAATTTGTAATTGGGTTTTAATTTAACGGTATTTATCTTATTACCGAAGTCAGTATTATTTGTTAAGCTGTAATTATTCTTTAACTGTAAATTGTCTTTAATCAGTTTTACAAGAATTTTTGATGTTTTGAAACCGGGGGCTGTAGTGAAGTTAACCAGCGGTCTTATGGGTATGTGTGGTTTGTGGATTTTGGGGAGTCCCGTAAATATCGGAGCCTTCGCATTAATTGGCTTCGAATAACGACGTGTATTATCACTGAGCAAACCCGTACATTTGTTAATACATTGGTTGAGGTTTTTGGTGTATTTATCAGTAGGATCAGATTTTAATTGTCTAATATTATGGTTAGAGATAAATTCGTGAACTTTGGCATTATAAGAATCAGTATCCATGATTACTAATGTATTCCCTTTATCTGCTTTAATAATACTAGCATTATTAATAGTTATTTTTGTTTTGATGTGCCTCAAAGTTTAGTATTCACGGGAGAATCGTGGATGCATAAATAGATTGTGTGGTAGGTTATCGTTAGATCTGATAGTTTTAGTGAATTTATTGTTTATCAATATGCGTGCTTCGTTCTGTACAATAGGATTCGGAATAGTCTTAATAGCCGCCTCCGCCTCAACGAGCTCATAAATATGTTTGTTATTTCCGGTTGGTGGGAGATTATAATTAAGTCCTTTATTAAGGAGCTCCATTTCATTATCACTGAAGTTTATATTAGTTAAATTCATTGTTCTAGGATGAAATGTATGTTTGCAATTAATGTCAGTCTCTAGACGGTGTTTATTTTCTAAACTACGAAGTTTACGTAATTGATTGAAGCGTATACGGCGTGAAACACTAGCTGTGTATTTAAATATATAATCAAAAACATTGTTGATAACGCTTGGATGAATGATGTTGAGGATATGTAAATGTCATTTGAATAAACGAGTGTTAAGAATAGATTTTTTAATATATAATGCCTTAATCTCTTCTCTAATATACATCCGTTCAGCAGAATGTTTGGTAATGTTTGCGGCCTTGGAAGAGCTGTTGATCTTTACAATGGCATATTTTGGTGTTATGTTCTTCAGTAAACAGATTTTGTTAAATTTAATATGCAAATTCGCTTTTAGCAATTGTATTTTAGTGTTTTGGAATTTAAATACCATTTTTGCCTGGCTGGGCTCCAGTTTAACATTCATGTTACGTATGGTATCCAAGTCACTTTTATGTAATATTAAGTGATTACCTGTATGCGGTCCGCCGTGTGACTTCTCAAAATTACTACGTTACGCGTTTCAAGGCGTATGCCTCATCATCAGACGTTTAAAACCAAATCACATATCACACAAAACTGCGTTTGTCAAAAAATAAATAAAATCGCAGAAGCAAGCATATTATGTGCACTTGATGTAGGGTGCGCACCCGTTCAAGTGTTGTCTGCTACTGATTGGAATTCGTTGAGCAGTCTCAAAGCAGTATCATACAGGCGGTTAGATACAAAGTTCAATTGTTCATTCAAAACACAATCACGACTGCTATCATTATTATATGCATTAAAAATTTCCAGCTCCTCCAAGGCATTCATAAAACGGCCCTTGTTGCATATATGCAAAGGCATTAGATTGGACTTAAAATCTGTATAATTGTGATTGTGTTGGGTCAGATGACGAGTGTAATTAGATTTTATATCATTGTAATTGTGCGTCTTTTTTGGTAAGTGTTCACGGAAGCGTTTGTAAAAACCTCTTCCGGTCTGACCTATATAGAAGCTGTTACAATCATTGCAAACCAGTTTATAAATGCCTGTTTTTTCTTCAATAGATAAGAGCAGTTTAGGTCTAAGTATATTAATTAGTTTATTATTGGTTCTAAAAGACATAGTATAACCAATATTGTTCATCACTGAGGGTAAAATTTTTGGCATGATGTATGTGTATTTTGCAGTTATAAATTTTTTCGGTGTTTTATTAAGTGGACGGGGCTTAAGTTGAATGTTATTATGCTTCTTTAGCAATTTGTCAATAATGTGACTACTGTAACCATTGGAAACTGCAATAAATCTTATTGTATTTAGCTCAGTCTGGAAATCATTATTGTCAAGTGGGACTGTCAACAATCTATGGATTAGACTATTATATGCTGCCATTTTTTGAGAGTATGGATGGTGGGAATCTGCATGTATTGTATGGTTAGTGGCAGTAGGCTTCCTAAAAATATTGAATTTCAATGTGTCCATTCGTTTAGTGAGGGTCAGGTCTAGAAAGTTAATTGAGTTATTACGCTCGGTCTCTAAAGTAAATTGAATATTATTGTTGATTTCATTTAAAAGATTTTTAAAGGAGTCAACTTGTCTCAAAGTTCCGTCAAAAATAATAAACGTGTCATCTACGTAACGTGAATAAAATTTTATCTTATTAGCGTATATGTTATTATTTAATAAATAAGTGTTTTCGTAGAAATGTAAGTATATGTCAGCCAACAGGCCTGAGTGGGGTGAGCCCATAACTAGACCATCATCTTGGCAATAGAATAAACCATTGAATGTGAAATAATTTTGATTTAAAATGACTTTAAGCAAGTCAATCAACTCATCTATCGCCTGTGCACTCATGGAAGTGTTAATTCGTAAATTGTCCTTCAATAATTTTAAAGTTACCTCAGTTGGAATATTTGTATATAAATCCACTATGTCAAATGAAACCAATTTGTAATTGGGTTTTAATTTAACGGTATTTATCTTATTACCGAAGTCAGTATTATTTGTTAAGCTGTAATTATTCTTTAACTGTAAATTGTCTTTAATCAGTTTTACAAGAATTTTTGATGTTTTGAAACCGGGGGCTGTAGTGAAGTTAACCAGCGGTCTTATGGGTATGTGTGGTTTGTGGATTTTGGGGAGTCCCGTAAATATCGGAGCCTTCGCATTAATTGGCTTCGAATAACGACGTGTATTATCACTGAGCAAACCCGTACATTTGTTAATACATTGGTTGAGGTTTTTGGTGTATTTATCAGTAGGATCAGATTTTAATTGTCTAATATTATGGTTAGAGATAAATTCGTGAACTTTGGCATTATAAGAATCAGTATCCATGATTACTAATGTATTCCCTTTATCTGCTTTAATAATACTAGCATTATTAATAGTTATTTTTGTTTTGATGTGCCTCAAAGTTTTGTATTCACGGGAGAATCGTGGATGCATAAATAGATTGTGTGGTAGGTTATCGTTAGATCTGATAGTTTTAGTGAATTTATTGTTTATCAATATGCGTGCTTCGTTCTGTACAATAGGATTCGGAATAGTCTTAATAGCCGCCTCCGCCTCAACGAGCTCATAAATATGTTTGTTATTTCCGGTTGGTGGGAGATTATAATTAAGTCCTTTATTAAGGAGCTCCATTTCATTATCACTGAAGTTTATATTAGTTAAATTCATTGTTCTAGGATGAAATGTATGTTTGCAATTAATGTCAGTCTCTAGACGGTGTTTATTTTCTAAACTACGAAGTTTACGTAATTGATTGAAGCGTATACGGCGTGAAACACTAGCTGTGTATTTAAATATATAATCAAAAACATTGTTGATAACGCTTGGATGAATGATGTTGAGGATATGTAAATGTCATTTGAATAAACGAGTGTTAAGAATAGATTTTTTAATATATAATGCCTTAATCTCTTCTCTAATATACATCCGTTCAGCAGAATGTTTGGTAATGTTTGCGGCCTTGGAAGAGCTGTTGATCTTTACAATGGCATATTTTGGTGTTATGTTCTTCAGTAAACAGATTTTGTTAAATTTAATATGCAAATTCGCTTTTAGCAATTGTATTTTAGTGTTTTGGAATTTAAATACCATTTTTGCCTGGCTGGGCTCCAGTTTAACATTCATGTTACGTATGGTATCCAAGTCACTTTTATGTAATATTAAGTGATTACCTGTATGCGGTCCGCCGTGTGACTTCTCAAACTTACTACGTTACGCGTTTCAAGGCGTATGCCTCATCATCAGACGTTTAAAACCAAAAACACATATCACACAAAACTGCGTTTGTCAAAAAATAAATAAAATTGCAGAAACAAGCATATTATGTGCACGTGATGTAGGGTGCGCACCCGTTCAAGTGTTGTCTGCTACTGATTGGAATTCGTTGAGCAGTCTCAAAGCAGTATCATACAGGCGGTTAGATACAAAGTTCAATTGTTCATTCAAAACACAATCACGACTGCTATCATTATTATATGCATTAAAAATTTCCAGCTCCTCCAAGGCATTCATAAAACGGCCCTTGTTGCATATATGCAAAGGCATTAGATTGGACTTAAAATCTGTATAATTGTGATTGTGTTGGGTCAGATGACGAGTGTAATTAGATTTTATATCATTGTAATTGTGCGTCTTTTTTGGTAAGTGTTCACGGAAGCGTTTGTAAAAACCTCTTCCGGTCTGACCTATATAGAAGCTGTTACAATCATTGCAAACCAGTTTATAAATGCCTGTTTTTTCTTCAATAGATAAGAGCAGTTTAGGTCTAAGTATATTAATTAGTTTATTATTGGTTCTAAAAGACATAGTATAACCAATATTGTTCATCACTGAGGATAAAATTTTTGGCATGATGTATGTGTATTTTGCAGATATAAATTTTTTCGGTGTTTTATTAAGTGGACGGGGCTTAAGTTGAATGTTATTATGCTTCTTTAGCAATTTGTCAATAATGTGACTACTGTAACCATTGGAAACTGCAATAAATCTTATTGTATTTAGCTCAGTCTGGAAATCATTATTGTCAAGTGGGACTGTCAACAATCTATGGATTAGACTATTATATGCTGCCATTTTTTGAGAGTATGGATGGTGGGAATCTGCATGTATTGTATGGTTAGTGGCAGTAGGCTTCCTGAAAATATTGAATTTCAATGTGTCCATTCGTTTAGTGAGGGTCAGGTCTAGAAAGTTAATTGAGTTATTACGCTCGGTCTCTAAAGTAAATTGAATATTATTGTTGATTTCATTTAAAAGATTTTTAAAGGAGTCAACTTGTCTCAAAGTTCCGTCAAAAATAATAAACGTGTCATCTACGTAACGTGAATAACATTTTATCTTATTAGCGTATATGTTATTATTTAATAAATAAGTGTTTTCGTAGAAATTTAAGTATATGTCAGCCAACAGGCCTGAGAGGGGTGAGCCCATAGCTAGACCATCATCTTGGCAATAGAATAAACCATTGAATGTGAAATAATTTTGATTTAAAATGACTTTAAGCAAGTCAATCAACTCATCTATCGCCTGTGCACTCATGGAAGCGTTAATTCGTAAATTGTCCTTCAATAATTTTAAAGTTACCTCAGTTGGAATATTTGTATATAAATCCACTATGTCAAATGAAACCAATTTGTAATTGGGTTTTAATTTAACGGTATTTATCTTATTACCGAAGTCAGTATTATTTGTTAAGCTGTAATTATTCTTTAACTGTAAATTGTCTTTAATTAGTTTTACAAGAATTTTTGATGTTTTGAAACCGGGGGCTGTAGTGAAGTTAACCAGCGGTCTTATGGGTATGTGTGGTTTGTGGATTTTGGGGAGTCCCGTAAATATCGGAGCCTTCGCATTAATTGGCTTCGAATAACGACGTGTATTATCACTGAGCAAACCCGTACATTTGTTAATACATTGGTTGAGGTTTTTGGTGTATTTATCAGTAGGATCAGATTTTAATTGTCTAATATTATGGTTAGAGATAAATTCGTGAACTTTGGCATTATAAGAATCAGTATCCATGATTACTAATGTATTCCCTTTATCTGCTTTAATAATACTAGCATTATTAATAGTTATTTTTGTTTTGATGTGCCTCAAAGTTTTGTATTCACGGGAGAATCGTGGATGCATAAATAGATTGTGTGGTAGGTTATCGTTAGATCTGATAGTTTTAGTGAATTTATTGTTTATCAATATGCGTGCTTCGTTCTGTACAATAGGATTCGGAATAGTCTTAATAGCCGCCTCCGCCTCAACGAGCTCATAAATATGTTTGTTATATCCGGTTGGTGGGAGATTATAATTAAGTCCGTTATTAAGGAGCTCCATTTCATTATCACTGAAGTTTATATTAGTTAAATTCATTGTTCTAGGATGAAATGTATGTTTGCAATTAATGTCAGTCTCTAGACGGTGTTTATTTTCTAAACTACGAAGTTTACGTAATTGATTGAAGCGTATACGGCGTGAAACACTAGCTGTGTATTTAAATATATAATCAAAAACATTGTTGATAACGCTTGGATGAATGATGTTGAGGATATGTAAATGTCATTTGAATAAACGAGTGTTAAGAATAGATTTTTTAATATATAATGCCTTAATCTCTTCTCTAATATACATCCGTTCAGCAGAATGTTTGGTAATGTTTGCGGCCTTGGAAGAGCTGTTGATCTTTACAATGGCATATTTTGGTGTTATGTTCTTCAGTAAACAGATTTTGTTAAATTTAATATGCAAATTCGCTTTTAGCAATTGTATTTTAGTGTTTTGGAATTTAAATACCATTTTTGCCTGGCTGGGCTCCAGTTTAACATTCATGTTACGTATGGTATCCAAGTCACTTTTATGTAATATTAAGTGATTACCTGTATGCGGTCCGCCGTGTGACTTCTCAAAATTACTACGTTACGCGTTTCAAGGCGTATGCCTCATCATCAGACGTTTAAAACCAAATCACATATCACACAAAACTGCGTTTGTCAAAAAATAAATAAAATCGCAGAAGCAAGCATATTATGTGCACTTGATGTAGGGTGCGCACCCGTTCAAGTGTTGTCTGCTACTGATTGGAATTCGTTGAGCAGTCTCAAAGCAGTATCATACAGGCGGTTAGATACAAAGTTCAATTGTTCATTCAAAACACAATCACGACTGCTATCATTATTATATGCATTAAAAATTTCCAGCTCCTCCAAGGCATTCATAAAACGGCCCTTGTTGCATATATGCAAAGGCATTAGATTGGACTTAAAATCTGTATAATTGTGATTGTGTTGGGTCAGATGACGAGTGTAATTAGATTTTATATCATTGTAATTGTGCGTCTTTTTTGGTAAGTGTTCACGGAAGCGTTTGTAAAAACCTCTTCCGGTCTGACCTATATAGAAGCTGTTACAATCATTGCAAACCAGTTTATAAATGCCTGTTTTTTCTTCAATAGATAAGAGCAGTTTAGGTCTAAGTATATTAATTAGTTTATTATTGGTTCTAAAAGACATAGTATAACCAATATTGTTCATCACTGAGGGTAAAATTTTTGGCATGATGTATGTGTATTTTGCAGTTATAAATTTTTTCGGTGTTTTATTAAGTGGACGGGGCTTAAGTTGAATGTTATTATGCTTCTTTAGCAATTTGTCAATAATGTGACTACTGTAACCATTGGAAACTGCAATAAATCTTATTGTATTTAGCTCAGTCTGGAAATCATTATTGTCAAGTGGGACTGTCAACAATCTATGGATTAGACTATTATATGCTGCCATTTTTTGAGAGTATGGATGGTGGGAATCTGCATGTATTGTATGGTTAGTGGCAGTAGGCTTCCTAAAAATATTGAATTTCAATGTGTCCATTCGTTTAGTGAGGGTCAGGTCTAGAAAGTTAATTGAGTTATTACGCTCGGTCTCTAAAGTAAATTGAATATTATTGTTGATTTCATTTAAAAGATTTTTAAAGGAGTCAACTTGTCTCAAAGTTCCGTCAAAAATAATAAACGTGTCATCTACGTAACGTGAATAAAATTTTATCTTATTAGCGTATATGTTATTATTTAATAAATAAGTGTTTTCGTAGAAATGTAAGTATATGTCAGCCAACAGGCCTGAGTGGGGTGAGCCCATAACTAGACCATCATCTTGGCAATAGAATAAACCATTGAATGTGAAATAATTTTGATTTAAAATGACTTTAAGCAAGTCAATCAACTCATCTATCGCCTGTGCACTCATGGAAGTGTTAATTCGTAAATTGTCCTTCAATAATTTTAAAGTTACCTCAGTTGGAATATTTGTATATAAATCCACTATGTCAAATGAAACCAATTTGTAATTGGGTTTTAATTTAACGGTATTTATCTTATTACCGAAGTCAGTATTATTTGTTAAGCTGTAATTATTCTTTAACTGTAAATTGTCTTTAATCAGTTTTACAAGAATTTTTGATGTTTTGAAACCGGGGGCTGTAGTGAAGTTAACCAGCGGTCTTATGGGTATGTGTGGTTTGTGGATTTTGGGGAGTCCCGTAAATATCGGAGCCTTCGCATTAATTGGCTTCGAATAACGACGTGTATTATCACTGAGCAAACCCGTACATTTGTTAATACATTGGTTGAGGTTTTTGGTGTATTTATCAGTAGGATCAGATTTTAATTGTCTAATATTATGGTTAGAGATAAATTCGTGAACTTTGGCATTATAAGAATCAGTATCCATGATTACTAATGTATTCCCTTTATCTGCTTTAATAATACTAGCATTATTAATAGTTATTTTTGTTTTGATGTGCCTCAAAGTTTTGTATTCACGGGAGAATCGTGGATGCATAAATAGATTGTGTGGTAGGTTATCGTTAGATCTGATAGTTTTAGTGAATTTATTGTTTATCAATATGCGTGCTTCGTTCTGTACAATAGGATTCGGAATAGTCTTAATAGCCGCCTCCGCCTCAACGAGCTCATAAATATGTTTGTTATTTCCGGTTGGTGGGAGATTATAATTAAGTCCTTTATTAAGGAGCTCCATTTCATTATCACTGAAGTTTATATTAGTTAAATTCATTGTTCTAGGATGAAATGTATGTTTGCAATTAATGTCAGTCTCTAGACGGTGTTTATTTTCTAAACTACGAAGTTTACGTAATTGATTGAAGCGTATACGGCGTGAAACACTAGCTGTGTATTTAAATATATAATCAAAAACATTGTTGATAACGCTTGGATGAATGATGTTGAGGATATGTAAATGTCATTTGAATAAACGAGTGTTAAGAATAGATTTTTTAATATATAATGCCTTAATCTCTTCTCTAATATACATCCGTTCAGCAGAATGTTTGGTAATGTTTGCGGCCTTGGAAGAGCTGTTGATCTTTACAATGGCATATTTTGGTGTTATGTTCTTCAGTAAACAGATTTTGTTAAATTTAATATGCAAATTCGCTTTTAGCAATTGTATTTTAGTGTTTTGGAATTTAAATACCATTTTTGCCTGGCTGGGCTCCAGTTTAACATTCATGTTACGTATGGTATCCAAGTCACTTTTATGTAATATTAAGTGATTACCTGTATGCGGTCCGCCGTGTGACTTCTCAAACTTACTACGTTACGCGTTTCAAGGCGTATGCCTCATCATCAGACGTTTAAAACCAAAAACACATATCACACAAAACTGCGTTTGTCAAAAAATAAATAAAATTGCAGAAACAAGCATATTATGTGCACGTGATGTAGGGTGCGCACCCGTTCAAGTGTTGTCTGCTACTGATTGGAATTCGTTGAGCAGTCTCAAAGCAGTATCATACAGGCGGTTAGATACAAAGTTCAATTGTTCATTCAAAACACAATCACGACTGCTATCATTATTATATGCATTAAAAATTTCCAGCTCCTCCAAGGCATTCATAAAACGGCCCTTGTTGCATATATGCAAAGGCATTAGATTGGACTTAAAATCTGTATAATTGTGATTGTGTTGGGTCAGATGACGAGTGTAATTAGATTTTATATCATTGTAATTGTGCGTCTTTTTTGGTAAGTGTTCACGGAAGCGTTTGTAAAAACCTCTTCCGGTCTGACCTATATAGAAGCTGTTACAATCATTGCAAACCAGTTTATAAATGCCTGTTTTTTCTTCAATAGATAAGAGCAGTTTAGGTCTAAGTATATTAATTAGTTTATTATTGGTTCTAAAAGACATAGTATAACCAATATTGTTCATCACTGAGGATAAAATTTTTGGCATGATGTATGTGTATTTTGCAGATATAAATTTTTTCGGTGTTTTATTAAGTGGACGGGGCTTAAGTTGAATGTTATTATGCTTCTTTAGCAATTTGTCAATAATGTGACTACTGTAACCATTGGAAACTGCAATAAATCTTATTGTATTTAGCTCAGTCTGGAAATCATTATTGTCAAGTGGGACTGTCAACAATCTATGGATTAGACTATTATATGCTGCCATTTTTTGAGAGTATGGATGGTGGGAATCTGCATGTATTGTATGGTTAGTGGCAGTAGGCTTCCTGAAAATATTGAATTTCAATGTGTCCATTCGTTTAGTGAGGGTCAGGTCTAGAAAGTTAATTGAGTTATTACGCTCGGTCTCTAAAGTAAATTGAATATTATTGTTGATTTCATTTAAAAGATTTTTAAAGGAGTCAACTTGTCTCAAAGTTCCGTCAAAAATAATAAACGTGTCATCTACGTAACGTGAATAACATTTTATCTTATTAGCGTATATGTTATTATTTAATAAATAAGTGTTTTCGTAGAAATTTAAGTATATGTCAGCCAACAGGCCTGAGAGGGGTGAGCCCATAGCTAGACCATCATCTTGGCAATAGAATAAACCATTGAATGTGAAATAATTTTGATTTAAAATGACTTTAAGCAAGTCAATCAACTCATCTATCGCCTGTGCACTCATGGAAGCGTTAATTCGTAAATTGTCCTTCAATAATTTTAAAGTTACCTCAGTTGGAATATTTGTATATAAATCCACTATGTCAAATGAAACCAATTTGTAATTGGGTTTTAATTTAACGGTATTTATCTTATTACCGAAGTCAGTATTATTTGTTAAGCTGTAATTATTCTTTAACTGTAAATTGTCTTTAATTAGTTTTACAAGAATTTTTGATGTTTTGAAACCGGGGGCTGTAGTGAAGTTAACCAGCGGTCTTATGGGTATGTGTGGTTTGTGGATTTTGGGGAGTCCCGTAAATATCGGAGCCTTCGCATTAATTGGCTTCGAATAACGACGTGTATTATCACTGAGCAAACCCGTACATTTGTTAATACATTGGTTGAGGTTTTTGGTGTATTTATCAGTAGGATCAGATTTTAATTGTCTAATATTATGGTTAGAGATAAATTCGTGAACTTTGGCATTATAAGAATCAGTATCCATGATTACTAATGTATTCCCTTTATCTGCTTTAATAATACTAGCATTATTAATAGTTATTTTTGTTTTGATGTGCCTCAAAGTTTTGTATTCACGGGAGAATCGTGGATGCATAAATAGATTGTGTGGTAGGTTATCGTTAGATCTGATAGTTTTAGTGAATTTATTGTTTATCAATATGCGTGCTTCGTTCTGTACAATAGGATTCGGAATAGTCTTAATAGCCGCCTCCGCCTCAACGAGCTCATAAATATGTTTGTTATATCCGGTTGGTGGGAGATTATAATTAAGTCCTTTATTAAGGAGCTCCATTTCATTATCACTGAAGTTTATATTAGTTAAATTCATTGTTCTAGGATGAAATGTATGTTTGCAATTAATGTCAGTCTCTAGACGGTGTTTATTTTCTAAACTACGAAGTTTACGTAATTGATTGAAGCGTATACGGCGTGAAACACTAGCTGTGTATTTAAATATATAATCAAAAACATTGTTGATAACGCTTGGATGAATGATGTTGAGGATATGTAAATGTCATTTGAATAAACGAGTGTTAAGAATAGATTTTTTAATATATAATGCCTTAATCTCTTCTCTAATATACATCCGTTCAGCAGAATGTTTGGTAATGTTTGCGGCCTTGGAAGAGCTGTTGATCTTTACAATGGCATATTTTGGTGTTATGTTCTTCAGTAAACAGATTTTGTTAAATTTAATATGCAAATTCGCTTTTAGCAATTGTATTTTAGTGTTTTGGAATTTAAATACCATTTTTGCCTGGCTGGGCTCCAGTTTAACATTCATGTTACGTATGGTATCCAAGTCACTTTTATGTAATATTAAGTGATTACCTGTATGCGGTCCGCCGTGTGACTTCTCAAACTTACTACGTTACGCGTTTCAAGGCGTATGCCTCATCATCAGACGTTTAAAACCAAAAACACATATCACACAAAACTGCGTTTGTCAAAAAATAAATAAAATTGCAGAAACAAGCATATTATGTGCACGTGATGTAGGGTGCGCACCCGTTCAAGTGTTGTCTGCTACTGATTGGAATTCGTTGAGCAGTCTCAAAGCAGTATCATACAGGCGGTTAGATACAAAGTTCAATTGTTCATTCAAAACACAATCACGACTGCTATCATTATTATATGCATTAAAAATTTCCAGCTCCTCCAAGGCATTCATAAAACGGCCCTTGTTGCATATATGCAAAGGCATTAGATTGGACTTAAAATCTGTATAATTGTGATTGTGTTGGGTCAGATGACGAGTGTAATTAGATTTTATATCATTGTAATTGTGCGTCTTTTTTGGTAAGTGTTCACGGAAGCGTTTGTAAAAACCTCTTCCGGTCTGACCTATATAGAAGCTGTTACAATCATTGCAAACCAGTTTATAAATGCCTGTTTTTTCTTCAATAGATAAGAGCAGTTTAGGTCTAAGTATATTAATTAGTTTATTATTGGTTCTAAAAGACATAGTATAACCAATATTGTTCATCACTGAGGATAAAATTTTTGGCATGATGTATGTGTATTTTGCAGATATAAATTTTTTCGGTGTTTTATTAAGTGGACGGGGCTTAAGTTGAATGTTATTATGCTTCTTTAGCAATTTGTCAATAATGTGACTACTGTAACCATTGGAAACTGCAATAAATCTTATTGTATTTAGCTCAGTCTGGAAATCATTATTGTCAAGTGGGACTGTCAACAATCTATGGATTAGACTATTATATGCTGCCATTTTTTGAGAGTATGGATGGTGGGAATCTGCATGTATTGTATGGTTAGTGGCAGTAGGCTTCCTGAAAATATTGAATTTCAATGTGTCCATTCGTTTAGTGAGGGTCAGGTCTAGAAAGTTAATTGAGTTATTACGCTCGGTCTCTAAAGTAAATTGAATATTATTGTTGATTTCATTTAAAAGATTTTTAAAGGAGTCAACTTGTCTCAAAGTTCCGTCAAAAATAATAAACGTGTCATCTACGTAACGTGAATAAAATTTTATCTTATTAGCGTATATGTTATTATTTAATAAATAAGTGTTTTCGTAGAAATTTAAGTATATGTCAGCCAACAGGCCTGAGAGGGGTGAGCCCATAGCTAGACCATCATCTTGGCAATAGAATAAACCATTGAATTTGAAATAATTTTGATTTAAAATGACTTTAAGCAAGTCAATCAACTCATCTATCGCCTGTGCACTCATGGAAGCGTTAATTCGTAAATTGTCCTTCAATAATTTTAAAGTTACCTCAGTTGGAATATTTGTATATAAATCCACTATGTCAAATGAAACCAATTTGTAATTGGGTTTTAATTTAACGGTATTTATCTTATTACCGAAGTCAGTATTATTTGTTAAGCTGTAATTATTCTTTAACTGTAAATTGTCTTTAATTAGTTTTACAAGAATTTTTGATGTTTTGAAACCGGGGGCTGTAGTGAAGTTAACCAGCGGTCTTATGGGTATGTGTGGTTTGTGGATTTTGGGGAGTCCCGTAAATATCGGAGCCTTCGCATTAATTGGCTTCGAATAACGACGTGTATTATCACTGAGCAAACCCGTACATTTGTTAATACATTGGTTGAGGTTTTTGGTGTATTTATCAGTAGGATCAGATTTTAATTGTCTAATATTATGGTTAGAGATAAATTCGTGAACTTTGGCATTATAAGAATCAGTATCCATGATTACTAATGTATTCCCTTTATCTGCTTTAATAATACTAGCATTATTAATAGTTATTTTTGTTTTGATGTGCCTCAAAGTTTTGTATTCACGGGAGAATCGTGGATGCATAAATAGATTGTGTGGTAGGTTATCGTTAGATCTGATAGTTTTAGTGAATTTATTGTTTATCAATATGCGTGCTTCGTTCTGTACAATAGGATTCGGAATAGTCTTAATAGCCGCCTCCGCCTCAACGAGCTCATAAATATGTTTGTTATTTCCGGTTGGTGGGAGATTATAATTAAGTCCTTTTTAAGGAGCTCCATTTCATTATCACTGAAGTTTATATTAGTTAAATTCATTGTTCTAGGATGAAATGTATGTTTGCAATTAATGTCAGTCTCTAGACGGTGTTTATTTTCTAAACTACGAAGTTTACGTAATTGATTGAAGCGTATACGGCGTGAAACACTAGCTGTGTATTTAAATATATAATCAAAAACATTGTTGATAACGCTTGGATGAATGATGTTGAGGATATGTAAATGTCATTTGAATAAACGAGTGTTAAGAATAGATTTTTTAATATATAATGCTTAATCTCTTCTCTAATATACATCCGTTCAGCAGAATGTTTGGTAATGTTTGCGGCCTTGGAAGAGCTGTTGATCTTTACAATGGCATATTTTGGTGTTATGTTCTTCAGTAAACAGATTTTGTTAAATTTAATATGCAAATTCGCTTTTAGCAATTGTATTTTAGTGTTTTGGAATTTAAATACAATTTTTGCCTGGCTGGGCTCCAGTTTAACATTCATGTTACGTATGGTATCCAAGTCACTTTTATGTAATATTAAGTGATTACCTGTATGCGGTCCGCCGTGTGACTTCTCAAACTTACTACGTTACGCGTTTCAAGGCGTATGCCTCATCATCAGACGTTTAAAACCAAAAACACATATCACACAAAACTGCGTTTGTCAAAAAATAAATAAAATTGCAGAAACAAGCATATTATGTGCACGTGATGTAGGGTGCGCACCCGTTCAAGTGTTGTCTGCTACTGATTGGAATTCGTTGAGCAGTCTCAAAGCAGTATCATACAGGCGGATAGATACAAAGTTCAATTGTTCATTCAAAACACAATCACGACTGCTATCATTATTATATGCATTAAAAATTTCCAGCTCCTCCAAGGCATTCATAAAACGGCCCTTGTTGCATATATGCAAAGGCATTAGATTGGACTTAAAATCTGTATAATTGTGATTGTGTTGGGTCAGATGACGAGTGTAATTAGATTTTATATCATTGTAATTGTGCGTCTTTTTTGGTAAGTGTTCACGGAAGCGTTTGTAAAAACCTCTTCCGGTCTGACCTATATAGAAGCTGTTACAATCATTGCAAACCAGTTTATAAATGCCTGTTTTTTCTTCAATAGATAAGAGCAGTTTAGGTCTAAGTATATTAATTAGTTTATTATTGGTTCTAAAAGACATAGTATAACCAATATTGTTCATCACTGAGGATAAAATTTTTGGCATGATGTATGTGTATTTTGCAGATATAAATTTTTTCGGTGTTTTATTAAGTGGACGGGGCTTAAGTTGAATGTTATTATGCTTCTTTAGCAATTTGTCAATAATGTGACTACTGTAACCATTGGAAACTGCAATAAATCTTATTGTATTTAGCTCAGTCTGGAAATCATTATTGTCAAGTGGGACTGTCAACAATCTATGGATTAGACTATTATATGCTGCCATTTTTTGAGAGTATGGATGGTGGGAATCTGCATGTATTGTATGGTTAGTGGCAGTAGGCTTCCTAAAAATATTGAATTTCAATGTGTCCATTCGTTTAGTGAGGGTCAGGTCTAGAAAGTTAATTGAGTTATTACGCTCGGTCTCTAAAGTAAATTGAATATTATTGTCGATTTCATTTAAAAGATTTTTAAAGGAGTCAACTTGTCTCAAAGTTCCGTCAGAAATAATAAACGTGTCATCTACGTAACGTGAATAAAATTTTATCTTATTAGCGTATATGTTATTATTTAATAAATAAGTGTTTTCGTAGAAATGTAAGTATATGTCAGCCAACAGGCCTGAGTGGGGTGAGCCCATAACTAGACCATCATCTTGGCAATAGAATAAACCATTGAATGTGAAATAATTTTGATTTAAAATGACTTTAAGCAAGTCAATCAACTCATCTATCGCCTGTGCACTCATGGAAGTGTTAATTCGTAAATTGTCCTTCAATAATTTTAAAGTTACCTCAGTTGGAATATTTGTATATAAATCCACTATGTCAAATGAAACCAATTTGTAATTGGGTTTTAATTTAACGGTATTTATCTTATTACCGAAGTCAGTATTATTTGTTAAGCTGTAATTATTCTTTAACTGTAAATTGTCTTTAATCAGTTTTACAAGAATTTTTGATGTTTTGAAACCGGGGGCTGTAGTGAAGTTAACCAGCGGTCTTATGGGTATGTGTGGTTTGTGGATTTTGGGGAGTCCCGTAAATATCGGAGCCTTCGCATTAATTGGCTTCGAATAACGACGTGTATTATCACTGAGCAAACCCGTACATTTGTTAATACATTGGTTGAGGTTTTTGGTGTATTTATCAGTAGGATCAGATTTTAATTGTCTAATATTATGGTTAGAGATAAATTCGTGAACTTTGGCATTATAAGAATCAGTATCCATGATTACTAATGTATTCCCTTTATCTGCTTTAATAATACTAGCATTATTAATAGTTATTTTTGTTTTGATGTGCCTCAAAGTTTTGTATTCACGGGAGAATCGTGGATGCATAAATAGATTGTGTGGTAGGTTATCGTTAGATCTGATAGTTTTAGTGAATTTATTGTTTATCAATATGCGTGCTTCGTTCTGTACAATAGGATTCGGAATAGTCTTAATAGCCGCCTCCGCCTCAACGAGCTCATAAATATGTTTGTTATTTCCGGTTAGTGGGAGATTATAATTAAGTCCTTTATTAAGGAGCTCCATTTCATTATCACTGAAGTTTATATTAGTTAAATTCATTGTTCTAGGATGAAATGTATGTTTGCAATTAATGTCAGTCTCTAGACGGTGTTTATTTTCTAAACTACGAAGTTTACGTAATTGATTGAAGCGTATACGGCGTGAAACACTAGCTGTGTATTTAAATATATAATCAAAAACATTGTTGATAACGCTTGGATGAATGATGTTGAGGATATGTAAATGTCATTTGAATAAACGAGTGTTAAGAATAGATTTTTTAATATATAATGCCTTAATCTCTTCTCTAATATACATCCGTTCAGCAGAATGTTTGGTAATGTTTGCGGCCTTGGAAGAGCTGTTGATCTTTACAATGGCATATTTTGGTGTTATGTTCTTCAGTAAACAGATTTTGTTAAATTTAATATGCAAATTCGCTTTTAGCAATTGTATTTTAGTGTTTTGGAATTTAAATACCATTTTTGCCTGGCTGGGCTCCAGTTTAACATTCATGTTACGTATGGTATCCAAGTCACTTTTATGTAATATTAAGTGATTACCTGTATGCGGTCCGCCGTGTGACTTCTCAAACTTACTACGTTACGCGTTTCAAGGCGTATGCCTCATCATCAGACGTTTAAAACCAAAAACACATATCACACAAAACTGCGTTTGTCAAAAAATAAATAAAATTGCAGAAACAAGCATATTATGTGCACGTGATGTAGGGTGCGCACCCGTTCAAGTGTTGTCTGCTACTGATTGGAATTCGTTGAGCAGTCTCAAAGCAGTATCATACAGGCGGTTAGATACAAAGTTCAATTGTTCATTCAAAACACAATCACGACTGCTATCATTATTATATGCATTAAAAATTTCCAGCTCCTCCAAGGCATTCATAAAACGGCCCTTGTTGCATATATGCAAAGGCATTAGATTGGACTTAAAATCTGTATAATTGTGATTGTGTTGGGTCAGATGACGAGTGTAATTAGATTTTATATCATTGTAATTGTGCGTCTTTTTTGGTAAGTGTTCACGGAAGCGTTTGTAAAAACCTCTTCCGGTCTGACCTATATAGAAGCTGTTACAATCATTGCAAACCAGTTTATAAATGCCTGTTTTTTCTTCAATAGATAAGAGCAGTTTAGGTCTAAGTATATTAATTAGTTTATTATTGGTTCTAAAAGACATAGTATAACCAATATTGTTCATCACTGAGGATAAAATTTTTGGCATGATGTATGTGTATTTTGCAGATATAAATTTTTTCGGTGTTTTATTAAGTGGACGGGGCTTAAGTTGAATGTTATTATGCTTCTTTAGCAATTTGTCAATAATGTGACTACTGTAACCATTGGAAACTGCAATAAATCTTATTGTATTTAGCTCAGTCTGGAAATCATTATTGTCAAGTGGGACTGTCAACAATCTATGGATTAGACTATTATATGCTGCCATTTTTTGAGAGTATGGATGGTGGGAATCTGCATGTATTGTATGGTTAGTGGCAGTAGGCTTCCTGAAAATATTGAATTTCAATGTGTCCATTCGTTTAGTGAGGGTCAGGTCTAGAAAGTTAATTGAGTTATTACGCTCGGTCTCTAAAGTAAATTGAATATTATTGTTGATTTCATTTAAAAGATTTTTAAAGGAGTCAACTTGTCTCAAAGTTCCGTCAAAAATAATAAACGTGTCATCTACGTAACGTGAATAAAATTTTATCTTATTAGCGTATATGTTATTATTTAATAAATAAGTGTTTTCGTAGAAATTTAAGTATATGTCAGCCAACAGGCCTGAGAGGGGTGAGCCCATAGCTAGACCATCATCTTGGCAATAGAATAAACCATTGAATGTGAAATAATTTTGATTTAAAATGACTTTAAGCAAGTCAATCAACTCATCTATCGCCTGTGCACTCATGGAAGCGTTAATTCGTAAATTGTCCTTCAATAATTTTAAAGTTACCTCAGTTGGAATATTTGTATATAAATCCACTATGTCAAATGAAACCAATTTGTAATTGGGTTTTAATTTAACGGTATTTATCTTATTACCGAAGTCAGTATTATTTGTTAAGCTGTAATTATTCTTTAACTGTAAATTGTCTTTAATTAGTTTTACAAGAATTTTTGATGTTTTGAAACCGGGGGCTGTAGTGAAGTTAACCAGCGGTCTTATGGGTATGTGTGGTTTGTGGATTTTGGGGAGTCCCGTAAATATCGGAGCCTTCGCATTAATTGGCTTCGAATAACGACGTGTATTATCACTGAGCAAACCCGTACATTTGTTAATACATTGGTTGAGGTTTTTGGTGTATTTATCAGTAGGATCAGATTTTAATTGTCTAATATTATGGTTAGAGATAAATTCGTGAACTTTGGCATTATAAGAATCAGTATCCATGATTACTAATGTATTCCCTTTATCTGCTTTAATAATACTAGCATTATTAATAGTTATTTTTGTTTTGATGTGCCTCAAAGTTTTGTATTCACGGGAGAATCGTGGATGCATAAATAGATTGTGTGGTAGGTTATCGTTAGATCTGATAGTTTTAGTGAATTTATTGTTTATCAATATGCGTGCTTCGTTCTGTACAATAGGATTCGGAATAGTCTTAATAGCCGCCTCCGCCTCAACGAGCTCATAAATATGTTTGTTATTTCCGGTTGGTGGGAGATTATAATTAAGTCCTTTATTAAGGAGCTCCATTTCATTATCACTGAAGTTTATATTAGTTAAATTCATTGTTCTAGGATGAAATGTATGTTTGCAATTAATGTCAGTCTCTAGACGGTGTTTATTTTCTAAACTACGAAGTTTACGTAATTGATTGAAGCGTATACGGCGTGAAACACTAGCTGTGTATTTAAATATATAATCAAAAACATTGTTGATAACGCTTGGATGAATGATGTTGAGGATATGTAAATGTCATTTGAATAAACGAGTGTTAAGAATAGATTTTTTAATATATAATGCCTTAATCTCTTCTCTAATATACATCCGTTCAGCAGAATGTTTGGTAATGTTTGCGGCCTTGGAAGAGCTGTTGATCTTTACAATGGCATATTTTGGTGTTATGTTCTTCAGTAAACAGATTTTGTTAAATTTAATATGCAAATTCGCTTTTAGCAATTGTATTTTAGTGTTTTGGAATTTAAATACAATTTTTGCCTGGCTGGGCTCCAGTTTAACATTCATGTTACGTATGGTATCCAAGTCACTTTTATGTAATATTAAGTGATTACCTGTATGCGGTCCGCCGTGTGACTTCTCAAACTTACTACGTTACGCGTTTCAAGGCGTATGCCTCATCATCAGACGTTTAAAACCAAAAACACATATCACACAAAACTGCGTTTGTCAAAAAATAAATAAAATTGCAGAAACAAGCATATTATGTGCACGTGATGTAGGGTGCGCACCCGTTCAAGTGTTGTCTGCTACTGATTGGAATTCGTTGAGCAGTCTCAAAGCAGTATCATACAGGCGGATAGATACAAAGTTCAATTGTTCATTCAAAACACAATCACGACTGCTATCATTATTATATGCATTAAAAATTTCCAGCTCCTCCAAGGCATTCATAAAACGGCCCTTGTTGCATATATGCAAAGGCATTAGATTGGACTTAAAATCTGTATAATTGTGATTGTGTTGGGTCAGATGACGAGTGTAATTAGATTTTATATCATTGTAATTGTGCGTCTTTTTTGGTAAGTGTTCACGGAAGCGTTTGTAAAAACCTCTTCCGGTCTGACCTATATAGAAGCTGTTACAATCATTGCAAACCAGTTTATAAATGCCTGTTTTTTCTTCAATAGATAAGAGCAGTTTAGGTCTAAGTATATTAATTAGTTTATTATTGGTTCTAAAAGACATAGTATAACCAATATTGTTCATCACTGAGGATAAAATTTTTGGCATGATGTATGTGTATTTTGCAGATATAAATTTTTTCGGTGTTTTATTAAGTGGACGGGGCTTAAGTTGAATGTTATTATGCTTCTTTAGCAATTTGTCAATAATGTGACTACTGTAACCATTGGAAACTGCAATAAATCTTATTGTATTTAGCTCAGTCTGGAAATCATTATTGTCAAGTGGGACTGTCAACAATCTATGGATTAGACTATTATATGCTGCCATTTTTTGAGAGTATGGATGGTGGGAATCTGCATGTATTTTATGGTTAGTGGCAGTAGGCTTCCTAAAAATATTGAATTTCAATGTGTCCATTCGTTTAGTGAGGGTCAGGTCTAGAAAGTTAATTGAGTTATTACGCTCGGTCTCTAAAGTAAATTGAATATTATTGTCGATTTCATTTAAAAGATTTTTAAAGGAGTCAACTTGTCTCAAAGTTCCGTCAGAAATAATAAACGTGTCATCTACGTAACGTGAATAAAATTTTATCTTATTAGCGTATATGTTATTATTTAATAAATAAGTGTTTTCGTAGAAATGTAAGTATATGTCAGCCAACAGGCCTGAGTGGGGTGAGCCCATAACTAGACCATCATCTTGGCAATAGAATAAACCATTGAATGTGAAATAATTTTGATTTAAAATGACTTTAAGCAAGTCAATCAACTCATCTATCGCCTGTGCACTCATGGAAGTGTTAATTCGTAAATTGTCCTTCAATAATTTTAAAGTTACCTCAGTTGGAATATTTGTATATAAATCCACTATGTCAAATGAAACCAATTTGTAATTGGGTTTTAATTTAACGGTATTTATCTTATTACCGAAGTCAGTATTATTTGTTAAGCTGTAATTATTCTTTAACTGTAAATTGTCTTTAATCAGTTTTACAAGAATTTTTGATGTTTTGAAACCGGGGGCTGTAGTGAAGTTAACCAGCGGTCTTATGGGTATGTGTGGTTTGTGGATTTTGGGGAGTCCCGTAAATATCGGAGCCTTCGCATTAATTGGCTTCGAATAACGACGTGTATTATCACTGAGCAAACCCGTACATTTGTTAATACATTGGTTGAGGTTTTTGGTGTATTTATCAGTAGGATCAGATTTTAATTGTCTAATATTATGGTTAGAGATAAATTCGTGAACTTTGGCATTATAAGAATCAGTATCCATGATTACTAATGTATTCCCTTTATCTGCTTTAATAATACTAGCATTATTAATAGTTATTTTTGTTTTGATGTGCCTCAAAGTTTTGTATTCACGGGAGAATCGTGGATGCATAAATAGATTGTGTGGTAGGTTATCGTTAGATCTGATAGTTTTAGTGAATTTATTGTTTATCAATATGCGTGCTTCGTTCTGTACAATAGGATTCGGAATAGCCTTAATAGCCGCCTCCGCCTCAACGAGCTCATAAATATGTTTGTTATTTCCGGTTGGTGGGAGATTATAATTAAGTCCTTTATTAAGGAGCTCCATTTCATTATCACTGAAGTTTATATTAGTTAAATTCATTGTTCTAGGATGAAATGTATGTTTGCAATTAATGTCAGTCTCTAGACGGTGTTTATTTTCTAAACTACGAAGTTTACGTAATTGATTGAAGCGTATACGGCGTGAAACACTAGCTGTGTATTTAAATATATAATCAAAAACATTGTTGATAACGCTTGGATGAATGATGTTGAGGATATGTAAATGTCATTTGAATAAACGAGTGTTAAGAATAGATTTTTTAATATATAATGCCTTAATCTCTTCTCTAATATACATCCGTTCAGCAGAATGTTTGGTAATGTTTGCGGCCTTGGAAGAGCTGTTGATCTTTACAATGGCATATTTTGGTGTTATGTTCTTCAGTAAACAGATTTTGTTAAATTTAATATGCAAATTCGCTTTTAGCAATTGTATTTTAGTGTTTTGGAATTTAAATACCATTTTTGCCTGGCTGGGCTCCAGTTTAACATTCATGTTACGTATGGTATCCAAGTCACTTTTATGTAATATTAAGTGATTACCTGTATGCGGTCCGCCGTGTGACTTCTCAAACTTACTACGTTACGCGTTTCAAGGCGTATGCCTCATCATCAGACGTTTAAAACCAAAAACACATATCACACAAAACTGCGTTTGTCAAAAAATAAATAAAATTGCAGAAACAAGCATATTATGTGCACGTGATGTAGGGTGCGCACCCGTTCAAGTGTTGTCTGCTACTGATTGGAATTCGTTGAGCAGTCTCAAAGCAGTATCATACAGGCGGTTAGATACAAAGTTCAATTGTTCATTCAAAACACAATCACGACTGCTATCATTATTATATGCATTAAAAATTTCCAGCTCCTCCAAGGCATTCATAAAACGGCCCTTGTTGCATATATGCAAAGGCATTAGATTGGACTTAAAATCTGTATAATTGTGATTGTGTTGGGTCAGATGACGAGTGTAATTAGATTTTATATCATTGTAATTGTGCGTCTTTTTTGGTAAGTGTTCACGGAAGCGTTTGTAAAAACCTCTTCCGGTCTGACCTATATAGAAGCTGTTACAATCATTGCAAACCAGTTTATAAATGCCTGTTTTTTCTTCAATAGATAAGAGCAGTTTAGGTCTAAGTATATTAATTAGTTTATTATTGGTTCTAAAAGACATAGTATAACCAATATTGTTCATCACTGAGGATAAAATTTTTGGCATGATGTATGTGTATTTTGCAGATATAAATTTTTTCGGTGTTTTATTAAGTGGACGGGGCTTAAGTTGAATGTTATTATGCTTCTTTAGCAATTTGTCAATAATGTGACTACTGTAACCATTGGAAACTGCAATAAATCTTATTGTATTTAGCTCAGTCTGGAAATCATTATTGTCAAGTGGGACTGTCAACAATCTATGGATTAGACTATTATATGCTGCCATTTTTTGAGAGTATGGATGGTGGGAATCTGCATGTATTGTATGGTTAGTGGCAGTAGGCTTCCTGAAAATATTGAATTTCAATGTGTCCATTCGTTTAGTGAGGGTCAGGTCTAGAAAGTTAATTGAGTTATTACGCTCGGTCTCTAAAGTAAATTGAATATTATTGTTGATTTCATTTAAAAGATTTTTAAAGGAGTCAACTTGTCTCAAAGTTCCGTCAAAAATAATAAACGTGTCATCTACGTAACGTGAATAAAATTTTATCTTATTAGCGTATATGTTATTATTTAATAAATAAGTGTTTTCGTAGAAATTTAAGTATATGTCAGCCAACAGGCCTGAGAGGGGTGAGCCCATAGCTAGACCATCATCTTGGCAATAGAATAAACCATTGAATGTGAAATAATTTTGATTTAAAATGACTTTAAGCAAGTCAATCAACTCATCTATCGCCTGTGCACTCATGGAAGCGTTAATTCGTAAATTGTCCTTCAATAATTTTAAAGTTACCTCAGTTGGAATATTTGTATATAAATCCACTATGTCAAATGAAACCAATTTGTAATTGGGTTTTAATTTAACGGTATTTATCTTATTACCGAAGTCAGTATTATTTGTTAAGCTGTAATTATTCTTTAACTGTAAATTGTCTTTAATTAGTTTTACAAGAATTTTTGATGTTTTGAAACCGGGGGCTGTAGTGAAGTTAACCAGCGGTCTTATGGGTATGTGTGGTTTGTGGATTTTGGGGAGTCCCGTAAATATCGGAGCCTTCGCATTAATTGGCTTCGAATAACGACGTGTATTATCACTGAGCAAACCCGTACATTTGTTAATACATTGGTTGAGGTTTTTGGTGTATTTATCAGTAGGATCAGATTTTAATTGTCTAATATTATGGTTAGAGATAAATTCGTGAACTTTGGCATTATAAGAATCAGTATCCATGATTACTAATGTATTCCCTTTATCTGCTTTAATAATACTAGCATTATTAATAGTTATTTTTGTTTTGATGTGCCTCAAAGTTTTGTATTCACGGGAGAATCGTGGATGCATAAATAGATTGTGTGGTAGGTTATCGTTAGATCTGATAGTTTTAGTGAATTTATTGTTTATCAATATGCGTGCTTCGTTCTGTACAATAGGATTCGGAATAGTCTTAATAGCCGCCTCCGCCTCAACGAGCTCATAAATATGTTTGTTATTTCCGGTTGGTGGGAGATTATAATTAAGTCCTTTATTAAGGAGCTCCATTTCATTATCACTGAAGTTTATATTAGTTAAATTCATTGTTCTAGGATGAAATGTATGTTTGCAATTAATGTCAGTCTCTAGACGGTGTTTATTTTCTAAACTACGAAGTTTACGTAATTGATTGAAGCGTATACGGCGTGAAACACTAGCTGTGTATTTAAATATATAATCAAAAACATTGTTGATAACGCTTGGATGAATGATGTTGAGGATATGTAAATGTCATTTGAATAAACGAGTGTTAAGAATAGATTTTTTAATATATAATGCCTTAATCTCTTCTCTAATATACATCCGTTCAGCAGAATGTTTGGTAATGTTTGCGGCCTTGGAAGAGCTGTTGATCTTTACAATGGCATATTTTGGTGTTATGTTCTTCAGTAAACAGATTTTGTTAAATTTAATATGCAAATTCGCTTTTAGCAATTGTATTTTAGTGTTTTGGAATTTAAATACAATTTTTGCCTGGCTGGGCTCCAGTTTAACATTCATGTTACGTATGGTATCCAAGTCACTTTTATGTAATATTAAGTGATTACCTGTATGCGGTCCGCCGTGTGACTTCTCAAACTTACTACGTTACGCGTTTCAAGGCGTATGCCTCATCATCAGACGTTTAAAACCAAAAACACATATCACACAAAACTGCGTTTGTCAAAAAATAAATAAAATTGCAGAAACAAGCATATTATGTGCACGTGATGTAGGGTGCGCACCCGTTCAAGTGTTGTCTGCTACTGATTGGAATTCGTTGAGCAGTCTCAAAGCAGTATCATACAGGCGGATAGATACAAAGTTCAATTGTTCATTCAAAACACAATCACGACTGCTATCATTATTATATGCATTAAAAATTTCCAGCTCCTCCAAGGCATTCATAAAACGGCCCTTGTTGCATATATGCAAAGGCATTAGATTGGACTTAAAATCTGTATAATTGTGATTGTGTTGGGTCAGATGACGAGTGTAATTAGATTTTATATCATTGTAATTGTGCGTCTTTTTTGGTAAGTGTTCACGGAAGCGTTTGTAAAAACCTCTTCCGGTCTGACCTATATAGAAGCTGTTACAATCATTGCAAACCAGTTTATAAATGCCTGTTTTTTCTTCAATAGATAAGAGCAGTTTAGGTCTAAGTATATTAATTAGTTTATTATTGGTTCTAAAAGACATAGTATAACCAATATTGTTCATCACTGAGGATAAAATTTTTGGCATGATGTATGTGTATTTTGCAGATATAAATTTTTTCGGTGTTTTATTAAGTGGACGGGGCTTAAGTTGAATGTTATTATGCTTCTTTAGCAATTTGTCAATAATGTGACTACTGTAACCATTGGAAACTGCAATAAATCTTATTGTATTTAGCTCAGTCTGGAAATCATTATTGTCAAGTGGGACTGTCAACAATCTATGGATTAGACTATTATATGCTGCCATTTTTTGAGAGTATGGATGGTGGGAATCTGCATGTATTGTATGGTTAGTGGCAGTAGGCTTCCTAAAAATATTGAATTTCAATGTGTCCATTCGTTTAGTGAGGGTCAGGTCTAGAAAGTTAATTGAGTTATTACGCTCGGTCTCTAAAGTAAATTGAATATTATTGTCGATTTCATTTAAAAGATTTTTAAAGGAGTCAACTTGTCTCAAAGTTCCGTCAGAAATAATAAACGTGTCATCTACGTAACGTGAATAAAATTTTATCTTATTAGCGTATATGTTATTATTTAATAAATAAGTGTTTTCGTAGAAATGTAAGTATATGTCAGCCAACAGGCCTGAGAGGGGTGAGCCCATAGCTAGACCATCATCTTGGCAATAGAATAAACCATTGAATGTGAAATAATTTTGATTTAAAATGACTTTAAGCAAGTCAATCAACTCATCTATCGCCTGTGCACTCATGGAAGCGTTAATTCGTAAATTGTCCTTCAATAATTTTAAAGTTACCTCAGTTGGAATATTTGTATATAAATCCACTATGTCAAATGAAACCAATTTGTAATTGGGTTTTAATTTAACGGTATTTATCTTATTACCGAAGTCAGTATTATTTGTTAAGCTGTAATTATTCTTTAACTGTAAATTGTCTTTAATTAGTTTTACAAGAATTTTTGATGTTTTGAAACCGGGGGCTGTAGTGAAGTTAACCAGCGGTCTTATGGGTATGTGTGGTTTGTGGATTTTGGGGAGTCCCGTAAATATCGGAGCCTTCGCATTAATTGGCTTCGAATAACGACGTGTATTATCACTGAGCAAACCCGTACATTTGTTAATACATTGGTTGAGGTTTTTGGTGTATTTATCAGTAGGATCAGATTTTAATTGTCTAATATTATGGTTAGAGATAAATTCGTGAACTTTGGCATTATAAGAATCAGTATCCATGATTACTAATGTATTCCCTTTATCTGCTTTAATAATACTAGCATTATTAATAGTTATTTTTGTTTTGATGTGCCTCAAAGTTTAGTATTCACGGGAGAATCGTGGATGCATAAATAGATTGTGTGGTAGGTTATCGTTAGATCTGATAGTTTTAGTGAATTTATTGTTTATCAATACGCGTGCTTCGTTCTGTACAATAGGATTCGGAATAGTCTTAATAGCCGCCTCCGCCTCAACGAGCTCATAAATATGTTTGTTATTTCCGGTTGGTGGGAGATTATAATTAAGTCCTTTATTAAGGAGCTCCATTTCATTATCACTGAAGTTTATATTAGTTAAATTCATTGTTCTAGGATGAAATGTATGTTTGCAATTAATGTCAGTCTCTAGACGGTGTTTATTTTCTAAACTACGAAGTTTACGTAATTGATTGAAGCGTATACGGCGTGAAACACTAGCTGTGTATTTAAATATATAATCAAAAACATTGTTGATAACGCTTGGATGAATGATGTTGAGGATATGTAAATGTCATTTGAATAAACGAGTGTTAAGAATAGATTTTTTAATATATAATGCCTTAATCTCTTCTCTAATATACATCCGTTCAGCAGAATGTTTGGTAATGTTTGCGGCCTTGGAAGAGCTGTTGATCTTTACAATGGCATATTTTGGTGTTATGTTCTTCAGTAAACAGATTTTGTTAAATTTAATATGCAAATTCGCTTTTAGCAATTGTATTTTAGTGTTTTGGAATTTAAATACCATTTTTGCCTGGCTGGGCTCCAGTTTAACATTCATGTTACGTATGGTATCCAAGTCACTTTTATGTAATATTAAGTGATTACCTGTATGCGGTCCGCCGTGTGACTTCTCAAACTTACTACGTTACGCGTTTCAAGGCGTATGCCTCATCATCAGACGTATAAAACCAAAAACACATATCACACAAAACTGCGTTTGTCAAAAAATAAATAAAATTGCAGAAACAAGCATATTATGTGCACGTGATGTAGGGTGCGCACCCGTTCAAGTGTTGTCTGCTACTGATTGGAATTCGTTGAGCAGTCTCAAAGCAGTATCATACAGGCGGTTAGATACAAAGTTCAATTGTTCATTCAAAACACAATCACGACTGCTATCATTATTATATGCATTATAAATTTCCAGCTCCTCCAAGGCATTCATAAAACGGCCCTTGTTGCATATATGCAAAGGCATTAGATTGGACTTAAAATCTGTATAATTGTGATTGTGTTGGGTCAGATGACGAGTGTAATTAGATTTTATATCATTGTAATTGTGCGTCTTTTTTGGTAAGTGTTCACGGAAGCGTTTGTAAAAACCTCTTCCGGTCTGACCTATATAGAAGCTGTTACAATCATTGCAAACCAGTTTATAAATGCCTGTTTTTTCTTCAATAGATAAGAGCAGTTTAGGTCTAAGTATATTAATTAGTTTATTATTGGATCTAAAATACATAGCATAACCAATATTGTTCATCACTGAGGATAAAATTTTTGGCATGATGTATGTGTATTTTGAAGATATAAATTTTTTCGGTGTTTTATTAAGTGGACGGGGCTTAAGTTGAATGTTATTATGCTTCTTTAGCAATTTGTCAATAATGTGACTACTGTAACCATTGGAAACTGCAATAAATCTTATTGTATTTAGCTCAGTCTGGAAATCATTATTGTCAAGTGGGACTGTCAACAATCTATGGATTAGACTATTATATGCTGCCATTTTTTGAGAGTATGGATGGTGGGAATCTGCATGTATTGTATGGTTAGTGGCAGTAGGCTTCCTAAAAATATTGAATTTCAATGTGTCCATTCGTTTAGTGAGGGTCAGGTCTAGAAAGTTAATTGAGTTATTACGCTCGGTCTCTAAAGTAAATTGAATATTATTGTTGATTTCATTTAAAAGATTTTTAAAGGAGTCAACTTGTCTCAAAGTTCCGTCAAAAATAATAAACGTGTCATCTACGTAACGTGAAAAAAATTTTATCTTATTAGCGTATATGTTATTATTTAATAAATAAGTGTTTTCGTAGAAATGTAAGTATATGTCAGCCAACAGGCCTGAGAGAGGTGAGCCCATAGCTAGACCATCATCTTGGCAATAGAATAAACCATTGAATGTGAAATAATTTTGATTTAAAATGACTTTAAGCAAGTCAAACAACTCATCTATCGCCTGTGCACTCATGGAAGCGTTAATTCGTAAATTGTCCTTCAATAATTTTAAAGTTACCTCAGTTGGAATATTTGTATATAAATCCACTATGTCAAATGAAACCAATTTGTAATTGGGTTTTAATTTAACGGCATTTATCTTATTACCGAAGTCAGTATTATTTGTTAAGCTGTAATTATTCTTTAACTGTAAATTGTCTTTAATTAGTTTTACAAGAATTTTTGATGTTTTGAAACCGGGGGCTGTAGTGAAGTTAACCAGCGGTCTTATGGGTATGTGTGGTTTGTGGATTTTGGGGAGTCCCGTAAATATCGGAGCCTTCGCATTAATTGGCTTCGAATAACGACGTGTATTATCACTGAGCAAACCCGTACATTTGTTAATACATTGGTTGAGGTTTTTGGTGTATTTATCAGTAGGATCAGATTTTAATTGTCTAATATTATGGTTAGAGATAAATTCGTGAACTTTGGCATTATAAGAATCAGTATCCATGATTACTAATGTATTCCCTTTATCTGCTTTAATAATACTAGCATTATTAATAGTTATTTTTGTTTTGATGTGCCTCAAAGTTTTGTATTCACGGGAGAATCGTGGATGCATAAATAGATTGTGTGGTAGGTTATCGTTAGATCTGATAGTTTTAGTGAATTTATTGTTTATCAATATGCGTGCTTCGTTCTGTACAATAGGATTCGGAATAGTCTTAATAGCCGCCTCCGCCTCAACGAGCTCATAAATATGTTTGTTATTTCCGGTTGGTGGGAGATTATAATTAAGTCCTTTATTAAGGAGCTCCATTTCATTATCACTGAAGTTTATATTAGTTAAATTCATTGTTCTAGGATGAAATGTATGTTTGCAATTAATGTCAGTCTCTAGACGGTGTTTATTTTCTAAACTACGAAGTTTACGTAATTGATTGAAGCGTATACGGCGTGAAACACTAGCTGTGTATTTAAATATATAATCAAAAACATTGTTGATAACGCTTGTATGAATGATGTTGAGGATATGTAAATGTCATTTGAATAAGCGAGTGTTAAGAATAGATTTTTTAATATATAATGCCTTAATCTCTTCTCTAATATACATCCGTTCAGCAGAATGTTTGGTAATGTTTGCGGCCTTGGAAGAGCTGTTGATCTTTACAATGGCATATTTTGGTGTTATGTTCTTCAGTAAACAGATTTTGTTAAATTTAATATGCAAATTAGCTTTTAGCAATTGTATTTTAGTGTTTTGGAATTTAAATACCATTTTTGCCTGGCTGGGCTCCAGTTTAACATTCATGTTACGTATGGTATCCAAGTCACTTTTATGTAATATTAAGTGATTACCTGTATGCGGTCCGCCGTGTGACTTCTCAAACTTACTACGTTACGCGTTTCAAGGCGTATGCCTCATCATCAGACGTTTAAAACCAAAAACACATATCACACAAAACTGCGTTTGTCAAAAAATAAATAAAATTGCAGAAACAAGCATATTATGTGCACGTGATGTAGGGTGCGCACCCGTTCAAGTGTTGTCTGCTACTGATTGGAATTCGTTGAGCAGTCTCAAAGCAGTATCATACAGGCGGTTAGATACAAAGTTCAATTGTTCATTCAAAACACAATCACGACTGCTATCATTATTATATGCATTAAAAATTTCCAGCTCCTCCAAGGCATTCATAAAACGGCCCTTGTTGCATATATGCAAAGGCATTAGATTGGACTTAAAATCTGTATAATTGTGATTGTGTTGGGTCAGATGACGAGTGTAATTAGATTTTATATCATTGTAATTGTGCGTCTTTTTTGGTAAGTGTTCACGGAAGCGTTTGTAAAAACCTCTTCCGGTCTGACCTATATAGAAGCTGTTACAATCATTGCAAACCAGTTTATAAATGCCTGTTTTTTCTTCAATAGATAAGAGCAGTTTAGGTCTAAGTATATTAATTAGTTTATTATTGGTTCTAAAAGACATAGTATAACCAATATTGTTCATCACTGAGGATAAAATTTTTGGCATGATGTATGTGTATTTTGCAGATATAAATTTTTTCGGTGTTTTATTAAGTGGACGGGGCTTAAGTTGAATGTTATTATGCTTCTTTAGCAATTTGTCAATAATGTGACTACTGTAACCATTGGAAACTGCAATAAATCTTATTGTATTTAGCTCAGTCTGGAAATCATTATTGTCAAGTGGGACTGTCAACAATCTATGGATTAGACTATTATATGCTGCCATTTTTTGAGAGTATGGATGGTGGGAATCTGCATGTATTGTATGGTTAGTGGCAGTAGGCTTCCTAAAAATATTGAATTTCAATGTGTCCATTCGTTTAGTGAGGGTCAGGTCTAGAAAGTTAATTGAGTTATTACGCTCGGTCTCTAAAGTAAATTGAATATTATTGTTGATTTCATTTAAAAGATTTTTAAAGGAGTCAACTTGTCTCAAAGTTCCGTCAAAAATAATAAACGTGTCATCTACGTAACGTGAATAAAATTTTATCTTATTAGCGTATATGTTATTATTTAATAAATAAGTGTTTTCGTAGAAATTTAAGTATATGTCAGCCAACAGGCCTGAGAGGGGTGAGCCCATAGCTAGACCATCATCTTGGCAATAGAATAAACCATTGAATGTGAAATAATTTTGATTTAAAATGACTTTAAGCAAGTCAATCAACTCATCTATCGCCTGTGCACTCATGGAAGCGTTAATTCGTAAATTGTCCTTCAATAATTTTAAAGTTACCTCAGTTGGAATATTTGTATATAAATCCACTATGTCAAATGAAACCAATTTGTAATTGGGTTTTAATTTAACGGTATTTATCTTATTACCGAAGTCAGTATTATTTGTTAAGCTGTAATTATTCTTTAACTGTAAATTGTCTTTAATTAGTTTTACAAGAATTTTTGATGTTTTGAAACCGGGGGCTGTAGTGAAGTTAACCAGCGGTCTTATGGGTATGTGTGGTTTGTGGATTTTGGGGAGTCCCGTAAATATCGGAGCCTTCGCATTAATTGGCTTCGAATAACGACGTGTATTATCACTGAGCAAACCCGTACATTTGTTAATACATTGGTTGAGGTTTTTGGTGTATTTATCAGTAGGATCAGATTTTAATTGTCTAATATTATGGTTAGAGATAAATTCGTGAACTTTGGCATTATAAGAATCAGTATCCATGATTACTAATGTATTCCCTTTATCTGCTTTAATAATACTAGCATTATTAATAGTTATTTTTGTTTTGATGTGCCTCAAAGTTTTGTATTCACGGGAGAATCGTGGATGCATAAATAGATTGTGTGGTAGGTTATCGTTAGATCTGATAGTTTTAGTGAATTTATTGTTTATCAATATGCGTGCTTCGTTCTGTACAATAGGATTCGGAATAGTCTTAATAGCCGCCTCCGTCTCAACGAGCTCATAAATATGTTTGTTATTTCCGGTTGGTGGGAGATTATAATTAAGTCCTTTATTAAGGAGCTCCATTTCATTATCACTGAAGTTTATATTAGTTAAATTCATTGTTCTAGGATGAAATGTATGTTTGTAATTAATGTCAGTCTCTAGACGGTGTTTATTTTCTAAACTACGAAGTTTACGTAATTGATTGAAGCGTATACGGCGTGAAACACTAGCTGTGTATTTAAATATATAATCAAAAACATTGTTGATAACGCTTGGATGAATGATGTTGAGGATATGTAAATGTCATTTGAATAAACGAGTGTTGAGAATAGATTTTTTAATATATAATGCCTTAATCTTTTCTCTAATATACATCCGTTCAGCAGAATGTTTGGTAATGTTTGCGGCCTTGGAAGAGCTGTTGATCTTTACAATGGCATATTTTGGTGTTATGTTCTTCAGTAAACAGATTTTGTTAAATTTAATATGCAATTTCGCTTTTAGCAATTGTATTTTAGTGTTTTGGAATTTAAATACCATTTTTGCCTGGCTGGGCTCCAGTTTAACATTCATGTTACGTATGGTATCCAAGTCACTTTTATGTAATATTAAGTGATTACCTGTATGCGGTCCGCCGTGTGACTTCTCAAACTTACTACGTTACGCGTTTCAAGGCGTATGCCTCATCATCAGACGTTTAAAACCAAAAACACATATCACACAAAACTGCGTTTGTCAAAAAATAAATAAAATTGCAGAAACAAGCATATTATGTGCACGTGATGTAGGGTGCGCACCCGTTCAAGTGTTGTCTGCTACTGATTGGAATTCGTTGAGCAGTCTCAAAGCAGTATCATACAGGCGGTTAGATACAAAGTTCAATTGTCCATTCAAAACACAATCACGACTGCTATCATTATTATATGCATTATAAATTTCCAGCTCCTCCAAGGCATTCATAAAACGGCCCTTGTTGCATATATGCAAAGGCATTAGATTGGACTTAAAATCTGTATAATTGTGATTGTGTTGGGTCAGATGACGAGTGTAATTAGATTTTATATCATTGTAATTGTGCGTCTTTTTTGGTAAGTGTTCACGGAAGCGTTTGTAAAAACCTCTTCCGGTCTGACCTATATAGAAGCTGTTACAATCATTGCAAACCAGTTTATAAATGCCTGTTTTTTCTTCAATAGATAAGAGCAGTTTAGGTCTAAGTATATTAATTAGTTTATTATTGGTTCTAAAAGACATAGTATAACCAATATTGTTCATCACTGAGGATAAAATTTTTGACATGATGTATGTGTATTTTGCAGATATAAATTTTTTCGGTGTTTTATTAAGTGGACGGGGCTTAAGTTGAATGTTATTATGCTTCTTTAGCAATTTGTCAATAATGTGACTACTGTAACCTTTGGAAACTACAATAAATCTTATTGTATTTAGCTCAGTCTGGAAATCATTATTGTCAAGTGGGACTGTCAACAATCTATGGATTAGACTATTATATGCTGCCATTTTTTGAGAGTATGGATGGTGGGAATCTGCATGTATTGTATGGTTAGTGGCAGTAGGCTTCCTAAAAATATTGAATTTCTAGGCGGTTAGATACAAAGTTCAATTGTTCATCGGGTCAGATGACGAGTGTAATTAGATTTTATATCATTGTAATTGTGCGTCTTTTTTGGTAAGTGTTCACGGAAGCGTTTGTGTTGACCCAACACAATCACAATTATACAGATTTTAAGTCCAATCTAATGCCTTTGCATATATGCAACAAGGGCCGTTTTATGAATGCCTTGGAGGAGCTGGAAATTTTTAATGCATATAATAATGATAGCAGTCGTGATTGTGTTCTGAATGACAACACTTGAACGGGTGCGCACCCTATATCACGTGCACATAATATGCTTGTTTCTGCAATTTTATTTATTTTTTGACAAACGCAGTTTTGTGTGATATGTGTTTTTGGTTTTAAGCGTCTGATGATGAGGCATACGCCTTGAAACGCGTAACGTAGTAAGTTTGAGAAGTCACACGGCGGACCGCATACAGGTAATCACTTAATATTACATAAAAGTGACTTGGATACCATACGTAACATGAATGTTAAACTGGAGCCCAGCCAGGCAAAAATGGTATTTAAATTCCAAAACACTAAAATACAATTGCTAAAAGCGAATTTGCATATTAAATTTAACAAAATCTGTTTACTGAAGAACATAACACCAAAATATGCCATTGTAAAGATCAACACCTCTTCCAAGGCCGCAAACATTACCAAACACTCTGATGAACGGATGTATATTAGAGAAGAGATTATGGAATTATATATTAAAAAATCTATTCTTAACACTCGTTTATTCAAATTACATTTACATATCCTCAACATCATTCATCCAAGCGTTATCAACAATGTTTTTGATTATATATTTAAATAAACAGCTAGTGTTTCACGCCGTATACGCTTCAATCAATTACGTAAACTTCGTAGTTTAGAAAATAAACACCGTCTAGAGACTGACATTAATTGCAAACATACATTTCATCCTAGAACAATGAATTTAACTATTATAAACTTCAGTGATAATGAAATGGAGCTCCTTAATAAAGGACTTAATTATAATCTCCCACCAACCGGAAATAACAAACATATTTATGAGCTCGTTGAGGCGGAGGCGGCTATTAAGACTATTCCGAATCCTATTGTACAGAACGAAGCACGCATATTGATAAACAATAAATTCACTAAAACTATCAGATCTAACGATAACCTACCACACAATCTATTTATGCATCCACGATTCTCCCGTGAATACAAAACTTTGAGGCACATCAAAACAAAAATAACTATTAATAATGCTAGTATTATTAAAGCAGATAAAGGGAATACATTAGTAATCATGGATACTGATTCTTATAATGCCAAAGTTCACGAATTTATCTCTAACTATAATATTAGACAATTAAAATCTGATCCTACTGATAAATACACCAAAAACCTCAACCAATGTATTAACAAATGTACGGGTTTGCTCAGTGATAATACACGTCGTTATTCGAAGCCAATTAATGCGAAGGCTCCGATATTTACGGGACTCCCCAAAATCCACAAACCACACATACCCATAAGACCGCTGGTTAACTTCACTACAGCCCCCGGTTTCAATACATCAAAAATTCTTGTAAAACTAATTAAAGACAATTTACAGTTAAAGAATAATTACAGCTTAACAAATAATACTGACTTCAGTAATAAGATAAATACCGTTAAATTAAAACCCAATTACAAATTGGTTTCATTTGACATAGTGGATTTATATACAAATATTCCAACTGAGGTAACTTTAAAATTATTGAAGGACAATTTACGAATTAACGCTTCCATGAGTGCACAGGCGATAGATGAGTTGATTGACTTGCTTAAAGTCATTTTAAATCAAAATTATTTCACATTCAATGGTTTATTCTATTGCCAAGATGATGGTCTAGCTATGGGCTCACCCCTCTCAGGCCTGTTGGCTGACATATACTTAAATTTCTACGAAAACACTTATTTATTAAATAATAACATATACGCTAATAAGATAAAATTTTATTCACGTTACGTAGATGACACGTTTATTATTTTTGACGGAACTTTGAGACAAGTTGACTCCTTTAAAAATCTTTTAAATGAAATCAACAATAATATTCAATTTACTTTAGAGACCGAGCGTAATAACTCAATTAACTTTCTAGACCTGACCCTCACTAAACGAATGGACACATTGAAATTCAATATTTTTAGGAAGCCTACTGCCACTAACCATACAATACATGCAGATTCCCACCATCCATACTCTCAAAAAATGGCAGCATATAATAGTCTAATCTATAGATTGTTGACAGTCCCACTTGACAATAATGATTTCCAGACTGAGCTAAATACAATAAGATTTATTGCAGTTTCCAATGGTTACAGTAGTCACATTATTGACAAATTGCTAATGAAGCATAATAACATTCAACTTAAGCCCCGTCCACTTAATAAAACACCGAAAAAATTTATATCTGCAAAATACACATACATCATGCCAAAAATTTTATACTCAGTGATGAACAATATTGGTTATACTATGTCTTTTAGAACCAATAATAAACTAATTAATATACTTAGACCTAAACTGCCCTTACTTATTGAAGAAAAAACAGGCATTTATAAACTGGTTTGCAATGATTGTAACAGCTTCTATATAGGTCAGACCGGAAGAGGTTTTTACAAACGCTTCCGTGAACACTTAACAAAAAAGACGCACAATTACAATGATATAAAATCTAATTACACTCGTCGTCTGACCCAACACAATCACAATTATACAGATTTTAATTCCAATCTAATGCCTTTGCATATATGCAACAAGGGCCGTTTTATGAATGGCTTGGAGGAGCTGGAAATTTATAATGCATATAATAATGATAGTAGTCGTGATTGTGTTCTGAATGAACAATTGAACTTTGTATCTAACCGCCTGTATGATACTGCTTTGAGACTGCTCAACGAATTCCAATCAGTAGCAGACAACACTTGAACGGGTGCGCACCCTACATCACGTGCACATAATATGCTTGTTTCTGCAATTTTATTTATTTTTTGACAAACGCAGTTTTGTGTGATATGTGTTTTTGGTTTTAAACGTCTGATGATGAGGCCTACGCCTTGAAACGCGTAACGTAATAAGTTTGAGAAGTCACACGGCGGACCGCATACAGGTAATCACTTAATATTACATAAAAGTGACTTGGATACCATACGTAACATGAATAAAAATAAATGTTTCTTTGTTTGTCCCGTATGCGTTCCTATACCATTCATCCGATTGCGATGAAACTTCGGTGAGTTGTTGTGCGCACGCCCGCGAAGGTTTCTGTATTTTTTTCGATGGGGTCCTGGGGGGTGTTCTTTGGGGTCTTCCACATCTCCTCCTAAACCACTGGACCGATTTCAACCAAACTTGGCACAAACATTTTACGCAACGGTAGAACCAACATAGGATAGGTGTTTTTTAGATGGGGTCCTTTTGTGTGTTCTTTGGGGTCTTCCACGTCTTCTCCTAAACCACTGGACCGATTTCAACCAAACTTGGCACAAATATTTTACGCAAAGGGAGAACCAACATAAGATAGGTGTTTTTTCGATGGGGTCTTTTTGGGGGTTCTTTGGGGTCTTCCACATCGCCTCCTAAACCACTGGACCGACTTCAACCAAACTTGGCACAAATATTTTACGCAAAGGGAGAACCAACATAGGACAAGTGTTTTTTCCGATGGGGTCCTTTTGGGGGTTCTTTGGGGTCTTCCACGTCTCCACCTAAACCATTGGACCGATTTCAACCAAACTTGGCACAAATATTTTACGCAACGGGAGAACCAACATAGGACAGGTGTTTTTTTCGATACGATCCTCTGGGGGGTCCTTTGCGGTCTTAAAAACTATTAGATCTGGTTATTATGGCAACCCAATAGAATAGATTCTGTTCTAAATATATTATCGCATTAAATTGAAGACCACGCGAACGAAGTTGTGGGCAACAGCTATTTATTTTTAAGAAGCCTACTTTAATTGAACTTTATTAATTAAACTAACATTTTCATTACGTACAACGTGAAACTCCGTAGCGAAGCACGTTATTCTGCTAGTGAAAAATAAATTAAATTATTTAAATAGAATCTCTGCTTATAAAATAACATATAAAAGTTAATTAAAACATAAAAGAAAGTGTTTATCATAAATTATGCATTTTTGTTACTTTGTGAAACTCCTCAAAACACCGACGTCCAACCTCACATTACACTTTCCACACTGGCTTCGCACTGCAGATGTTTTCTTTTTGCAGCCATCTCCAGCACATCTTCCTTTTCTATTAATTTTTTGTACCAAATGCTTACATGTATCGAAACGTGTGGAATCTGACACTCTTGAAGAAGTTTATGAAGAAAAAGATATTGCTGGCCTTTCTCCTTCATGAGGTGAGTGGCTGTATCTAGTGAGATATAATTATACTGTCCAATGATAGGTCTAAGTGGGCGCGGTACATGGATAAACCTTTTTTTCCTGGGAGTATCTTTCACATTACAAATAATTGGCTCACGCAAATTCAAGCATTACAAATTCATGCAGTTCGACGCAATGGATACAACTGACTTATCCTTCCACTTTAGTACTAAGACTCCATTCATTTTTTCAAAATTTTTTTTTTGCCAGCGGCAAGACTGAGTAGTCTGTTCTGTCGGATTGATCTTGTTCCGCCATACCCTTTTCTGGAAGGAATGCCAATTTTATTATTATTGTAGTAGTTGTTGTTATTTATTATTATTATTATTAAAACTGAAACTGTTGTTAAAATAATAAAAATATACAGAGGTGTACAGATTATTACTTTATTATTCTTGATATACTAAATTATTTATCATATGGCTATATTTATTCAGAGTAAACAATATACAGAAAAGTATATCATAACTGCCTAGCGTTTCCATATGGACACACTAACATTGACACATGTATAAAACTAGTAAATGTTTTTAGATAAAGCTCTAACTTCTTTGTGTGCTAAACTATATTGTTTTTAATAGTTACACAGACCAATGGGAATTTATATAAGTTTTACGAAGAAAATAATATACTTGCACTTGGTCTATATCCATAGTTTTCACAGAACTCTAACTTCTTAAAACAAATGCGTCTGGAAACAGAAAAATACAAACAGCAACATGCTTATTACCTTCTGTAAACAAAAACCTATTGTTGTAGGAGTAGTCTCAGGCGTGTCACCCTTAAAATAATTCCCACAAAAAGTTTCTCGCCGTCTCAAAATGTACCCTGGATGAGTGTCCATATGGACACGCGGGACAGTTAAGGGTTAAAAAAATCACACAATTTTAGAACAATTTTATGGAAATCACAATTAACTATACAACTTATTGGTGCACAGAGATCTGTCACTCAGTATTAACTCACAGACACTAAGCGTCGAACTACCAAACCGCAGTGTTTGTATTCTGAACACTCAGCGGGTTATATAATTATTGAAATATAACCTACTTGAAATTCCTTCTTTAATCCGTATGGTTATTCATTGGGACACAACACGGAGATAGAAGTTATGATATAACGCTTCTACTACAATAGTGACCTACTGATTTGGGATGGCACGTGTTTTCACTCATTTGGTTATATACGTTTAGGATATACAACCATGCTGTACTGATTCCGTTATTCCTCACTGAATAGGGGCCAACAATATTTATGACAGTTCTGTCAAAGGAATTTCAACATTACAATATTGTCTTATTCTACCCATGTTTCTGGTTTAAAGACCCTTACTTAGTAATGATATTTTAAAGTTTCGCCTTTTTTTCTACTCAATGGAGAAAAAGAACCATTGGAAGCGTTTACGGATTTTTTCAATTGTTGTATTGCGGGAAGGTGGACTCCACAGGCTAATATTCAGTTATTTCGAAACATAAACACTTTGACAGAGCGTTTAGTAGTAATTCGTAAGACAGATGAATACCATATAAGTTCTGAGGCTCCCTTGTGAACTCGAGGCAAGAGACTTTAACCAGCAACCTTCCGCTCTCTTTCGAAGTGTAGACGTTGCGTGATTGCTACAGGCATTATTTCTCTCGTTAGTAAGTTCCGTTGCACCTCGTCTTATACGTCACTAGTACCTTGTGGTCAAAGTATCTTCATATGTGCATGCGTAATTTCAGTATCTGCACAATTGAAACTCAAAATATACGTCTGTAATGTGAAGAATTTAGCCAACTTTATACGACAAGTCTAGGTAAGGTTACTACTGAATATCGAATATCTTATGAAAAATGATAATAAAAATATTGAGATATGTTTGTATGAAACCTAGCGAGGGCTCGCATTAATGGGGACCGCCTGTGCTGGTTTACGGGCGTGCACGTCGTTATGTAGGCTGCCCCGTTTACGGTTATAATGGGCCGTTAACGACGAGATTAACTGGCGGTAAACAATATTTCTATGTCAGAGCGTACGTAAGGTTACGGTAACAACTGTATTGTGCGCTACGTAATTGCCCCAGTGTTGTTGAAACCGCGTTTAACGGCTCGCCGTGTGGTGGGACCTTGGCCGGCGATCAAAACTCTGCCGCGCGGATTCATTTGCATCCGCTAAAGGTTTTTTATATAAGTGGCACCGTTCGCAGTGAGAACTTTAATGTTGACGCAAACAAATGATGCAAGGGCAAGCGGGGTCGCTCGCACGGTTGCAAATCTTGAATCTCAGAGAATGAGCAAATAATAAACCTACTTAGGCCTACGTAGTACAAGGTTTAGGGCTACCACTTGTCAGGAAAGGAGTGCGAGTAACGATTTCAGGTGTTACGATCTAACGTAAAGAGAAACATGTTTAAAATGCTATGCACTTTAACTATCACATATACGAACACAAGGATAATAATTAAGCAAGGTATTAAATTCCGATCTCTCTCTCTTTCTCTCCCTCCCTCACGCACTCAGGTTTACACATGCATACAAACACGTACGCGAACACACACACACACACACACACGCGCGCGCGCGCGCGCGCACCAATTCTATATGTTAGTTGTTGAAACTCGTTAATCCTGAACCAACAACGAGAAAGGTTATCTCTTTATATCTTCATATCTTGTTTAATTATTCTGCAGGAATTCCAGCGGATATCTGCGTGTCATTAAATGCGCATAGCTCACAAAACACGGTTAACTAAAAAGAAGCTAAGATATGAGGCAGGTAAGTTTTACTTTTATTAATTTACGTTTTACACGCGTCCAAAACAGTAAGTCGCTATGGATTGGTGTTATTTGTTACCTTTCGTCATATCTCCTGTATAGAGCACGCAATCATTAACTAGGACATATTGTTAAGCAGCAACTATCCTCAGTGGACTTGATTTGTGTTGTGTCGGAGAATAGTCTAATCCATACCATTATGAGACTGAGTTACCTGAATTGTAACCGAAATTGTAAAACAGTAGGATTTTACTATTACTTATTATGACGTTTCTATCCCTCTTTTGGATCTTATCTCAAGGCCAAGAACCTTATTTACTATCAATAAGTATAATAAGTCTATAAGTCTAAGTATATAACTATAATAAGTTTTGTATTTAAGGCAGCAACTAGAAAAAAAATACGTAAGTGTATCGGGAATCATTGGATATTCCCAAACATTATTAGAAACATTATTTGATTCTGTTTGAATTTGCGGTTCTTATCGTTTGCCATAGTAAATACCCTTCTTAAAATATAAAACGTTGCAGGTAAACTACCCCTTCCCGTTAACCGATCTTCACCAAAAACAATAGATCTTGAGTACTCTGCAAATCAGAGCTGTATGCAAAACATTATTTGATTTTGTTTGAATTTGCGACTCTTATCGTTTGCCATATAAAATACCCTTTTAAAACATAAAACGTTGCAGGTAAACTACCCCTTTCCCTCAACCGATCTTCACCAAAAACAATAGGTCTTGAGTACTCTACAAATCAGGGCTGTATGTAAAAAATTATTTGATTCTGTTTGAATTTGCGGCTGTTATCGTTTGTCATAGAAAAAAATCTACAGACAGACACACAGACACACACACAGACACTTTTCGAAAAATGACTTTTTTTCATTTTTGAGTGTCGTACAATCAGAATGTGCAATAATCTCGAACACGATTGTTTTGTCATCACCATACTTCCATTTCCTTAAAGAACATGGAAGTAAAACAGGATATTTTGAAATAATCTAGCTACAGTCTGGAGAAAAACTGACCGAGTAGATTTAAAAAATGTTCCTTTCTCGACGTATTTTGTAAACCACTTTATTTTTTATTTTCAAATACAATTTTCTCACATTCTTCGGGTTCTTCAAACGGATTTGCCCATGTTGAAAACAATCAATGAATTAAGTTTAGTTATGTTACCGCCTACAATTGACTCAGTTACAGAACACATTAAAAAGGAATAGGCTTATTTTTAAGTACAGCTATGACTGAAACATAATATGATCCATAAAAATGGGTTTGACAAAAATGTAAATTATTTTTATTAAACTGGAAGGATAACGGTGATTTGGAGTAACGGTTAAACATATTTCATACGCAATATTGATTTCATTTCTGCGTCTCACCTTTATTCAGAGACTACAAAAACGAATTCTATTAAGCATTATATCAGTTTTTTAAAATTGTTTATAAGAAAGATAATTTTAATGTTATTATCGACCACATCGGATCCATCATCTTGAATTTGACTTTTTATCACTGTTTTGATTCAGGTACCTTTAAGATTATTACATTGAGTAATATTTTATTTTAAAACAAAAACTGAAAAAACGAGTCACTTTGAGGTCACGGTCGGCCATGTTATATTTTCCATCTTGAATTTAGTGTTTCTCCTCAGATTTTAATTCAGCGACACCAGAAATGAATAAATTTGTTCAGAAGTTTAGGCTGCGATTTTTAAAATATTTTTTGTGTTTTAAACGTTTTGAAAATTATAATTTGGGCACTTTTCTTGAAGTAAAAACGTTTTATTAATAATACTCAGGTAAGGTAATGAAGATGATTTATTCGGATCTAAAGAGATTAGACGGAATTTGATGCAGTGGCGTAACTAGAAGCTGTTCTGCGGGGGGGGGGAGACTAGCTTCAAGGTTGCACTCTTCATTTTCATGAGGATAAATGCCATATAAAATATTCTTCCCATATAATTATTTATAAGCATTTATCCTCACGTAGCCTTCCGCGGCCGGTGTCCGTTCTGTATTTGAAGTCTTTTTCCGGTATGGACCGCGTCGAAAATGCCTTGTAAGACAACGTTTCACCCAAGGCATTTTGACGACTTAGAGGTAGGCCTAGGTTAGGTGATTATGGAATTTCACTTAAATTTTTTATAGGAATGGGGATTTTGATAACCTGACCCCCCCCATTAGTTACGCCACTTTTCTGTAGTACGGATTTTTTCGACTAACTATAGGGTACTGATAGAGGTTGGAATTACGAAGTATGGACTTTTTCGATTAATTACGCGGCACTCTTAGAAGTAAAAAAATAGTATATTCAAAAAACTCTCTCCAATTAAAATTAACTGTCTTAAATTTAAACGATACATTTAAGTTTAACTCTCTCTCTGATAGTTTTCGTTAATCTTCGAATTAAATGATCCATAGTTCACTTTATTGGACTTTATTGGCAATATCTTGAAATAACAATTTGTTTTTTTTGTACTGATTTTGTAAGATAATGTAAAATACCGGTTTACGACTTTAACTTCCATTTTGAGGGTGGTAGATGGGAGAGTAAGGTTTTGTAAAATGTAGTATTAGTTATAAGACATGATTTGTGATGTGATGAAATAGGTTTTGCTTTAAACAAATTTATTCTTGGGCTGACCCCTTAAAAACGAATAATTCGCCTTATATACACAGAGGCGTATTTAAAATATTAAAAATGTAGACAGACTTAATATGTATTCAGGAGGTGGTAGTATCAAACACACAAAAATACCATAATAAATTTGCGTCATTTATGTATATTAACAAATAAACAATTTTTCGATGGAGTTATTATTAGTTTGTACTATTATTTAAACTCGGCCACAATCTGATCGGGCTGGCTTCATGAATGACATAAATTAAACTCTAAAAATAAAGCCTACCCAGATTTTATCAAAAATACCAGATTACATTATAAATAAATACCAGTTGCACAAGTTGTTTAAATAATAAGTTACCTATTTATTAAATTAGAAGGAATTTGAAAATTTATGTCGAGAGTATTGAGAATCATGATTCATTAAGTGAATTTTAATTAATATTTAAATGTGAGAACTGACCGAAGAAAATCCACTTACAAAGAGATAATTAAAAAAAAGAACACTCCAAACCATGAAATATAAAACATGAAGAAGAAACGTATTTACATATTAGATTTCACGTTTGGTTCTTGATTACTATATGAATCGCATTTTAATTTGTTGACTCATGCAGTTAAAATACAATAAGTTTAGGAGAGCTAAAAAAAAACATGCCAAAATAGAACTGCGTGAAGAGTCAAACAAATGCAGCTGGAAAACAGCATAAATCAACGTGCTGAGCAAATTCTAAGAATTATGTTTTCGTGTTTTTTCATCTTCTGCAATTTTGGTTCATCTTATTATTAAAATATTTTTGTGGAAACACGAACTAACATTCTGCAAATTATACGTTGTGATAACGTGACGGAGCAATCGGTTTAATGGTGGGGCCTGGGTAACAGTTTACACGTACACCGGCTGAAAATTGCACAAATATGAAAGTAGGCGTCAGAACCACGTCCCAAATTACGCGCGTCCCAACGTGTAATCTCGTTGCAAATTGTTGGCCAAATATCTTTTGAGCGTAGCATTCCAGCGTCGACAGTACAACACGTTTTTGACTGTTGTTCAACATCACGAATTTCCGGTTAAGGCGGTCGCGTTCATATCTTACCGAACATTGTTTGAAAACGGTTACCGTCATGTATTTTTAATAGACTAAATATTTAAACGTTTATTTGTTATTTTATTAACTATTAACACCAGGGTACCTGGTAAGGGTAAGGTTATTAATAACAACCATGTAATTTTAGCGTACTTTGTGTACCTTTTACTGAGAAACTGTTCAACATATCTACACAGACGTTTTACCATACATTACGTACCCTATCATGTACATTTTTATATTATTATGCGTAAAATAATATAATATTTTATAATATTATGATGTAAAATAAAATGATTTTTCTATACAATGTAAAATATGTGTTTTCATTTCTGTGCGTTTTATAGAAAATTAATTTCATTTAATAACTATTGTTTTAGTCATCCGATCTGTATAATACTTGTATATTTTTAAACAAACAATAACTGTAGAATGTAAAAAAACAAACTTGTGAAATTTTAATGAAATGTGCTGCCAGGTCGGCTTAGTTATTTTTATAGTTATAGATATTGTAATAACTTAAGAGAACTTATAAATTTAATAAAGCATAAGGTAACACTTTTAATTTAATTTTAAATATGCACATGAGCCAATAATTTAATTATTTGTATGTACAGGATTTGGATATACGGAATGAGAAGACTTGCAGGTGTTTCCCTTTGATCATGTAGTAGGATTCTATCGTGAAGAATTGCTCTATTAATAACTACCAACGACTTCTCTGAAGTTGAAAAAAATGGCTCACCAGTGGAAAGTGTAGGATGTTACTTAGTCGTAAACATTAAAAGAATATTTTGTCGGTGGGTTTAATTTCATCTAAAGTGATATAAGCAATACTTTCAGAATTGTAGGATTTTATCAATTTTATTTTTACTTTATTTAAGTTCAAACAGTTTATAGTTTTTAGCTCATTTTTATGTGTACAACAGTTTTTAAGTCCTACGGAGAACGCAACACTTAGCGACATGCGACTACGACTTGGATGAAGTAGAGTTGTGAAGACAGTTTTTTATGATACGAATGAGGATAGGAACCATTGTTCCAGAAGCTTTAATCATTATCCTGCCCCGTAGTGTAAGCCTTATTTCACAATGCTTAATACTGCTGAAACATATCCATTCTGGCTGTGCTTATGTACTGAGGTAAAATTTTGAAAGAAAAATTGGAACAATGGTTTCCTGACCATGACACAAACAAACTTGAAATTAAGTGTTTATTTAATAAAATATTGAAAAAAAACTACAAAAGGGTCTGTTTCAGATAAACATATTCAGTAGTATGATCTATAAGAGTTATTTTTATAGTTATAGATATTGCAAGAACTTACGAGAACTTATAAATTTAATAAAGCATAAAGTAAAAATTTTAATTTAATTTTAATAGACATACAACTTTGTATACCAGAATGATGTGTATACAGACAAATTTTTGTTTATCTATATATAGATGAACTGATATTGATTATCTGAAATTACGTAGTTGAAAAATTTAATCATTTTGTAGCAAACATGGAGGGGACATGTAAAAATTTCAGGACTCACGGGACTCAATGCAAGCCACATATGAAACGCCGCCCCAAAATTTTTACAATTTTTTTCTCAAATTTTTTTTTATTGGGAGGGCGTTACTTAATATTTAAAACTAGACGCGTGGTCTAGATGGAAATAAAATGCGCTGGGCCCATCGTGACAGGTCTTGAAAGGAAACACTTGATTAACAGCAACAAAATTTTATTAATGCATCACTTGATTTTGAGACAAATTTCTTGTACAATCAGAATTCTCTTCGTCTTGATTTTTCTTTAAGCTGAACATCAATTAAAAAAATTTTATAAGCACCATGGTGGTTGGCTTGCAACAATAACATCGCAAAAATATCTCTCACAATTAAATTACAACATATATAACAACCAGACACAGATTATTTCACATTCAATGAACAAAAGATTTTTCATTTACATTCACAATGCTTGAGCAAAGAATCAGCAAAAATCAGCAAAGAAATTATTTCAAGTACATAATAATAAGAATCAATTATCCGTAGATAACGATTGAAATTTTGAAAATAATTACTTAAATGTGTTCAACTACTTCCATCTATCTGTCCCCAGCACTTGGATTAATAAAACCAAAGACAAGTAACCTTAAGATCACACATTGTGATCACTGCTATGCAGACATTAAAAATTTGTTTGTATTTAAAGTTATAATTAAAGCAGTACCAATTAATTTCAATTAAAATCAGAAGGAGTTTCAATTTAGACTCATTCGAACTGGAAAAATGTTGAACGCACAAAATGAGAAGTCATATGACAGGTAGATGCAAGTACTTCACTGTCTGGATATTGCAATTTTTAATTTTAATTTTTTTATAAGTAAATTTCAAATTGGCTTCCCCGTGCAGGAATTAACAGAAAATATCTACATTGTAACAATTGTAACCCTCAACATCATAAACAATTAATATACGAAACAATTATAACATTTTTATAATAACAGTCATCACTATGAGCACAATTTAGCATGTCTGCACAAAACATGTTCAGGCAATCTTAACTCTGAGGCATGAGTCTATTTTATTGAGCTGAATTTTTTTGTGGGTTACATGGTAACCGGCGGAGTACTGTGTGTGTGATGAATAAAAAGGAAACTTCCCACCTGATCTCTGAGAACACATAGAAGGAGATTCCTGCCGTGCGAGTCTGAATGTGGATGATGGTCTCGCGTGGCGTGACAGCGCTGGGGATCCTTTCGCACTGCTCTGCGGATGGAAAAAGATGTAACGTTCCCATCTCGTCGACCCCTTTTACCTCCCGACTATGCGGGGAACCCTGTAAAAATTTCATTGTATATTGGAGCCAGACAAAGAGAACATTCCGCCCCCACATCTTTTCGCCACGCAACCCCAATTACACACACCACTATAATTTCAATTCAACAAATGCCTGTCATTAACCATAGTAAAAGTCATACTTCAAGTTATTAATTTAAGTATTAAATTTCGATTCATCACAATTAAATCGTCACAATTGCTTAATTCATCAAGCTCAAATATTTATGGGTTACATGTTAGATTTAAATTCTCATTACCAGTAACTTACAGCTACGTGGTCTCGGCCATACTCGAAATAATTACGTTTGCAAACTATTTCATTTAACAATTTAACTTCAGTGTAATCACAATTATAATTTTTGACTCATTCAATTTCTCTGCTTTAAGTTTTCATTGCTTTTTAAAATTGATTCTTTAAATTTACTCATTTAACCACGTGTCTCAGTCATACCGGAACGAACATGGCCAGTCAGAGCCACACACACACTATTATTATATCTTACACACACAAGCCCCAATTAAATTAACATGAATTATTAAATCATGAATACCTTTACTGGCTCACCTGAAGCTCTTTATAAGATTAATGAATCATATTAGGTGTTAAGAACTGCACGCCGCCATGATCCGCACTGTACCAATGTTGAAAGAGAAAGAGACGAGAGTTATCGCTGCGTAAAATTATAAAACCCCAAAACACTGCTCAATAGATTTCGTTGTCAAAGCACTGGCAGCACGGTCAACCAAATGACGTCACAGATCAAGGTCACGGCGGCTGACTAAATCTCGATATCGCTGGCGGGCAGTCTAACATGCGGCGATAACGCACCGAACGTACCGAATTACAATGAAAACTTGCCGTGGAGTTTACTTTTAATATAGCCACGGCACACCCTCACCCCAAAAGGGCAACCTGGTTGCCCCAGAAATTCACAGCTATTTGGCACCCTAATCATAATCATCACGTGTGTCTCGGCTGCTCGGGGAAATCCCAATGAACATATCGCTCTCAGGAGGACAGAAGCTCAGAGAGAAAACGAAACTAGAGGAAAGAAGAATTGGAGTCTTTGTGCATGTGTGCCTGAGCGTGTATATGTGATACTGCATGCTTACCGGGCCCTGGTCCACATACAGCGAGGAAAGAAATAAAGAACAGAAGACAGATGAGAATCGGGTACACCCTTCTCTGAGTCCGGACCTCCTGAGGCCTCCAAACCTACAAAGTGAGAACCCCAATTTGGTATCCACACAGGTTCTTGTACTCCCTTCACCCAGGACCACCTAACAGTTATACCCCATACGACTCTTCCACCACCACTGCCTCCCTCGGGACCGCCCCTACGTCACCCTCACTGGTGACCCGACCTACTTTCTCGGTTACGTACAGATGCCCAAAGGCTAACAAGGTACTATAACCTTGATACGCGTGCGATCACCTGGTCGGTCTCTCCACTTGCTATCCCGACCACCCATATACAACACAACAAGGGAACGTCCACCTTGACATATGAGCAGTCCACTCCCCTACACTAGGGCGGACGGCCCCGCTACAGTCCACAGTGGAAGAGCACTGCGGGCACACAATATTGAACTCTAAATCACTTTATTTACCAAAGAACCGCAATACTTGAGGAAAAGGGGGGGTAACTTCTCCACGGGACTGCCTATACTCGCCAAGACAAGAGAACAAATCAGAGACACCAACTCCGAATGAGAATAGGGCGTGAGGACCGGACCAAACAAAAAAAAAACACTTAAGAACATCCGACCTGCTTCTGAAGCCACTGAGACGTTTGAATGGCCCCTGGCCGCAATCGAAATACCCTCAAATCTAACTTCCTTAACACCGGCGGAGACATGATTGCCTCCTTGGGAAAACTGATCAAATTTTGATGCGCATGTGGTACTAGTTTGGTGTTTTGGGGTGGAAAGAAAGTCGACATCATATTAAGGATACTCTAAGGATCACGAACCTATACACTGCCCTATCAGCGGGGCGAGGGTTCCCGAAACAGGTCAGGCGGAAAAACGCGAGAAAGCGGCGAGCGCATGCACGGACACAACAGCCAACACAACAACAGAATTCACCATCACAGGAGCAACAACAGAAACGTCCTGGTGAACAACGTGGAGGACTACAGCAACGACGTGGCCCACCATAACAACAACAGCAGCAATACCTCAGAGCACTGACGCCGATAGAGCTTCCCAGCATAGTGGAAGCGGAGAAGGTGCAGTCATGTTACAACAGCAAGTAGCTAATGAGTTTAGGGAAATCAAGTTGAGAACCGGAAAGAGGAGGTAACGGTATCAAGGTTCCCAAAGGCGGGAGTTGTACGATCGGAGGTACAAGCAAACCATAGTACCACCAACCGGTCCCTGTTGAATCAGCTGACAAACACACAGGATCTAATTGGTATCGGCTGTCAATGCACATGAGAAAATGACCACGACACAAAAAACAACACATCACGACAAAACAGAAAAACTTGAGAATGCTCAAGTAGCTTCAGGATTCCCTAACGCTGCAAGAGGGAAAGGGGTAGTACAGAAGAGCAGAGCAAGCCTCCCCAACACAAGAAAACACAACCACAAAACTAACCAGTTAACGAACACAACACAACATACTCTGTAACAATGAAATTATTAATCGCTAATGTATAAAATACATACTCTCGCTAAAGCAACCTTAGCAAAATGGCTTAAAAATCCATTACGGCAAAAAATGACAACACACAAACAGATTTTCTAGAAAATATCCTCAATAGGGCTGCCGCAGCTCCGGAATCATCAATCAATCAATCCGTGCCTTCGTTAGACCGAAAATCAATGAACAAGTAATGACCAACTCCAACAAGAAAGTGAGCCAGTATATATAAAAAAATATAAACGTGTGTTGTGACCCGTACTGAACAATAGCTCCACGCTAGCTCCGGTTTACATCCAATACATATATTGTAACAAATTTAAATTGATTTGTTATAAATGTTTGTTTGTAAAAAAAAAATTTTGTTTTATTGTTTATTTTTTATTTTATTTTTTTTGTATTAAATTAATTTAAAATTAATTAATTTAAAATGTATTGTGGTGTTCCGAACTTCTGGTTATTTGTTTTAATTTAATTATGTCCTTTTCTGTATTTGTAATTCCATTCGCCAGTTAATAAGATTGTCTCCAATAACAATCGATAGGTGAACTTTCCTATTTGGAGGTTATCTTCCTTCTGGGTTGTGAAATTCTGGTAGTTATTGCTCAATTAAAATTATATATTATACTAATTACTAAATAGGAATAAACAATATTCAATGTTATAGTAATTAATGAATTTTATTAACAAATGTTTATTTAATCGATTTTCTATCGATTGATTGATCGATTCTCAGGGTATATCAATAGTGTTTACAATTATTTTGTATCGGGTTCTTTTAACAGTTATTTCATAGATAGTCAGAGAAAAAGGGCAAAGTATGGAAAGTATAACATTACAAAAATATATCAACTTAAAAATTAAAATACATATACTGTATGTCATTCAATATATAATGGTGAGTATAGAAATTTTCAAACCGTTCAGTCGAATAAGCAGTGTTGCATTGGATTGTGGGAAGAAAAAGTTGGCCGCTTCGAGTTCAGATGTCAGACAAATACACCTCGCTAATTCTGCGTCCAATAAAGGCTGCTTCTCCTGTGATTTCCCGTTCCTGCTGTAGCGATTATTCCTTCTTGTGTTGGTGGAGTGTTCCTGGTTAAGTTTTAGTGTTCCACTTCGATAAAATGTGTTGTAGAAGTTACGTTTCACTTTCGTCTATCAGGTCGATAATTGTGCTGTTTGTTTCGTGATGTTGAATTAATGTTTAAATCGTTTAAATAGTGTATTCACTGTGTTCTGTTCTTGTTTGAAGTTAGTTTAATGTTTGTTGGTGTTCGGTTCACTGAATTTACGTTTAGGATGTATTTTTACAAAACTCGCGTTTTTCACTTCAGGCTAGGCTTGTCGCTATACGCCATTTATGTCTCAGCTATTAGGTTAGAAATGCTTAAGAGCTCGTGTCAAGTGTACTTCACAATATCTAATAATGAACTAACTAACTTCCTTCGTCTTGTCCAAAAGTCTTAGCCAAATTAATATTAGCTATCCATTGTTTCAAAATTATTTTGCATCCTGTGCATGTGAGAATGTTACATTATATAACGGATTATATTTTTGCTATTATTCAAATTTATTATCTACTAAATACATAATCTTCTTCTTCAGTTCATTCTGCTTGATTTGATACCAAACAAGATAGTTTTATTAAGTTTTTGATCTAAAATGATATATTTACTTCATTTTGAAAATTGTAAGTTTTAAAATTCACTTCCTGTCCTTTTCAAAAATGTTGCCATTTTTCATGTTATATTAATGATTGTATTAAATCTCAGATTGATATAAATGGTTTATCTTCCCTTAATTTCTTGTAATTAGATTAATTGGTTCTCTTTTAAAATATTACACATTAATATATGACTCCCCTCTCTAAATTTTCAGTTTTTACATTTGCATTTTTAACAATAATTCTTGCTATCTTTTTACAAAATCTTTCTTACTTATATTTCCAATTACATGACTCTATGACTGATTTACCTTATATAAATCCCATTAGTTTAATTGTTTTTCTGTACTTATTTCATCAATTTTGAAGCTGTTTAGTTTTAACATTTGGCCTAGATTTCTAACAGTTTTTACATACAAATTTTTTAAATAATACATTTTGTTTGTACCCTCTCTGACTTTCTATCCTATTATGACATTAATTAACATTTTCTTATTTTAACAAAAGAACAATTAGTATATAACTTATACTCCCTTATTTCATAATACATAATTGACATTAACAATGGTCTTTCAAACTCAGACATTTTATACTTGATTATTGTTATTAGTAATACAATAAATATTTTATAAATAAAGAATGTTATTTAATTCTGATATTTCAGTCTTGATTATAACTAGTAACTTATTCTAAATAAACAAAACATCTCTGTCCTTCCATCATATACTCTATTTCTTATACTAGGTTCTATTTTCAGTTTTAATCTGTTTTTGATTTTGGGGTAATGATACTTTATCACTTCACTTTTTATATGGCCTGCTCTTGTTTTATCTACTGTCATTCTACTGAATGTTGTATATAAAGAGTGGCAGTTATTATTCAGAAACACCAGTATTATCTGTCATGATAATACTTTATTTAATATTATTCATGGACACAAATAAACACTTCAAAGTTGTATTATTTCACAATTTACTTAGTTTGTGAACTGCAATATTGACACATAAGGTTTATGTATTATAACACAAAAACTTGCACTGATCCCCTTTTCATTCTTGGCTTTTATTTCTAAATAGTTTTATAGTTTTATTAAAATCAAGAAATCTATTTATAGAAGATAATGAAGGTTTGTTTTTTGGCATTATATAATTATTTCACATTGGTTCACTTTCAATTCTACTTTATACGCTTTTGGCTTATATTTTTTTTACATGCTTTCTAAATTTGATATTTTGTTATACTTTCATTTGTTATTATGTTTATCATTTTCTTTTGGGGTTTGGGTTTTTTATAAGAGCACTCCTTCTTCTTGTGGATGCTGTCTTGTTCTGGTTTCTTCATTGATTTTTCCTATTCTTCTTGTTTCTTATAAAAGTATTTCCTTTTCTTATTGTGGATGTTGTCATGTTTTGGGTTTCTTCCTTACCTACTCCTATCCTACCTGTTCCTTATAAACGTATTTCCTTTCCTTATTGTGGGTGTTGTCATGTTTTGGGTTTCTTCCTTTACCTACTCCTATCCTACCTGGGTATTACCTTTTTCTATATTTTTAGTTTTGCAGTTTATTTTGATGATTCATCACTCATTGTAACATTGGTTTTAAATGAACTTTTACTTTAATCTATGATTATACTTTACGGTGGTTCTTAATTAATTTTTTATTTTATTTTGCTTTCTCGGATTTTAAAATGTTTTTATTTTATTTTTATTGATCATTCTACCATTCAGAATTATTGGCATTATCTCTCATGCTACTATATATATATATATATATATATACTATATATATATGTTATATATGTTATATATAACATATATATGACACACAAAATACAACGTCAACATTTTATAACAATTAACATATGACACCAATAAAATCTTGTTTCAAACTTTTTTCTCTTTCAACATATGTCTGCTTGTGCCAACATCCTCTTTTACTGTACCCTAAATTTCACCCTGCAAAAATCCACCAAAAGAAAACTCCCCAAGCTACCTTGCAAGTCCTGTCACAATTTGCAAATAAGCCTCAAAATCACCCACGCTCTGCTACCATTGAAACGCCACGTCCCAAAATTTTTACAATTCTTTTTCCTCATTTTTTATTTATTTATGTATTTTTTATTTATTATTTTTATATTTTGAGGGCGTTACTTAATATTTAAACTAGACGCGTGGTCTAGATGGAAATAAAATGCGCTGGGCCCATCGTGACAGGTCTTGCAAAGAAACAGTTGATTAACAGCAACAAAATTTTATTAACGCATCACTTGATTTTGAGACAAATTTCTTGTACAATCAGAATTCTCTTCGTCTTGATTTTACTTCCATGTTCCTTAAAGAAATGGAAGTATGGTGATGGCAAAAAAAATCGTGTTCGAGATTATTGCAGATTCTGATTGTACTACACTCAAAAAATGAAAAAAGTCGTTTTTCGAAAAGTGTCTGTGTGTGTCTGTCTGTGTGTCTGTAGATTTTTTTCTATGGCAAACAATAACAGCCGCAAATTCAAACAGAATCAAAAAATGTTTCGCATACAGCCCTGAATTATAGACTTCTCATGACCTGTTATTTTTGGTGAAGATCGGTTAAGAGAAAGGGGTAGTTTACCTGCAACGTTTTATGTTTTAAAAGGGTATTTTCTATGGCAAACGATAAGAGCCGCAAATTCAACAGAATCAAATAATTTTTTGCATACAGCCCTGATTTGTAGAGTACTCAAGACCTTTTGTTTTTGGTAAAAATCGGTTAAGGGAAAGGGGTAGTTTACCTGCAACTTGTTTTTTTAATCAAGGGTAATTTTTTTCTATGAAAAACGATAACTGCCGCACATTCAAACAAAATCAAATATTGTTTTGCATACATTCATCAATTATAAAAAACTGAAGATCTGTTGATTTTGGTGATGATCGGTTAAGGGAAATGGGTAGTTTACCTGCAACGTTTTATGTTTTAACAAGGGTATTTTCTATGGCAAACGATAACAGCCGCAAATTCAAACAGAATCAAATAATTTTTTGCATACAGCCCTGAATTGTAGAGTTCTCAAGACTTATTGTTTTTGTTGAAGATCGGTTTAGGGAAAGGGGTAGTTTACCTGCAACGTTTTTTTATCAAGGGTAATTTTGTTTATGGCAAACGATAACAGCCGCAAATTCAACAGAATCAAATAATTTTTTGCATACAGCCCTGATTTGTAGAGTACTCAAGACCTATTGTTTTGGTGAAGATCGGTTAAGGGAAAAGGGTAGTTTACCTGCAACGTTTTATGTTTTAAAAGGGAATGTTCTATGGCAAACGATAAGAGCTGCAAATTCAAACAAAATCAAATAATGTTTTGCATACAGGCCTGATTTGTAGAGTACTCAAGACCTCTTGTTTTTGGTGAAGATCGGTTAAGGGAAAGGGGTAGTTTACCTGGAACTTTTTTTTTAATTAAGGGTAATTTTTACTTCCATGTTTTATGTTTTAAAAGGGAATGTTCTATGGCAAACGATAAGAGCTGCAAATTCAAACAAAATCAAATAATGTTTTGCATACAGGCCTGATTTGTAGAGTACTTAAGACCTCTTGTTTTTGGTGAAGATCGGTTAAGGGAAAGGGGTAGTTTACCTGGAACTTTTTTTTTAATTAAGGGTAATTTTTACTTCCATGTTCCTTAAGGAAATGGAAGTATGGTGATGGCAAAAAAAATCGTGTTCGAGATTATTGCAGATTCTGATTGTACTACACTCAAAACACGAAAAAAAGTAATTTTTCGAAAAGTGTCTGTGTGTGTGTGTCTGTAGATGTGTTTTATATGGCAAACGATAACAGCCGCAAATTCAAACAGAATCAAATAATTTTGCATACAGCCCTGATTTGTAGAGTACTCAAGGCCTATTGTTTTTGGTTAAATCGGTTAAGGGAAAGGGGTAGTTTACCTGCAACTTTTTTTTTAATCAATGGTAATTTTTTTCTATGGAAAACGATAACTGCCGCACATTCAAACAAAATCAAATATTGTTTTGCATACGTTCATCAATTATAAAAGACTGAAGACCTGTTGATTTTGGTGATGATCGGTTAAGGGAAAGGGGTAGTTTACCTGCAACTTTTTTGTTTAATCAAGGGTAATTTTTTTCTATGAAAAACGATAACTGCCGCACATTCAAACAAAATCAAATATTGTTTTGCATACGTTCATCCATTATAAAGGACTGAAGACCTGTTGATTTTGGTGAAGATCGGTTAAGGGAAATGGGTAGTCTACCTGCAACGTTTTTTTATCAAGGGTAATTTTGTTTATGGCAAACGATAACAGCCGCAAATTCAAACAAAATCAAATAATTTTGCATACAGCCCTGATTTGTAGAGTACTCAAGGCCTATTGTTTTTGGTTAAATCGGTTAAGGGAAAGGGATAGTTTACCTGCAACTTTTTTTTTAATCAATGGTAATTTTTTTCTATGGAAAACGATAACTGCCGCACATTCAAACAAAATCAAATATTGTTTTGCATACGTTCATCAATTATAAAGTACTGAAGACCTGTTGATTTTGGTGAAGATCGGTTACGGGAAATGGGTAGTCTACCTGCAACGTTTTTTTATCAAGGGTAATTTTGTTTATGGCAAACGATAACAGCCGCAAATTCAACAGAATCAAATAAATTTTTGCATACAGCCCTGATTTGTAGAGTACTCAAGACCTATTGTTTTGGTGAAGATCGGTTAAGGGAAAAGGGTAGTTTACCTGCAACGTTTTATGTTTTAAAAGGGAATGTTCTATGGCAACCGATAAGAGCCGCAAATTCAAACAAAATCAAATAATGTTTTGCATACAGGCCTGATTTGTAGAGTACTCAAGACCTATTGTTTTGGTGAAGATCGGTTAAGGGAAAGGGGTAGTTTACCTGCAACGTTTTATGTTTTAAAAAGGAATGTTCTATGGCAAACGATAAGAGCTGCAAATTCAAACAAAATCAAATAATGTTTTGCATACAGGCCTGATTTTTAGAGTACTCAAGACCTCTTGTTTTTGGTGAAGATCGGTTAAGGGAAAGGGGTAGTTTACCTGTAACTTTTTTTTAATTAAGGGTAATTTTTACTTCCATGTTCCTTAAGGAAATAGAAGTATGGTGATGGCAAAAAAAGTCGTGTTCGAGATTATTGCAGATTCTGATTGTACTACACTCAAAACACGAAAAAAAGTAATTTTTCGAAAAGTGTCTGTGTGTGTGTCTGTAGATGTTTTTTATATGGCAAACGATAACAGCCGCAAATTCAAACAGAATCAAATAATTTTGCATACAGCCCTGATTTGTAGAGTACTCAAGGCCTATTGTTTTTGGTTAAATCGGTTAAGGGAAAGGGGTAGTTTACCTGCAACTTTTTTTTTTAATCAATGATAATTTTTTTCTATGGAAAACGATAACTGCCGCACTTTCAAACAAAATCAAATATGTATATATATATATATATATGTATATATATATAAATAATATATTAATATATATTTATATATAAATATTTATAATAATAATAGTATGTTTTTCTTTTTTTTATACTTCAATAAAAAAAAAAGAAAAACATACTATTATATATATTGTAGCGTGACAGATATAAGCATAATATTGAATGGCAATTGATCATTAGAATAATGAAGTTATAATATTTAAATTTGGAAGAAAGCATTAAGTTTAATATAAATAGATTAATTCATAGCAACTGTGGAAAGAAATCATTATTATAAAGAAAATACAAGTTAAAATAAAAGGAGTTACTAGTGATGAGTCATCCAAAACCAGTCTCATAACCAAAGGTTTTCAAGGTATAACCCAGGAAGGTAAAATAGTAAATAACAAAGCAGTACACAATATGACCAAACCCACAACGAGGGAGAATAAATAAAAGAGAAACCCTAAAATAAGCCAAGATCAACCAATACAGGTTGTGTATTTCTGAATTAAAGAAGAAGATGGAGAAGATCCCAAGAAACCTGATGGCATCAAGAACAGATGGAGAAGATACCAGTCCCAGAAGGCAGGAGAAAAGAAGACTGAAGAAAGAAGAAGAGGGCAGCATCCTGAAGAAGACGTCATGCTCTTATAAAAGACACCCAAATCCCTATATCCCCAAAATATATATCTAAAAACAAAAGTATAACGAAATAAAAACCACATGTATATAAATTTAAGAGAGAGAAGTGAACAAAGTAAAAGTTTCCTGTGAACTAAGATGAAACAATAATATAGTACCCATGGAACAAATCTCCATTGAAAAAACGCTAACCAATTTATTATGTTAATAAGACTATACGACCATTTAGCATTAACATAATATATAAGTGCAAAGTGAACCAGTGATAGTTTTGGGTATTATAAAAAATGAACCTTGTGTTTCATTCTTGGCAATCACAAACATTGGATGCAATGAAATATGCATTTTTCAATGACTTAAAATATGTACGGTGATAATATGTTGTTCATAAGACATGAATCTGTTTAAAATAACATTTTTGTTTTACATGAAAAAAGAAAAACAGATTTCATAGTGCTTTGTGAACGGTTCATACTATTTATTTGTTAATGACAGGGTACAATTCCCCAAAGACAAGGTATAAAAGACTGTATAAAAACTGTAGAATCCTACTTATAATAATAGTTAGAAATAAGAATATAAATATAAGGTTTTAATGTATATAGTACAAGAATGTTTAAAAATGTTTTAGATATAAGGCCATTTGTTTGGGTCTGAAACAACTAACATCAGAACTATAAAAATAATTACCACTTGTAAATAGTAGAGAGTAATTAAGATGTTAGTTAGTACAAAACCTTTGTTGTAAACTATATTTCCATTTTGGAAATGGGAATTTTGTTGCAAAATGTCTGATTTGAAGACAACCATTTATTTAAAAAAAATGTTCTTTATTTTGTGTTAACTATTGTTTGTATTGTAACCAATACTAATTGTTTTTGTGTAATTTGAAAACATGTTTAATTTATAATACTATTTGTAAAAAGTCAGAGAGGGTATCACACATCATATATTGTTTGTAAATTATTTTGTAAGAAAAATTGTTAAAAAAAAATCATAGGCCAAAAGAATGGAAACCAAACTTCATCAAAACAGAGAAATTACTCATTTAAAAGCAAATAAACAAAAGGGGTTTAGACAAAATAAACTTGAGATCATGCCATATAATTGCACATACCATTTAGAGAGATTTTAATAAATTATATTCAGAATTATAAATAAAAATAAAATGACTAAACTCAGAAATTTAGACATGGGAGTCATATATTTCAGAATAATGTTTCAGAATACAACTAATTCAATTAATTACCAGAAAATAAGGGAATAGGAACCTTTTAATACAATATAGGATTATTAATATTAAATATAACTGATAAAATGGCTGAATTTATATAATGACAGGAAGTAAATTTTGATGTTTTGGACTCTTCAGAGTATACCCAAACTGAAAGTAAAATTACTATTTTTTGGACAGAAAACACTATAAAATGGCATTATTTAATCTGAAAATAACCAGAATGAACTGAAAGATTAATTTAAATCAAATCTAGTGAATAAAATTGACAAATAACCAAAGTTTAGGCATTCATATAGTGAAATAGTAAAATGTACACAGGATGTGAAAATATTTTTGAACAATGTTAAGGATAATATTATATGGGCTAAGAGTTTAATTGAAACTGAAGGAAACAGTTAGTTAATTATTGGTAGTTGAACGGTTAACATGACATACCTTTGAAAACGTGAATAATCTAACCTATAACCGTCATACAAAGCGAGTGTATAGTGAGTTATTGTGAAATCGCGAGTGACTTGTAAAATACTTCTGAAACTATCATATTATAACAGAAACGATCAAGTAACACTCCATAACACAGAACAATATAAATCTACTCCGAAAAACACCATAAAACACTAGAAAACTGTATAATACATTAAACCAAATTAGTGATGGAATCGGAGAAAGTGTTTGAACTAATAATTATACAGATACACTAAATACAACCCAGAATCACTACACCAGTCACTACACAACATATAACAAGAGATTTGCGGACACGAGAACAGAAATATTGCGTCAAAATACATTATTTGGAATGCAGCAGCAACGAACAACATTTTCATCGACTTGACGGCAGCCATCTTTCTTTGACAATTCCAGTGCCTCTTCGTGGTTCATCACAGCTGTTTGGTGAAAACAATTATTATATTTACAAATTATTATTCAATGTCTGTGTTTATTAATAACTATTAATTTGATTGTAACGTTATACTTTTTAAATATTAGCCCGATTTCTCTGACTTTGGTAATAACTGGCTGTTTAAAGAACCCTATATAATTTTTATATCATATACTTGTAACTTTTTTCGATATCCTGAGAATCGATACTAATCGATAAGAGTCAATATTGCTATTACTTAATAAAATATTAATACTTTTCAATACTTAATAGTTCTTTATTTCTTCAATAATACTAATTACCAATAATATAATTCTAATTGATAATCTACAAGGACTTTACCACCCGTAAGTGAAGATAACCTAAAAAATAGAAAGGTAAACAAATATCGATTGGTTTACAGACAGTCTTATGAGTGGTGATAGATTATTTAAATTATACTAAAACTTTAATAAAAAATTTTCAGAAGAGCATTACACTGTTTAAAACTTCACAGCCCTATATTAATTAATTGATCCTAATTAATTAATTAATAAAATTAAAATAATTTTTTTTTATAAACATAATTTTTTTTTAAATTTCCTTCAAAACAATAAATTTTGTTTTGAAACGTTCGGCGAAGCCAAGCATATATATTTCTTCATCAACTTTACGCTACTCGACCGGTCTTGCTACCATTGGGACTCGACCAGCTGGGAAACTTAAGGAAGTGTTTCAGGCCAGCAAGACGTCGAGAGCCACACCAATTACACACCAATTAAACACCTTACAACTTACAGATTCACACATCAATCTTATTTATTTTATTACAAATTGAATAGTCCAAACAGAGGGGCTTGATTACATCGGAGTCGAACTTCACAATCACAATCTCTTATATCATCAACACATATATTTATTTAATTTGTAATTTATTACAATATATATACATATACATATTTATATATATATATTATATATGAATATATAAATGTGGTAATACAGTAATATTAACATTAATATTTTTAATTTAACTATAAACATACTGTAAGCATATATTTTATGGACCGGATTTGCAAAATGGGGTTGTACAATAATTGATGTAATTATTGTATTTTAGCTAAATATTTGATTGTTACTAGTTATTTAGTTCCGTAAATTTATTTTAATCAATAAATAGAAATGCAAAAAAATGAGGGAAAGAGTAGGTTAAGTTGCGAATTTAAGTATTAGCTGTAAGTCTATTGTATAAAAAAAGGTACACCAGATATTATAAGTCATACATAAAATAAAAAATATTAAAAATATAAAAAAAAATAAGGTGCCTGAGCAAAAAGGGTTATTTTGATAGAATAAATTATGTAATATTATACTCTTATTATGTTGACAGAATTAAACTGTCTTTTAATATCAAAAATTAATGTTCTTCATAAACTACAACATATAAAAGATAAGCTAAAATTAAGCTAATGGGTTCATACCTCATTTATGGAAAATTATCCTCTTTTTAATTAAAAAAAATTCCTCTTATATAGTATTTGTGGCATTCTTGTTTTTTGGTATTATATTGGCGATTTGTTCAAACAATTGGCTGGGTTGTTGAATAGGAGTCGAGATAAATATGGTATCATTTTTGCCTTTTATAATGAATAAAATGAGAGTTTACTCATCTGAGTCAATAATTAAATATTTTATTATTCAGAGAATGGGTTCAAGACTATTATTCCTGTTTGTTGTTATTTTAGGAATATTATTTCAGGTAAAATATTTTATTATAATTAGTTCAATAATTAAAACTGGATCTCCTCCATTCCATTATTGATATGTTTCAGTAATTGATGGGTTGTCTTGATTAGTGTCTTTTTTAATTATAACCGTTCAGAGGATTATTCCCATTATTTTATTGAGTTATCTAGATATAAGACTGGTTTTATTTATTGTTTTATCATGTATTTGGGGCTCATTGGGGGGGCTGTGTTATTCATCAATTCGAAAAATTTTAGCATATTCATCAATTTACAATTTAAGTTGAATTTTTATAGGGGTTATATTAATAAATTATATATGGCTGGTATATTTTTTAATTTATTCCCTCTCTTTATTTTTGACTTGTTATCTGTTTTGAATAAATAATATGAATTATTTAAATCAAATTTTTATTTTGTTTAACAATAGGGTTAAATCGTTAATGTTAATAATTATTTTTATGTCAATAGGTGGAGTACCACCATTTTAGGATTTTTCCCAAAATTTATGATAATTTATTGTCTTTTGGTTAATAAAATGTATTTTTTATGTTTAATTTTAGTAATAACTGCTTTATTAGTGTTATTTTATTATTTACGAGTTGTAATGACAGGGCTAATGATAAACAATATATCTTTAAAGTTGTCAACTTTTAGGTTAAATAATACATTATTTATAGTGAATTCTTTATTGATTGGATTTATAGTTGTAACCTTATTTAATATTATGAATTAATAAGGTTTTAAGTTAATAAAACTATTATCCTTCAAAGTTAAAAATATAATTTCTTGTAAGCCTTAGATTTATTTTAATCACCTTTAAATTTGCAATTTAATATTATTATTAAATATAAGACTGAAGAAAGAATAAAAATAAAAAAATAAGGAAGAAAGATTAGATTATTGAGAGGAAGATATATCCATAAATAAATTTACAGTTTATTACCTAATTCAGTCATCTCAATTGGGAATAAATCAATGATTAGTTATGAATAAGTGATTTTTCTCAACTAATCATAAAGACATTGGAACATTATATTTCATTTTTGGGATTTGATCAGGAATAGTGGGTACAACTTTAAGAGTTCTTATTCGTGTTGAATTAGGCATTCCTGGATCTTTTATTGGAGATGATCAAATTTATAATGTGATTGTTACTGCTCATGCTTTCGTTATAATTTTTTTTATAGTGATGCCAGTTATGATTGGAGGATTTGGGAATTGATTGGTTCCTTTGATAATTGGTGCTCCTGATATGGCTTTTCCTCGAATAAATAATATAAGTTTTTGATTATTACCACCTTCATTAACATTATTATTAATTGGTAGAATAGTTGATAGAGGTGCAGGTACTGGTTGGACAGTCTATCCTCCGTTGTCAAGAGGCGTTGCACACTCACGATCTTGTGTTGATTTAACTATTTTTTCTTTACATTTGGCCGGAGCTAGCTCAATCCTAGGCGCAGTTAATTTTATTAGAACAATTTTTAATATACGATCAGCGGGAATATATATGGATCGGTTACCTTTATTTGTATGAGCGGTATTAATTACTGCTTTTTTATTATTGCTTTCATTACCAGTTTTGGCTGGTGCAATTACAATATTATTAACTGATCGGAATTTGAATACTTCTTTTTTTGATCCTTCAGGTGGAGGAGATCCAATTTTATACCAACATTTATTTTGATTTTTTGGGCATCCTGAAGTATATATTTTAATTTTGCCTGGATTTGGGCTAATTTCTCACATTATCACTCAAGAAAGAGGAAAAATTGAATCTTTTGGGTCACTAGGAATAATTTATGCTATAATATCAATTGGTATTTTAGGATTTGTTGTTTGAGCACATCATATATTTACAGTTGGTATGGATGTTGATACACGAGCTTATTTTACTTCTGCTACAATAATTATTGCTGTTCCATCTGGAATTAAAGTTTTTAGATGATTAGCAACTCTGAGAGGAGTTAAAATCAAGATAAGACCTTCAATTTTATGAGCAGTAGGTTTTGTCTTTCTTTCTACTATTGGTGGGTTGACTGGGGTGATTTTAGCTAATTCATCAATTGATATTGTATTACATTTTAATTATTATCACTTCAGTTGTTACTTATATAATAACAGTTATCATATTTAATAATATTGTTAATCGATTTTTATTAGAGGGACAGTTAATTGAATTTTTTTGAACACTTCTTCCAGCTTTAACCTTGATTTTTATTGCATTCCCATCCTTACGATTATTATACTTATTGGATGAAATTAATAAACCTTTAATAACTTTAAAAATTATTGGTCATCAATGATATTGATCATATGAATATTCAGATTTTTTAAATATTGAGTTTGATTCTTATATAAAATCTCAAAATGAAATATTAATTAGAGAGTTCCGTTTATTAGAAGTAGATAATCGAACGATTTTACCTTTTAGTACTCAAATTCGATTATTGGTTTCATCATTTGATGTTATTCATTCATGAGCTATACCATCTATGAGAATTAAAGTGGATGCCGTGCCTGGTCGATTAAATCAAGCAAGAATATTTATTAATCGACCTGGTATATCATTTGGTCAATGTTCTGAAATTTGTGGAGCAAATCATAGATTTATACCTATTGTTATTGAAAGAATTGATATAAATTGTTTTATTAATTGATTGATAAGCTATTCATTAAGTGACTGAAAGTAAGTGATGGTCTCTTAAACCAATTTATAGTAACTAACGATTACTTTTAATGACGAAAAGTTAGTTTATTATAAAAACATCAATCTGTCAGATTCAAGAAACTAAGAATGGTATTTTTCTATTCCACAAATATCTCCAATAAATTGATGTTTTCTGTTTTTCTTTTTTTTGTTAATTGTTACTTTAATTATAACTTTTATTTATTTTTCTTTTATGAAAATTCCAAGAATAAATTTAACTGATAATTTTAATAATTTATATAACTGATTATGATAACAAATTTATTTTCAACTTTTGGTCCATCAACAGGATTATTTTCATTAAATTGATTAAGCTCATTAATTTTATTATTATTTATACCTATAGGGTTTTGATATATTCCTAGTTATGTTTTTTGTGTCTATGAAGTGATTGTGTTGTAAGCAATGATCTGCAAAACCTGTATTAGATGTATTGGTTAAAATCGCCTTCTTATGTTCAGAAATGCGATGTTTCAGAGCACGGCCACATTGTCCGATATAAATATATATAAATTTTATATTATTTTGAATGTTCATCATTATTTTAAATTTTGCATTCAGTTTATATTTAGTTCAGTTAATTTTATATTTTACATTCAGATTATATTTAGTTTAGTTAATTTTATATTTTGCATTCATGATTGTATTTAGGTTTTAAAGACACCGGACCTTCCCTTGTCTCTTGCACACCCGCCTCGCCATCACAACACAGATGTTCCAGATACGCCCTAAACAGATGTTCACCACCTACACTCCATCACATCCTGTGTTTAATAATTTTCATTCATTCGCCTCTTTGACAATGGCTTAGTTAGTCGAAACAGCTGTCAGAGTTAATTAAAAAAAAATTTGTGAAACTTACCAAGTGTTTTTATATATTTTACATAACCTTTGTATTAATATGTTTCACCAAATGCCCAACGAGTCATCAATTAATATCGTACAACATATATAATAAGCAGACACAGATTATTTCACTTTCAATGAACAAAAGATTTTTCATTTACATTCACAATACTTGAGCAATTAATCAGCAATGAAATTATTTCAAGTACATAATAATAAGAATCAATTATCCATAGATAATGATTAAAATTTTGAAAATAATTACTTAAATGTGTTCAACTACTTCCATCTATCTGTCCCCAGCACTTGGATTAATAAAACCAAAGACAAGTAACCTTAAGATCACACATTGTGATCACTGCTATGCAGACATTAAAAATTTGTTTGTATTTAAAGTTATAATTAAAGCAGTACCAATTAATTTCAATTAAAATCAAAAGGAGTTTCAATTTAGACTCATTCGAACTGGAAAAATGTTGAACGCACAAAATGGCAAGTCATATGACAGGTAGATGCAAGTACTTCACTGTCTGGATATTGCAATGTTTAAGTTTAATTTTTGTGTAAGTAAATTTCAAATTGGCTTCCCCGTGCAGGAATTAACAGAAAATATCTACATTGTAACAATTGTAACCCTCAACATTATAAACAATTAATATACCAAACAATTATAACATTTTTATAATAACAGTCATCACTATGAGCACAATTTAGCATGTCTGCACAAAACATGTTCAGGCAATCTTAACTCTGAGGTATGAGTCTATTTTATTGAACTGAATTTTTTTGTGGGTTACATGGTAACCGGCGGATTACTGTGTGTGTGATGAATAAAAAGGAAACTTCCCACCTGATCTCTGAGAACACATAGAAGGAGATTCCTGCCGTGCGAGTCTGAGTGTGGATGATGGTCTCGCGTGGCGTGACGGCGCTGGGGATCCTTTCGCACTGCTCTGCGGATGGGAAAAGATGTAACGTTCCCATCTCGTCGACCCCTTTTACCTCCCGACTATGTGGGGATCCCTGTAAAAATTTCATTGTATATTGGAGCCAGACAAGGAGAACATTCCGCCCCCACATCTTTTCGCCACCCAACCCCAATTACACACACCACTAAAATTTCAATTCAACAAATGCCTGTCATTAACCATAGTAAAAGTCATACTTCAAGTTATTAATTTAAGTATTAAATTTCGATTCATCACAATTAAATCGTAAAAATTGCTTAATTCATCAATCTCAAATATTTATGGGTTACATGTTAGATTTAAATTCTCATTACCAATAACTTACAGCCACGTGGTCTCGGGCATACTCGAAATAATTACGTTTGCAAACTATTTCAATTAACAATTAAACTTCAGTGTAATCACAATTATAATTTTTGACTCATTCAATTCCTCTGATTTAAGTTTTCATTGCTTTTTAAAATTGATTCTTTAAATTTACTCATTTAACCACGTGTCTCAGTCATACCGGAACGAACATGGCCAGTCAGAGCCACACACACACTATTATTATAGCTTACATACACAAGCCCCAATTAAATTAACATGAATTATTAAATCATGAATACCTTTACTGGCTCACCTGAAGCTCTTTATAAGATTAATGAATCATATTAGGTGTTAAGAACTGCACGCCGCCACGATCCGCACTGTACCAATGTTGAAAGAGAAAGAGACGAGAGTTATCGCTGCGTAAAATTATAAAACCCCAAAACACTGCTGAATAGATTTCGTTGTCAAAGCACTGGCAGCACGGCCAACCAAATGACGTCACAGATCAAGGTCACGGCGGCTGACTAAATCTCGATATCGCTAGCGGGCAGTCTAACATGCGGCGATAACGCACCAAACGTGCCGAATTACATTGAAAACTTGCCGTGGAGTTTACTTTTAATATAGCCACGGCACACATATGTATTCTTCAGTGATGTGAAGCAGATCGGAATTGTCATGGCACCGTTTGACGCTTCATGTCTCAACGTAAATTACATACGTTAGAGTAATGAAGCGACGTATAATTTGTACGTGTTGGAAAGCCTTAACGAACAAGACATCGTTAAACGCAATACCTTTGATAATAATAACAACAGTAATAGTGACAGCAGTAATAATAAATTGGCAGGAAGAGGCGAGAGAGGCGGTGGCGACGATTGCATCTAACAACCGTGCGATACTATAAAGTTCACTTGGACTGTATTCTAGCCGCATGCATATGCAATTAACGGATTATGGTAGCTGATATGTAGCAAGTGCACACACGTACGCAGTCTGATACGTGACCGTTTTATCTTGTTAACCTACCTGCGTTTTTTTCACGTTCATGCAGGTAGTGAACTATAAAATGTGTTCCTTAGATTATCGAGCATGAAGTCTTCATAGGCTTCCTCGACCTACGAGTGACGAAACTTACTTTTAGACGCTTTTACTAGTTCATTTAAATCAGCACCCTTTTTAGTTTTTGTATAATGTATTTCATTTTATCCTGTATGTATTGTTCTCGATATACCTATTTCTTACTCGGTACAATCTCTCGTGAAGAAAGAGTGATAGGAAATCCTACTTTGGAAGCCAATATAGACTGCAATAAGCTTCATATCACGGTTCAGGTATATCTTTGCTCCTCAAGTTGAGAAACGGTTTATAAGGCTGATGAACCTACTATATGGTGAAAATGTGCAAACTGTAATGCTACAGGACACGACTGAATTTCGTGTCGAGTGTTTGGTTGATTAACAAGTAACATCTTTTCTTATGAAGTTACGCAGTTACATATTGAGGACCAAAACCACCACAGAGTTGGATAACAGAGACTGCTTTCTGCCAATACAATTTCTGCTGAATTTAAGAGTTCTAGTGGGAGACGTCTAGGTGCGGGAGATGTCTACATAGAAGAAGGTGGTAGGGTGATGAATGCCTCTTCTACTAAAGTAGAGTCGAAATTTATTTGCATAAAATAATTACACCAGTTTTATTTTTAATTTGACAATTTACCGATTGATTTCGCCGCATGCAAGATCTAGTCTTGTGTTCTGGTAGGCGTAAAATTTCGTGGTAGTTCCCTTGCTTTAGTAGATTTTGAAGTGGTCAAATTCGCCCAATTTCGCCATAAACGTTATTGTGTTTTTACGTTTTTCAGAGTTTTTATGTTATAATCTATCAGCAGTCAGTAGTTTTCTATCTGATGCCCTCTGTAATTCACCTGATAACTACTCAAGTACTTTCTTTACGGCTCTTTTCCATTTCAGACTTTCTAAGTGTAACAATTAGTTGAATATTTGTGTTTTTAGAATACTTTCTATTTGTTCATTATCCTTAGAACTTTAAGTTTTAACATATTTTAATAACTACTTCCAATTTAAGCCAGAAAAGTAATAACGAAATAAATATTTCGCCTTATTCAAGCCTGACGTACCATCACTGAAGACGTAATAGAACTAAAAAAGAAATTCGAAGTAATATTCAATTCAATATTCTCGGCGATGCAGGAAATGCAGTGACGTGTCAGAGGTAAACTGAGAATTCGAAGTTCAGGCGTTAAAGATTACCGTCGTGTTCCTATGACTGACGATGGGTAATCTGAGAACTCTGTCGGGTTTCCAGAATGTTGGATACCATATTGGGTAACCGAAACTGTATTCGTTGTAATATTTTCTGTCTGGCATGTTTTTACGGTTGACTGAAAGTGTAACCTAACGTCCTTTACTTGCATCATGTTACACGTTATATAAGGGTAATAATTAAGTAATGCACATACACACACTAGCGCTCACGCACGTGCGTGAGCGTGTGTAAGCGTGCGCAAGAAATAATAGATTTTTATAATTTTATAAAAATTATTGCAAGTAATTTTCAATTTTCATTGGTAAAAATATAATTAATGTTTAACACATTCTGATAATTAAAATTAGAGACAATTTAAAAATATAAATAAATATGTGAAATTGAATATTAAGTAAGTAAATAATTGAATAAATAAGTAAAAACTTGTAAAATTCATGGAAATACCGTTATTTTAAATATTTAAGTTACTTTATTAGGTTTATAAATTAACATTTAGGACGTGACGAATGTTAGTTTACCTTGCTTACAAATAAAAACAATACACAAGCCTTGAAATTACAATAAACTGTAAAATTTAGAATCGTCGGACTTAAAAAATCACAAGTCGTTAGACTTATATTTCCTTGTTTATCAATCCGTGGTTTAACAGGTCACTAAGCTATAGAATATTTTATTGTGTTGTTACAATGTTTTCCGAGTGATTTACAATTTGCCGTTTCCTGCACACTGTGTGCTATTTTGCTCTGTTTTGGGGTCTCTTTGTTTCCTAGTTCTGTGGTCCCCATGGTTGTCCTATTTTCCTTCTTTCAGCAGGAGTAAGCTTGAATATTTTCAATAAACTCCTTGAAATCCTTATTTTAACGTGCTCGTACAAAATTAGCTTCTTTTCCCAACTCTGTCTGATATATCGGAGGTCTATTTCATTATTTCCTTCACATTAGCTTTGGGATGTGTGCAGGTTTCTATATTCTGCAACTTCTTCTGTGTATATGCGTTTCTAGTGTGACTTTATTTTCAAACTTTACATTTTACAGTACTATCCCTTTGTAACTAGACCTGTTACAAATGAATAATTTCTTTGTGTAGAGTCAAAGAAAAGATTAAAAAAAATTTTATTTAAAAAGAAATTTTGTTAAAAAAAAAATTTTATGTTTGTTTGTTATTGTAGTAATTGAGAAATAATCCTGGTTCTATGTTTTGTTTAAAATTTTAAAATTCTGTAAGTTTCTTTTGGTTAATTTTACACTTCTGGTAGATCTTAACTAAATCTGGAGTTAATCAGATTATCTTCTTGCTGTAATCGATTAGTGATTTTCAGCGCTGCTCCAGTATATCTCTTTCAGTCAAGATTTATCGTCTTTCAGTAAGTCCTGTAGTTAATTAAATTCTTAATTTAAGATGTGAAATAATTATAAAGTCCAGATCATTGAAAGAATTTGATTTATTAATAATAGTGGTTAAAAATCGATTGAAAATCGATACTGAGCAAATATTCGACTCTTTCACAGGAATATCGATTTGCGATTACAGGTTATTTTTATATAAAATATTTAAAAAGGTTCTTATAACGATTATATTTATATAGTCAGAGAAGGGCAGGCCTAGAAAGTATAACATGTACAAAAATATAAGTCTTAATAAGTAAAAATGACAATCTGTTAATAATATATAATGTTTTGTAGTATACAATTTATACCCAATAGGTGTCTAGATGTTCTCGTGCTGGTTGGTAATTTGCATCACGGGAAATTCACAATGGCGGCTAGCTGAATTGATGAGGTTAACGCACAAATGGTCGCTGGAAATTCTAACAATAAATTCACCTTTAAAACTGTTTTATGGATCTCCGTAATAGTGTATACTGTCTATTATGTTGTTCGAGGTATCCTGGATAAGTGTTCAGTGTTCACTGGTGTTGTTTTCTGTTAGATGTGTTCACTTTTTGTCTGTTCGTGGCTAAGAATCGTTAATTTGTTGTATAATAAAATATTAATATTAGGTAGTTTTAATGGTTTAAATCACTTGTATAGTGTTGTGTATTGTTTGTTTTCACTATTGTGGTATAGTATTTCACTGATATAAAGTCAAAAAGTGTCGATTTAGGTAACTCTCGTTTTTCACTGATTTTCAACGTTTACTCCATTACAATCCGTTTTACGGTTTTAGAACGCGATTGAGGATCAACCGTACTCGTTGAATGTTAACAAAGAACTAATTTACTTCCTTCGTCTTAGGAAATATCTTGCCAAGTTAATATTGGAAAAGTATTGTTAAAATAATTTTCATTTCCTATGTACACAATTATATGGTACATTATATATGGAATATTTTTAGTTTATTGTTCGCTTTCATGAACTATTAACCACATAATTGGTTTATTTATCTCATTCTGTTTAATTGGATATGTCATAGTCCATATTTGTTGAGATTTTTGTTAAAATTACCATATTTCTGTCTTTTTGGAAATCTAGGCCCAAAAACCTGTTTCCGTTCTCGTACACAATTCCTGCCATTTTAGGTGTTCTAAATATAATTATAATAAATTTCAGATGGTCACAAATCTTCCTTTCCTGAATTCCTTATAAATTTAACATTTGAACTGTCTTTTAGTGATAATTTATTAATTTACTATTCCTCCTCTGAAATAGTTATTTTTTATATTTCGAAAATGTTTAATAATTTAAGACATTTTTCTATATTACTCTTTTAAATCATAGGATCATTTACAGTAGTTAGGTATTGATCCACCTTACATAAATCTTGTTAGTTTACATGGTTCATTGGTGAATTAATTAGTTTATATTTATTTTTGTGAATTCATTATTTGGCCTAGAGTTTAGTATTTTACATATATGGTTTTTTCAAATAAAGTTAATTTTACACCTCCTCTGACTCTTAAAAGTTAACATAACATGAAATAAAATTGTTTACATAAATATTGATATGTGTAGCATCTAATTCATGGTACAGTTACAAAAAATAATATTTGACATTTGTTAGCAGTCTTCAAAGTTAGACATGTTTGCTGGAACTATTTTGAACATACATTTTAAAACATTTTATAAATTAATGCAGCATCCATACCTAAACATTTTAATTTGTAGGCATGCTGTTATATAACTAAAACATCTTACTCTAAATATAGACCTTATTGTATAGGAACTCTTTTTAAAATGGAGTTCATGGCTTTGAACATTATTAGCCATTTAAATTTCTTAATTTTATTAAAACTTAATCTATGTTCAGTCCTTTCTGATTATATTGTATTATTATCTAAAATCCCCTTTGTACAGTAAACATTTCCCCACATACTTTCTTTATTATTGGCATTACCATGAATGTCTTGAGATAACAAAGTGACCTTATTTATGAAATATTGGAAATGTTTTTCATTTTAATATTTCATTACCTGTTAATTATAAAATATAAAAGTTATTTTATAGCACCTTGTTTAAGTTATAGTTACACTACAACTTGAAGTTTATTACATTTAAAAACACTTCCACTGGTACACATTCACTGTTGGTTCTGACTTATATTTGAGTATATTTGAGTATATTATTCTCAGACCAGACCTTTAGTCATAACGGACTGTGAAGATTTGTTTATTTTTTACCATATAATAACTTTAGTTGGTGCACTTCTTATCATACTACTCAATACTTTTGTCTATAATTATTTACAATTTCATAAGGTTTTGGGTATTATACTTTCTTTAATGGTATTAACATTTGGTTTGGGGTCAATGGTTGTTAATAATAGGTTTTTATTGTGGTTCTTTTGTCCTATATCTTCCTTTCTTCTCGTCTTCCTTCTTGGGTAAACCAAGGTACTTAGTGTTATTTTGTCCGATGGTTGGTTCGGGGTATCTTCTTTATTATCTGATACTAACTTTACTCTTTTTTCTTGATTTCGGGGTATCTTGTTTATCACCTGCTACTAACTTAACTCTTCCTTCTTCTTCTTCTTGTGTTTGGGGTATTTTCTTTATCACCTGCTCCTAATTTTACTCTTCTTTCTTGGTTTCGGGGTATTTTCTTTATCACCTGCTCCTAATCTCCTGGGTAATCTCCTGATTTTTTAATATGAGTTTCCTTTTAATCTATTGGCTTGAATTTTATTGTTGCATTTTTATTACTTAATTATTGTTTTTCTTTTATATTGGTGTTTTTCTTTGAAGTGTGATTGAATTTCATTTGACATTCTTTGAGTATATGTAATTTAATTATTTTTATGATTTTAATTTGAATTAATTATTAGTGGAATATCTGTCACGCTACACCTTCTATATCGTGTAATAAATTCACTTCTTGAAGTTCTTTCTCAATTGTTATTCACTTGTTATCCTTGACTTATTTAATTCTCTCTCTCACTCTCTCACCCTCTCTCTGTCTATTCCCTCATACAAGTTGGAATTTTATTAAATCTTGCCACTAGTTATACAAACAATTTGTAGGTTTTGATGTATCCTTTTCTACATCTTAATCTTTCCCATTTCCTTCAACTACCTCATTTCTAACCACATTCTTTCATATCCACAGCACCACCACAATCACCATCTTTACTGTTCCATGTATTCACAAATGAATACTAACGACGGTCTAAATGTAAGTTATTATTAAGTTTTATTTTGTACGGAAACTATGCTATGGCATTGATATTTATAAAGGTTGCTGTAGTTATGCATTCATTGTTTTCCGTTACATCAAAGATTTCCATTTAGTAAATAGTATGCAATATCTGCATTATGAATTTTAATTTATATAGTCTAAAATTTACGAATTTGTCATCATAGACAATGGTCAACTAAACGTTTGGCTGCTGACTTGGAAATTAACTTGCAAGATTTTTTTGTTACTAAATTTCATCGTACTTAACTGCTACTAAATTCACATCCAAATCAATAAAGTCATAAAATAATTGATTACATCATTCAGTCATACGTAAAAGAAAGGTTTTTTATATTTGTGACATACCTGCCCATTTTTAACTAACTGTGGGAAGCTAAATCTTTACAGTACATATGCTATGTGACTTGGTGCTCAGGTTCAAACATAAATTCAGTGTACAGTGTCTGCGTAATGGGAACATAAATTTGTTTCTGTATACACACATACTTGTATTTGTACGTTAGCAAAGACATTAAGTAAGCGACATAAATACACGACACACTGTGCGACCTCCACAGTCACGGTATAAAGTACATCTCACGGATGAAGCTTAAATTATAAGTGAAGAATGTCGGGTATGCTGTGAACTGGAATACCCATCGCCGTTTACACGTACTAGTAATTACCTCACTAGTCTGATGTATATGATACGCGATATATTTCATTTCGCAAGGGTACTGTAATTTATACAACATGTTCATAAAATATTACACAAATTTATTGCTATCTACTCCTCTTTTTTACCGAGGTCTTGTGTCGAGTAGGCTATATGCAGCAATAGCCCAACATAACGGGGATTGAAAATCCAAGAGTGTTTGCGCAAATCCACGGTGAACGTTTAGGAATTGAAGAGCGAAATGCGTGAGAAAAGTAAATTAAAATGGATTTCAAGTTACATGAATCCTGAATATGGAATTATGATTGCGGACTGTTATACCTGGTGTAGTAGGAAATATATTTATGGCTACTGTGGTGAATAATGTAATTTGAAAATTAGAGGACAAGGCGTTCGTAGCACATGACGAAGGCGAAAGCGTAAGATATAATAATGACTATAAAAATACTATAATTCACTGCGGAAACAATTAAAACTATTATTATGGCAATTATTAAATTTTGGCTTTGTCTTGCTCAGCACTTGGAGTTTGCTGGAACAGACTGCAGCGGGTGTCTTTGAATCGCTGAATTCAGAGTTACGGAACTGCAGGGTCAGTGGTGAGTTATTTGTATTCTACCAATCCCATAAGTGTTTATTACAAAATAAACTGGAATGATTTATGTACTCTAAAATTAGCTGCTTTTTTATGGAGCTTATGTGATCAGTGGGATGTAATTACGAATTAAATTCATTATTTAACCAGTAACTCATTAAACTCTTTACTACTAGAGAATTAGAGATGGCTGCTTCTTAAATAAACCGTTCATACTGTTCTTCCCCCACCCCCCAAAAAAATAAAAAATGTAGGCCTGTACTACTACGGCTACAGACTACTAAATATTGCAAGTATTCTTAAACACAGGCCAATAAAAAGCTTACGTTTTCTTTTATTCTAGCGTCTCAAACGTAGATCCTTTCTGCATTAAAAACCACCACTCTGTCTACTGTGTGTGTGTGTGTGTGTGTGTGTGTGTGTGAGCGCGTGCGCACCTGATTTTTCATGTAATCTGTTGTCATAATTACCTAATTACTGAATTTATTTTTGGGCTATCGCTTTGCTAACAGGAAACAGATTATTGTTTGTTTTTGTTGTCATCGATCAACAACACTTGTTAGAATTGTTATTATTATCTCACAGTTTCAAAATAAACGTATTCATCCACACATCCGTATATGTTTAATTTATTTACACATTTAGGCCTATATATTATATTATGAATGAAACTACATTAATTTACTGTCACTGACATTAACGTGTTAAGTTCACGGGTCTATAACGTCGTGTATCTTCAAAATGGCTGTGAGTGTTTAATGCTACTTTTCTTGTGACGGGTTTCGTGAGTCGTTTGTATTACAAAAATGTTTTTACTGATTCAATGTTTTTTTATCGTATTGTTTATTGGCCAAAATAATGTCTGGTCTACTGATAGACGGTTGTGTTAATTATTGTTATTGTTGTTTTTCTGTGCTTTATTCAAGTAAAGCGTTTGAAAACAAAAGCGTTTTTTGTTTTTTTTAAGGATAGACCTACGCCATACTTGATTGTGTACTAAAAAAAGTTGTTTTTCTTTTTTATACCCTACATAACAAAAACATATTTACCTACTGATAATTTACACACACTCACACAAGGACAAAGACACATACTCAGCATGAGTGTGTGTAGGCCTATGTGTATGTGTGAGTGCGTGTATGCGTGCGTGCATCCGCGTGCGCACTATTTTTACTGTTCTGTGTATTGTTTCCTGGGCGGTATGTGAAAACGTTGAAAGTTAATTTTTAAAAGGAATGGAAACCAGGATAATGACATAATCAGAGACATTATTTATAATTTATACGCTTAATAGATCAAATCCTTAAAAAAGAGATCTCTGGTAAATATAAACACAATCACTATTGTATTCAGTGTACATGGATATCGACAACATGGATACAAAAATACAAAATAATACAACAAACGTTGGTGTAAAACACGTTTGGGAGACTGCCTTGATGCTGAGAGTTGTATTTACGGTTTTATGATTTAAAATTATCGGTTTACTGACTTTTCTTATAATATCTATCACAGTTATGATCATTACTAAATATTGTATCAGTGTATTTACTATTACAGTTACAATTATGCACAATAACTATGGTTCTACAGGTTAAATCTTCGGATAATCGTTGAAATATTACTTGTAATACGTAACGTAGTACTTTTCTGCAACAGTTGCGTTCACAGAAAGGAGAAGAATTTATTGTAAAAGATCAAAAATTTTAAAGTTTCTTTTGTTTAATTTTGAGCCTCCAGGTGGTCTAGTGGCTAACACGGGCGATTGATGCGCTCGTGGTCCCTGGTTCAATTCCCGGCGGAGGCTCCGTACGGCGTGCACTTTAGCGTCGTGAGGCAGAACTGAGTAGGCGTGAGATAACAGCGCCGCCTCCTGGCTGTGAATACCGCAACTAGCGGCTGGGTGGCGCGTAATACTAGCCATACACCGTCACACTAACACAAAAAAGCCGCGCGGTACGCCTTGGTCCTTAACGGACTGTTGAGTGGAGGTTTTTTTTTGTTTAATTTTAACGAAAGTTTAACATTTTAAGCCAACAACAGATTGCAGTGTTTGTGATTTACCGATTGTCACGATAATAACGGTGGATTATTATACCGATAAAAGCGATGGAACTCGTTATTATAACGTAAGCTTGTGATTGTTCTGTATGGGATTTTTAAAAAAGACGTATTTCAGAAGAGAATTTTAACAAGACGTTAAGTAGGTACGGATAAGATCTTTTTAGAATTGTGAGATTCGCTTTTGATGAAATTACAGGTCTGTAAGAGTATCTTGTGACACGGTATTAAACATGTTTTATTGGCAGACGATTTCTACGTTCGCACATACGACTACTATCCCCCAACATGAAATCTGTCTTCATCTGTTTAGTCTGTGTAGGCATTTGCGAGTACTCGTTTTGGGCCATATCACATTCCTGGTTCAATTATGGACGGTCTCGATACTCGATGTCGTTCCTGACATAGGGAATCACTGATTTCCAAACTTCTAAATATGCTCATTGTTGTCAGCCAAGAAATTAACACCCGGAAAAAACACAACCTTGGTCATTGTAAGTTTCCAAAAAAAGTTAATGTCTAATGTACGAGAGCTAGAGAGGTATAAGAATTGTAACATAACAATCAAATATTAAAGCTGTCCTCAGTACAAACTTCGTCAACTACAATTCTATATAGATTTGTCTAAAATTCATTGTGTCCATCTAGCAAGTTTAGAATTGTTTGAAAGGTTCGTACGCTTTACTTACATACTGTTTGTGAAATAAGACCAGTCCGCATATAATAATATTGTGTCACATAACCACTTCAGCTGACCATGTCTAACACACTTTTTATCCTAAGCAGCTGGACTTTTGTTCTTAAAGTAAAAAAATTTAATTTTTCTCGATTAAAAAATTTAAAACGTTTTTATTTTATACGCTCGTACTGAACGAAGGGCCGTTGTAACAACACAGTCTTGAACTATCGTCAGGAAAATGGGAAGCACTATGAACAGCTGTGTTATGATCACTGTCAACAATCTGTACATGTATACTGTACATCCTTTGTATTTACATGATGTTATTCCACAAACAACAACCATCTGTGTGGCGACAATGGCAGTATGTACGTACATAAACAAGTTGCTAAATGACATAGGTAAAGCCATACTCGGTGTCCTTTAATACATGGCAAAATACACTCTGGTGAGTAATTAACAACGACATTATTATTATTATTGTTATTATTATTATTATTATTATTATTATTAGTAGTAGTAGTAGTAGTAGTAGTGATAACTATTCGAAAAAACAACGTTTCGAAAATCGTATAAGAGAGAAAAAAAGTTAAGATTTAAATTAGGTCTCTGTAAAATTTAAATACGGAATCTTTACTAATAATATGTAACATTGTGTATTAATATACTCGTATACTAAATAGCAAGAGAATAATTATCAGGTAGCGAAATTATTTAAATAAATATAAAGGTAGAGTAGACTACAACTACAAATAGAGTACCTTGTAGATTAGATTACAACTAATTGAATTCACAAAATTGTGGAGTAAGTTTACGAGTAAAATAATTTATTAAGGGGATTTAAATTATTTTAAAAATAACTTTTTTTGTAAGATCAGTTCTACTTTGTTTTTGCTCCTGTCGAAAACTGCTTTTGATAAAACGTTCAGCTGAGTATACTTTTGATCACATTGGTAAAGAGTTTATTAAAAATTGTTTATAGCTATGCACCTTTTAGTAACAAAACTTTGGATTGCTGCAGGAAACAAGACCCTCATTCTTCATGACGATTTTAATAAGTATTTGTCTTTATTAATGCAGATGTTTGGTTACTCGTTTTGTTTTCACCCACGTAATAAACATTGATAATTTTTAATAGTAGTTTAAAGCAGATTGCGTATATAGATATTATTTCATTATTTTGTATACGGGTTCTACACATTATTTATGTGTTGTTCATTTTGATCATTTCTTAAATGTTCAATTTTTATTTTATATTTTACTATTTGATTCTATTAACAAAAAAGAAAATAAATTCAACTATAAAATAAAAACTGAACATTTAAGAAATGATCAAAATACACAACAATAAAAAATATGCCACATTCACATACATAAATAATAAGATGACAAAGCTAACAAAACTATTTAAAAAGACAGACATTAAAAAACTAATAAAAATAAGTTACAAAAACTAAATAACCCAACAAATATAATACAACAACCAATGGTATATACAAAATTGAATGCCAAGATTGCAATAAATATTACATAGGACAAACAAAGAAATAACTGAAAAACCGTTATTTTAAACATCTAAACGCATACGAAAAACCATAAATACATAAATCTAATTTAGGCACACATGCAATAAACACAGGACATGAATTCCCAGACATAACCAACACGACACTAATAAAACACATACCACACAAGGGCACCATAATGAGCATATGAGAAAATTTACAAATATACAAACACAAAACACAAAACAAACTAATATCTGAACAAATACAAATCAACACAAAACATGACACAATTTTCAAAGCACTAACATTTGAAGTACAGCAATAGAAAATACTCAAAAAGCTAATAGGCCTATATACAACACAGTCACACACACAATAATACCAGTTTAAAATACCAAAACCCAACAGGAAACCATAACAACAACCAACCAAAACACAAGTACCCAACAAGATATAAAATTAAGAAGGCTGTGGATGGGAACAGTAGGATTCCCGAAACATGTTCCTAATAAGGAAAAAACATATTGATGTAGTTTTATATATTGTAACAAGTACAAATAAAAATTGTTCGTTTGTAAAACAAAAAAAAAATTTTATTTTATTTTTTTAAAAATTACGGCTCAACCGTTATACGCCATTAACGTATTCGCTATCCATGTTATTAGCGTGAGATTAATTCAACTGTTCACTCTCAATGTTAAATAAGAACTGTTTTACTTCCTTCGTCTCCTGAAATATCGTGCCAAGTTAATATTAGAAAAGTATTGTTTCATTTATTAATCACTTCCTCTGCATGTGATTTAAAGTACATTATATTCAGAATATATTTTGGTTATTGATTACTTTCGTGAACTAGTAATTACATAATTGGTTTCTTTAACTCCTTCTGCTTAATTTGACATACAATAGTCCCTCTTTATAAAGTTTTTTGTCAAAATTGCTATATTTCTTTCATTTTGGAAATATAGGTTCAATATCTGCTTCCTGTGCTTGTCCAAAATTTTAGCCATCTTATGTGTTATAAATATGATTATAATAAATTTCCGATTGATATAAATCTTTATCCTTCCTTAATTTCTTACAAATTTATCAATTGATCATTCTTTTAGTTATACTTCATGAATTTACTATTCCTCCTCTGAAATTGTTAGGTATTATATTTTGCAAATTTTTTAATAATTTTATACATCTTTTTATATTATTCTTTTAAAGTATAGTTTCAGTTACAGTAGTTGGTGATTGATTCCCATTATATATAAATCTCATTTGTTTACTTGGTTTATTTAACTTCCTTACTTAATTATAATGTTATTTGGAATTTCTTATTTGGCCTAGATTTTATAGTTTTTCATATACTGTTTTTCGAATAATGTTATTTCTATACCCCTTCTGACTTTCTAAAGTTAACACAATATTAAATAAAATTTCCTTATATAACTATTGGTACATATAGCATTGTATTCATGCTCATAATACAAAAACAATATTGAAAGTTAATTACTAGTCTTTAAAGTTAGACATTTTAGTTTTAACTATTTTTAAAAATACATAACAAACATTTTATAAACTAGTATAGTATACATACATAGACCTTTTAGGCTGTATGAACACTGTTATATTAATAAGCATTCTTATCTTAATCATAATCCTTATTCTATATACCACCTTGAAATGTGGAGTTCATAGGCTTTAAATACAAACATAATTAGCCATTTAATTTTTATTTTTTGTTAAACTTAAATTGATTGCAGTCCTTTCTGTTTATATTGTGTATTATATTTTAATCCCCTGTCACAGTAATTATTCCCCACCTGCTCTCTTTATCATTTACATTTCAAAGAATGTTTTTTGATAAAAAGTGGCCTCTTCTATGAAACATTATAAATATTTTCATAATAATATTTCATGACATGTCATCTCTGTATTTATATAAAATATTAAAGTTATTTAATAGTACATAGTTAAAGTAACAGTTACACATTTACTTGAAGTTTATTATATTTAAATCACTTGCACTGGTTCACTTACACTGTTGGGTCTGATTTATATTTGAGTTTTACAATATTCTAAGACAAAACCTTTAGTTATAATGGACTGTGAAGATTTGTCTATTTTATTATATAATAACTTTAGTCGGTGCACTTCTATTCACACTACTAAACACTTTTGTTTATAATTATTTTACATTTCTATGAGGTTTTGGGGTGTTATACTTTCTTTGGGTGACATTAAAATTTGGTTCGGGGTTTGTTATTGTTAGTAACAGGTTTATCATGGGTATTCCTCGTAGTCCTCCCATCCTATATCTTCTTTTCTTCACTTCTTGGGTTTTCCAAGGTAATTTGGTTTTATTTTGTCCGTTGGTTGGTTCAGGGTATCTTCTTTATTACCTGCTCCTATCCTACCTGGGTATTATCCTGATTTTATTTTAGTTTCTTCGGATTTAATTTTCTTGATACTTTTTTGTTGCATTTTTATGATTTAATTTTACTTTTTCCTTTATGGTCGTATTTTTCTTTGATATTTAATTATTTTCCTTTGAATTTTCTTTTGAGTTAATGTAATTTAAATTTATTTATGATCATAATGGAATTATTACTTAGTGGATTATCTGTCATGCTACAATATATGTAGTTCGACTTTCCTGGATTTGCTGGTTTAAGTTACATTAGTCTGGACTATCTCGCGGGCCTGCTCCTACGCTTTCACCCACTGTTGACCTCCTAAGCTGGGATCTCGATCTCAGATTTTCTCGTGGGCGTTGTGTCCTTCCTAGTTGCTCTTGACTTAGTACTCGTTGGTAGTCATCGATCGTTGACTGTCTCAAACGCCGTGCCTGAATTCGTGATACTAATTCTGCCGCTCACTCGGCGATGCACTCCAGGTTCCCAATGTAACCCTCTTTTTATTTGTGTAGGAGTTTTTTTTTTTTTTTTTTTTTAGGAAAAAAGGGGTTACTTAATATTTAAGACTAGGCTGAAGGCCTAGAAGGAAGCATAAAGTGTGCTGGGTCCAATGAGACGGAACTTGCAATTAATACTCTCTGTTAACAAGCAAGATAACAACCTTTATTGGGGCCTAGACTTACACAGAATTTAACATACACGATACATATAAATCACAGATACAATTTTATATATATATATTTACAGGGCCTATGGGCAACCTGTATAGTTTCATCAAAATACAATAACCCTCAAAATTACTCAAAAGGCAATTGGCCATCATAATAAGAAAATACAATTTATAGATTTAAAAAAAATAACCTGGATTGGCTCGGCCGCTGACATGTTCTACACGGCATCCGAAAAGGCAATTAACCATTACAAAATTTAGGAAACCCCCTTCCCCAAGCCAGACAGGGTAGAACAAAGCTGGACAAGATCCAGACCCGACATAAGGTAACATGTCCGGGAGCTTGTATAGATTTGCACAAACAGGTGACTACCCCTGATTTTAAAATGTAACCTGACCTAATTGCAGATTACGGAAAACTCCCAAACCTTTTATGAAATACGAAAATGATATTGTGCGAAAAGACCCGAGATTATAATCGATGCTAGACCAGTCGGTCCAGATCTACATGTTACATACTGCACCTACCTACTTAACTAACATACCAGGCCCCCCAAACTTCTACAAACCCATTCAGTACCAAGGTAAAAAAAAATAATGTATAGCATAAAAAAAATTAATGAGCGCTGGTCACATGCCAGCGAACGGGCCTACAATTGCTCTCGAGGCTAACTACACATCAAAGCAATGTTACATGAAAGTTTGCATGCAAAATTATGTCCAGAAGGGCACGCGCACAACTGAAATGGTTTTATGCTGTAGTAAGTCAATTAAGTAGAACTTGAGTTTTTGTAGATGGTTAACGCACGATATCTGTTGTTTTATACAGAGGCCAAATTTATCTAAATATTGGATGAATATCACCTTGTTTTATGCAGATGATTCCCAGGTGGACTTCTGCCTTGCTGTACTGTCACTAGGTCATGATGAGGGTGGTTACGGTTTTTTTTTTCTTCCTTCTGCAGGCGAGAAACGAGAGTCTGTATGTGTCGTCAGTTCAGGACATGGTAGAGCATGGGATTTATACCATGCTGTGGTCAAGTCTCCGTCGCTCCGGGAGCCCTAGGCATGAATAGTAATTAATTCACTGACAAACTAAATCGTTTCCGAGCATAACACACATGTACAACTGCCCAGCCTTGTATTGACAAAATCAAACATGAATCAAACGCTTGCCACCATTGACCATTTACACTGAGTTCTTTATAATTAGGTGTAACTTTCTTTCTTAAATTAATGATTCACACACAAGGCCTCAATGCCTCATTATTTGGTTTAATTTATAACGCACCCCCACATGCGTATGCAAGGTTAACGTTCTCCGACATGTTATAAGTTTATAATGGACACGTGCTCTCACAATCACTTCATCACAGTTCCCCAGAATTACACAACTTTTACACCCCTTTTAACATGGGCAATTACTATTACTAAATACATATGTATAAGGTTCTTTCAGTGGTTAAATACATCAAGATATATGACAATGAACATACTTTAGGTCACACGCACACGAGCCATGCCTATCAAACATTATCCGTTCACATCTATGCCAATTATTGTTTAAATTTGTACCTTTTACAAGCAAATGAATAATATATATATAATTCACTTACCGGAGGTCTGTAAAAGTCTACCTACACATGATAGGGTAGGAAATACAAGAATTAACCAAAACTCTGTCTGCCGAAGGAAAAGGCTGTTTACACTTCTGTAGATGACGGCCAACTGAAAAATTTTGCAATCAGCAGACCCGGATTACAGAACACAATTGCCTGCTTCCGCTAACAGATGGCGCGAGTGTGCAGTAACGCAAAACACGGCGCTTGCTGAAAATTGGGAAATAATAGAATCGCAATTCATACTTATAAATAATATTTTTATACTGTCGCCCGGTTTCTTTGAGAAACCGCGGCACACCCCCACCCCAAAAAGGCAACATGGTTGCCAACCACTTGAAACTGGGTACCCTGCATAGTAACCCCAATCTTCTAGACCACAGAGCTTCTCCGGGGAATCTCAAGAAAAATCGCACTTAGGAGAACAGAGGCTCAGAAGGAAAACGAAAGAGATGGAAAGAAGAAGTGTAGTGGGTATACTTGTGTGCATGTAAGTACTTGTGTAAGTGTGCGGCCACTGCATGCTGACTTGATCAGGGTCAGCATACAGCAAGAAGGGACAGAAGAAGAAAAGAAGAAAGAGAAGTTCGGGAGCTCCCTGAGTTCTGACCTCCTAGGGCCTCCCAACTTACATTTTGAGACACCTGTAAGGTCGATGTGACCTGTTCAATTACTGCCTTAATCTCGTTTACATGTTCCAGAGCGCCCATTGATCGCAAAGGTTTTGTAGTCTCGTTCTTAAATGGGTCAGGCGTTGCCGAATCTTCCGGGCACCCCTGGAGGAACCTGGTCCTAACTCAAAACTTTCGACACATCCGGCTATCTCTCTCAATTCCTCCCACTTCTCCAAACACAATTCTAATTCTTGTTTTTTGTCTTTTATATCGACAGCAGAGGGCATGTCGCCGGCGGACAGTGCCTCTCTCAGCTGTTTTCTTAAAACCGTTACCCCCCCTTTCGGGCTCCTGCCCCGGGCTGGTAATTCTTATTCTAATTCGTCGCGGAGAAACAAGTCGAGCTCCGTGGCCGACCAATGAAATCCACAATACGTTACAACGAATCACAAATCACAAAATCAGGAATAACTTGTCTCACCAAGTGACCCTGGGCTCCCTAACGTTGCGAATACTCGACCAACTATCCCGAACTAGCTCCCGTTAACACCACACAAGAGGACAAATAATATCCGACACTACAGGACGTCCTAATATCCGATCCTACACTAAATTCACTTTCCACTACAGTTCACTGCTGTTTTTATTGTTTATAAATAGTCTTAAAATACGTTAACATGCAGTACTTATCCTAATAATAATAGCATCTTATTACATTCACACCCCTTTGCACAGGACACCAACTTAGACTTATTGTAAATATGTCCCCATACATTCACACATAGTGTGAATGTTTGTACATTGCAATATATATTATTACGTAAAAAAGATTGTGTGTGTTTTTTGTGTTGTTATGTCGGGTGTTACACTCCGCGCACTTTTAATACTTACTAATTGCTGGGTTCTCTGCGACGATGTTGTCCTGCAAACACAACTTAAGCTAATATGTGTATGTGGGCGCCACTTGGATATTTGTTCCAAGAAGTTATTATTATTATTATTAAGTTTGATTTCTTAGTTGTTAAATTAATTATATAAAAAAAATGTGAACAAGACAGTTTGAATTGTAAATAACATATGTTTAATGATCTTTCTTTTCATAAAAATCGTCTGAAGGACTAACACTCGAATTAAACAAAATTGCAGAGTTACAAAAATTTTTATTGACAAGTTTTTTAAGTAAGTATCGGCTAATAAATATTTTATTGCTCAGTTGAATAGCATGAATTTAATATATGAAAAAACTTTATACTCAGGACGTGACTCCTTTGAACTATCAAGACAAATCAGTGGGATGCTTTACAAAAATTGTGTGATTTGAAAGTGTTTGACATGTGTAGTACAACTGTGTGACAATGATACCAGGTATAAATGATTTTAACTTTTGAACAACTCACGTTCCGGTGGGTAAGTATTTCCTTCACTGGACACTGTTCTTGGGGACGATTCCAATCTTGCGCCTCTTCGTGTTTACGTTCCTCACGCACTGGTAATTATTTATAAGTCAAATTACGCTTTTAAAACTCCGCACGATTGAAATAAATTCGTACTGTATCTATGCTTTGAATTCTGGCGGCGGCGAACAGCTGTCTGCGTGGTTTCTCTATTCGGCCGTCACAGCGCTAGTTCCAAACTCAATGTAGAAGGCTCGTGTCAGTAAATTGTTTTGGGAATGTTGTCAAAGTCAGTTTGTCTTAGCAAATACCAGCAAAATTGATTCTCTCTATTAAAATCGCCCCTTTTCAGGGCCGCTGGATATCTGGCTGTGTGCGTTTCTATTAAATATGGCGTGTTGCTGCTCTATTCAACAACACGTTAGCGATTAGCGATATACTCCTTGTATAGGTTAAGTCAGTCTTTTGTTATGTACGGGAAAAAGCCTTTCTGTGTTCTCGTGTTGAATTCTTGTTCTTCGACTTCGCCTTGGACGAGATGATCGGATTCGTAGGTGATGTGTCTCTTGTGGATTCAAAGCATAAAGTGTTTTCTGTGTCAAATTTCGTCTTCCTTTTATACTCTGTAAGGCTTATTGTTTTAATTTTTAAACATGAACTTCCGGTATTTTTGAGTAAAATTTTCTTCTGGAACGTTCGAGAATATGCAAATGGAACATCATAGAACAAATTTGACTTCCGTAGAAGCTTTAGAACAAAAACTTCTTATTCTTCATACTAAAGGATATTACTGAAATTATTCTGGTATTTGTCAAACAATTTTACAGAACTACTTACAATCTGCATGCCATTATTATTTTTGGATTCTCTGCTTTCAACTGAATACAATGATACCATACAATATTAGTTTTGAACAAATAAAATCTAATAAATTAACATAAAATACAACTCTTACCTTGTAGTGTTTGCACAAAATTCTAATTCTCTAATTATTAAAATGTTATGAAGTTGCTTGGTTCTTGCTATAACATTAATACATAACATATTTATCTTTTCATAACAAAATAAACAAATATTAAAACATACAACATATAAATAAGTTCATTTTTCTATAGGCATTACATATGGCCTAGATTTTTGTCATTAGTTTTTTATGATAATTTGTCTTTATCGGTATTATTATGGGATTTTTTTGGGTATTCACTTAGAGTTTGTTACATTGTTTATCTTTGGGAATACCTGGTTTATCCTGATACATTTTGTTTTTACTGTAATATTACTTAGCATCATACTGTTTGGCACAGATGAGTTATTTTCTTGGTGTGACAATTTTCACTTTTATATTTAAAATTCTCTAAGAATTAAGCTTGTCTTCAACTGAGCAAGCATGTTTCCATTGTATATTATAGGATTGTACCTTTTTCCTTTATTTTTTCTAATATTCTGTAATTATTCTGTCAAATATGACTATTTTTGTGATTGTTTTTTGGCCTCAGCCTGGTATGGTATAGGTAAATAGTTTCATAACTTGACTGTTAAAGTGTTTTAGGTGGTCATATATATCAGTATAGTCACATTATATTGTATTTCAACTTTAGAATACAATTTTGTTGCGTTTTGACAACTTAAATTCATAAATATTACAATTTTATATGTTCATCACATGTTTTCAGTTTGACACTGTTTTTGACTATTTTAATTGACTTCTAATCAATTTACAGTTTTCTCTATTTAAGGTAATTTGTTTGTCTTTGTTTAGTTGACATTTACATATAGTTTTTATATTAATTCTATAATAATTAATTTTCACATAAAATCTGAGTGATTGGTCTCAAATCCAAAACCTTGATTTTTTGTCATATAAAAAAATATATTTTTTTATTTTAAATTACATCCTTTTTAATGATGTATTCAAATCACTTAATACATTTATTTTATTTATATTACAAAGTATAATAATAGATCTTGTCCATTAATTCACAATAAATAGTTTTTTATACCCTATTCAGAGTTACATTTCTTAATATGTAATGACCTCATTTTGGTCACATCTGAGATTATCTGTTTCTCTTATAGTATATTATCAGTTTTACACTGTTCTTCACTTAAACAATATATATGGGGTTTGAGTCTTAGTCATAGTCTTTGTCGTTTTTTCATGTTAATGATATTAATTATCGGACAATATTACAAAATTTTTCGGATTACTTGGGTTCGATACTGTTCACGTCACCTTCCTCTTATGATAATTTACTTTGCAATTAAATTCCTTTATGGAACGTTCTGTGACGTTACAATATGTGTGTGTGTGGTATTTATCAACAACTGTCCTGGGGTATACAACCAGAACACGTAAGCGTTCTACAAAAAATAAAAAAAGTACTCCCTTGAAATTAATTCCATTGATTTCTATTAATAAGTTATACACATATGTGTGCATATTTTATGTGTATACACATACACACCGCACACGCACATGCGTGCACGCCCACACACACACGCCCACACACACACACACACACACACACACACACACACACACACACACACACACACACACACACACACAACAAAAGTGAACCAGAGGAGCAAGAAGCATAGACATAGTTTGATAAATACTGACGAATCGGATACAACCAGAACACGAAACGTTCTGCAGAAAGTAAGAAAAGTGTTTTCTGTCAGTATAATTATTATTTATTTATTTTTTTTAAGAGGGAGAAATGCTTTATGCACTGCCAGAGGAAATCATCTTTCCACTGGTGTGTGGGACTCTCACCCAACAAAACAACTCACCTCTAATTCAGGCATTCATATCCATCCTGGAACCACTTCCGCATTACTTCAGGATGAAGCCTATTGCGTCCTTAACGGACTCCTTCTAGTTGTCCCTTATCTTCTACTGCCAGTTAGGTGTAAGTTAAGCCTAGTAGGACCCATTGAATAAATGCAGAAATGCTGTCCCATTCCGCCTTACCTCGAAGCATAAACTCTCGGGCGTGAACTCCCCTTGGGAATCTGCAGTACTTGGAAAACGTGTGCAAGGCATTTACATGGTGAGAGTCACCGTATTGACATGCTGGGCAGGTTAAATAATAATAATAATAATTTTTTTTTGTGGGGGAGGAAAAATGCATTATGCACCATCAGGAGACACCCGGCTGGTCTCCCGGTGTGTGGGACTCGCACCCACCAAAAAACCTCCACTTTACAGGCAGGGAACCCCCCCCCTGACAGGCAGGGAACAACTATTCGTATGACTTCAGAGTGGCAGCTCGTCTGAGTCGCCGTACACGCACGACGGATCCTCCATCTTACCCATCCTTCGCAGGTATGCACAGAAATAACCACGCCCTGTCAGGAATTGAGTAAGGTAATAATCTACCTCGCCGTGCGTTCTGTCCACCCATTCAAGGAGGTTCCCAATCAACATCGCCGTCTACCTGGCTCGACTCTCCTGCTCCCATCATAGTTGCCAGCTCCGCATGGAGTGTGCCCTGGCCACTGTTCTTGCTTCTACGATCCCCAAGTCTTCCTTGGTCTCGTAGACCCTCCTCCTCTCCTTGGCCATCAGATCTATTGGCATTACTCCAGCGACGACCAACACTGCTGGTTCCGACACCGTTCTGTAGCTTGCAATTCGAAATGCTCCTCTTCGTTGTACTGTGCCGATCTTTGTTCGGCATATTCAAAAAAACGCGCGCGAGGGCCACGACCTTCGAAATTGTACGTTGACTGAGCAAGGTAGGCGCGTTAGCGAGCAGTGTTGTTGTATAGGGTAAACTAGTTTGCGGTGACCTTGACCGACAATATTTGTGTGGCAGGTTCCGGATCTGCTGATTACGTACTTTTCCTTCTCCTTCTGAAGCCTCGTTGTTTAGCCGAGACAAATTTTCTTTCTTTCCTTTCTTAACTGTCGAAGTGAACACTTCGTTGACTGGCGGCTGGGACATGCATTTAGTTTCTGCTTCTATTATGCAAGTTTAATTTAAAAGCGTCTCAGGGTTCTCGACCCGACGAGAGATTGTGGTGACGACGATGATGACTGCCCATCTGTCATCATCAGCGGAGAGCAAGCCGTCTAGTCTCCTCCACGCCGCCAGCCCACGTACCGCATCCAGTACAATGATTAATCCCGTCTAGAAAGGAACTCCACTCGACATTACCGGCATCACTCAGGACCGAAACTCATCCTACAGTCTGGAAACTCAGGTGGGATCTCTCCATTATTACTAACTTCAGACACCTTCCGCAGTTGTTCAGTTCTAAACAGCAAAACCTGTGAACAACCTTATGAATTGTAGACTTAAATTTGTGAACTTGTAAGTTTTGGTTAGAACATGCACCATGCTGGTGTAAAACTGTTTTTGACTGTGTAAAAGGAGATCTTATTCTGATATGCCCCACTAATTTACATTATGAAAATTTTCTAATATTACAGTTCTTATGTAAAGGAAGATATACACGCATATATATATTGTAATAAAATAAAAAAAAAATTCTTCTTTAGTCGACTTGAATTCTTCCTTGAACGATTGGTTGTCTTCCTTCAATTCTTCTAACTTCTTCCCCATCTCTTCTTCCCTTTTCTTGTTGTCTTCCTTCAAATCTTCCAAGTTCTTGTTCATCCCACTCAATTCTTCTTTTGTGGATTGGTTATCCTTCTTCAATTCTTCTTTCAAAGACTGGCTATCTTCTTTCCTTTCTTTATTACTTTCGTCCATTTTCTTGTCCATTCCTTCCTTCATTTGCATGAACATTTCCATTAATCTGTCCATTTTATTCTCTTCCGTTACTTTGGATTTCTCTACCAGTCTTTCCTGGACATTAACTTCCCCTGTCTGTGTGGGTATCTCCGGTTGTTCAGGTTGTTTTGACACTACCGGTGGTAACGAACTTTCCACATCTACTGGCGTCGCCTCTTTGTTCTCCATGTCTATCTCTATTGCTTTTTCGGCCTCCGCCGCCCGTTTCTTGGAAGTTGCACGTCGTTGCATTTTTCCGTTAATTTCTCTGGCTTCGTAGCTGCTGCCTAGCTCCAACTAGTGATTGGGCAGATTGTAGTGGCCTTTCAATCGACTAATTAAAGCCCCTCAGTTGTGCGCCAATTTGTAATAAAATAAAAAAAAACTGTGTGTGTTTAATAATAATTGGTGTGGCTCTCGACGTCTTACTGGTCTGAAACGCTTCCTTAAGTTTCCCAGTTGATCGAGTCCCAAATGTAGCAAGACCTGTCAAATAGCGTTATGCTGTTGAAGAAATATATGTGTAGTTTCACCAAAAGTTTTTAAAACAAAAATTGTTGCTTGTTGAAGAAAAATAAAAAAAATTGTGTTTAAAAAAAAATTATAATAAAAAAAAAAAATTTTCTTAGTGTGCTGTGAAGTTTTAAAATATATATCACTCCTCTAAGAAATTTTATTGATGTTCTTGTATTTTCCAAATAAACTACAACCACTCATAAGATTGTCTCCAGGACAATCGATACTTGTTTACTTTTTCTTTTGTAGGTTATTTTCCCTTGTATGTGGTAAAATCCTAGTAGTTTATTATTTAAAATTATACTAATGGTAATTTGTAATATAAATGAAAGAAAGAACTATTTTGTGGTGAAAAGTATTAATGTTTTATTAAATAATTGAAATATAGACTCTTTTCGATTATAATATCGACTCTCAGGGTATCGAAACAGTTACAAGGTTTGGTATATAAAATTCAACAAGGTTCTTTAAACAGCTAATTATTATCAAAGTCAGAGAAATCGGGCCAATATTTAAAAAGTATAACGTTACAACAAGTTAATTACTAATACTAGATACACACATTGAATAATAAATTTGAAATAATATAATTTGTTGTCACCAACACAGCTGACGGGAAACAAGGAGGCGTTGCTAACGACAATCTGCAAATGGCTGCCGTCAAGTCGGTCAAAATGTCCTCCGTATCTGCGATGTTCCAAATAAGATATTTTCTGGTAGTATTTACGTCCTGGAGTCTGCAAATCTCCTTTCTGATGTTGTGTAGTGTATTAAGTGAAGTTTCCGTGTTGTCTTTTGTATATCTGTGTAGTTATAAGTTCGTTCACTTTTTATGATTCCGACACTAATATATGGTTATGTGTTATACTGTTTTCTTGTGTTTTATAGTGTTTTTCGGTGTAGTTATGTGCTGTCCAGTGTTATTTAGTCTTTATATATTGATTTTGTCACTATGTGGACGTTCCAGAATGATTTTATACGCCACTCGCGATTTCACAAAAACGTACCGTTCACTTACTCGCCATTACCGTTTCTAGTTAGGTTAGCTCGGTTATAAACCGCTTGTCAAGTTCACCGTACAATTACCAATAATCAACTATCTTATTTCCTCCAGTTTCGACTAAACTCTTAGCCAATATAATATTATTCTTAACATTGTTCAAATATAATTTTGCATCCTGTGCATATTCCCAAATACACTATATAACTGCCTAAACTTTGGTTATTTATCAATTTTATTTGCAAGATGTAATTTAAATTAATCCTTCAGTTCATTCGGCGTATTTTAAGATTGAATAATGCCGTTTTATAATGTTTTCTGTCCAAAATTAGTAATTTTACTTTCATTTTGTATTTAGTGAAAAATTAAAAATTAACTTCCTGTCATTATGCAAATTCAGCCATTTTTCAGTTATATTTATTATTAATAATCTTATATTGTATTAAAAAGTTTATATTCCCTTATTTTCTTGTAATTAATTGAATTGGTTAAATTCTAAAATTTTATTTTGGAATATATGACTCCCCTCTCCAAATTTCTGAGTTTAGTCATTTTAATTTTTATTTATAATTCTGAATATAATTTTATAAAATCTTTCTAAATGGTATGTGCAATTATATGGCTTCATCTCAGGTTTATTTTGTCTAAATCCCTTTTGTTTAATTGCATTTAAATGAGTAATTTCTCTGTTTAGAAGAAGTTTGGTTTTCATTCTTTGGCCTAGATTTTTCAACAATTTTTCCTTACAAAATATTTTTACAAACAATAAATGATGTGTGACACCCTCTCTGACTTTTAAATATGGTATTATAAACTAAACATTTTTTCAAATAACACAATAATAATTAGTATTGGTTACAATACCATGAATAGTTAAACAAATAAGGAATATTTTCAAATAATTGGTTGTCTTCAAACTTCAGTCATGTTTTACAATCAAATACTTATTTCTAACATTGAAATATGGTTCACAAAAAAGGTTTTTTACCAACTAACAACTTAATTACTTCTTACTATTAACACAAGTAATAATTATGTTTACAGTTCTGATGTTAGTTGTTGTAAATTTAAATAAATGACCTTATATCTAATACATTTTTAACATCCTTATCCTATTTTTACAAAAACCTTATATCTATATTCTTATTTGCTAACTACTATTCTAAGTTGGATTATACAGTTTTTTACACTGTCTTTTAAATCTTGTATTTGGGGAATTGTACCCTGTCATTAGTATAATTAAATCTGTTTTTTTTTCTCATTATATAAAGCAAAATGTCCCTTTAAACAGATTTATATCTTGTTACTATTCAAAGTAACATATTCACATAGTACACATTTTAAGTCACTGAAAGTTGCATATTTCATTGTATTCAATGTTTGCGATTGCCAAGAATGAAACACAAGGTTTATTTTCTATAACACCTAAAACTAGCACTGGTTCACTTTACACTTTTATTTTATGTTATTTCTAAATGGTCGTGTAGTCTTATTAACATAATAAATTGGTTAGTGTTTTACAATGGAGATTTGTTCCTTGGGTACTATATTATTGTTTCATCTTGGTTCACTGGCAACTCTTACTTTACACACTTCTCTCTCTTAATTTTATGTACATGTTGTTACTATTTCGTTATACTTTTATTGGTATTTTACTATTTATTTTGGGAATATGGGGATTTGGGTGTCTTTTATAAGAGTATGACATCTTCCTCAGGATGCTGCCTTCTTCTTCTTTCTTCTGTCTTCTTTTCTTCTGGGACTGGTATCTTCTCCATCTTCTTCTTGATGCCATCGGGTTTCTTGGGATTTCTTCATCTTCTTCGGGTTTCTTGGGATTTCTTCATCTTCTTTGTTATTTTAGAAATACATCACCTGTATTAGTTGATCTTGGCTTATTCAGGGTTTCTTTTCCATTTATATTTCCTCGTTGTGGGTTTGGTCACATTCTGTGTTGCTTTGTTATTTACTTTTTACCTTCCTGGGTTATAATTTGAAAACCTTTGGTTATTAGACTGGTTTTGGATGACTCATCACTAGTAACTCATTTTATTTGAACTTGTATTTTTTTAAATAATAATGATTGCTTTCCACAGTTGCTATGAATTAATTTTTTATATTAAACTTAATGCTTTCTTCCAGATTTAAATGTTATAATTTTATTATTCTAATGATCAAATGCCATTCAATATTATGCATATATCTGTCACGTTACAGATTGCTCTCCTCCAGAAGTAATTATTTCAGACATGTTTATGGATGAAATAATTTCTTATGATAATTTCATCATTTCTTATATTGCATTTTCTTCCCCATTTTTATATCGACTTTTTATATTAGAGTTTAATTAATTTTATATTTATAGTTACTTATTTTACTACTGATCCTTTTCGGATAGTTAGTGTCTTCTGAGATATTATTATTATTGTAATACATTTTCTTTCTTTATAAACTTCGTGTTGCATCCTTGGGATATTAATTCCCCAACATTCCCTATCACGTGGGCTGGGGCAGATCAGAGGGGCACTGTACGCTACACAATCTCTGCTGGCCATACACCACTTCTACAAATTGAGTACAGAGGCATATTCATCTCTGCTCAAAAAACATAATGCTGCTGGAATTATCTTCAGTCAGTCATCGAATAAATAAATAAAAAGTAGTCTCATTTTCGACTAATAAAAATATCTTTGGATTCTTCATTTCGTAGTTTCTCAGATTATCTCACATTTTCTATCTTAATAAATCTTCATAATTATTATTATACTCATTATATATATATTTTTCTAAACTCTTAAATTGTCTGATATATTTATTTTAATTATGGTTGAAAACCTTTATTATTTATAATTCTTGTTACTGGTCATAGTGTAACTCTTTTTCTTCTCCATCTGAATTCTCTTTATACTTCCTCCTGGTTACTTACAGTGTTAGCATGGTCTTTACATATAGCATTTTCTTATTCATTATTTGAATGGTCTTAATATATTATATTTAATTTTTAAATTTGTATCTTTATATTAGATCTACAGGTTGTTATATTGATCATTTTATTTAAACATTTTGGTTCTTTCCTTTCTCTTAGAAAGTTATTAATTCGCCTTCGCATCCATTAACATTAATTCATTTATATTATATTTCATGTGGTACTTCTTCTCTTTGCTTTTCATATAGGTTTTATTATTATCATTTGTTCAAAATCATCTTCTCCATATGTTTGGTATGAGTTGTTCTTCTTTGCTCTTAATTAACTGTTTTCATTATCGTTTCATTAGTAATTAGTCTGTTTGCTTCCAAATTTTTTCCTTCTCTTGCATATTACACTCTTTTTTGTTATTCTTCTCTACTCCTTCAAATGCTAATGTGAATATCTAGCATTTATTCTGGATTAAAGTTAATTCTCTTTTCTGAATTAATCACTTTATTTTCTTATAAATTCAATTATCAATGGAACATATATATTTTTGGAACTGGGTTAGTTTTATTCAAAATTCAAACTCTTCTTTTTATTTAAAGGCAAAACACTTCTCATAAATCATGGTAATATGTTGATCTTATCTTGTTTCAAAGTTCTGACGTTCTATCAACATTCAAATTCTGTTTAATTCATTTATTCCCAGAATTGTTTCATTCAAAATTGTTTATAGTAATGATCCAACAATCATTTCTGAATTTTTTGGTATTTCTCTAAATTCAAATTCTTCTTAATTATTTACCATAAAGTTTTCTCACAAAAGTAGTTATAGTAAGTTGGTCTTACTTCGTTTTTAAATTTTTTGTATATTAACTTCAAAATTACTTTCTTCTATTTTTCCATAAAGTTTCTTCTTAAATATTTGGTAGTAAGTTGTGCTTACATATGTTTTTAAATTTTGTTGGTTAATAAACTCTTTCTTTTCATTTCCATAAAGTTTCTTCTAAATCATAGATAGTAAGATGTACTTACATATATTTTTAAATTTTGTTGGTATATTAAATTCAAAATTCTCTTCTATTTTAATTCTCCATAATGTTTTTCTCAAAATATATAGTTGTAAGAGGTACTTACTTATGTTTTAGAATTTATTGGTTAAATACAAAATTCCTTTCTTCTATTTTCTTCCATAAAGTTTTTCTCAAAAATATTAGGTTGTAAGATGTACTTACATATTTTAAATTTTATAGTTATAAAATTCAAAATTCTCTCTCTTTAATTCTTCCAAAATGTTTTTCTCAAAATATATAGTTGTAAGATGTACTTACTGAATTTTAAATTTTTATAGTTATAAAATTCTTTCTTTTTATTCATCCCAAAAGTTGTTTCTCATAAATCAGTGGTAGTAAGTTGTACTTACTTATTTTAGAATTTTTTTAGTTTAAATTCAAAAATTCTTTTTAATTAAATTGCCATAAAATGTTTTCTCCGAAATATCTGGTTGTAAGTTGTTCTTACATCATTTTAGGATTTTTATGTTTAAAAATTCTTTCTTTTTATTCATCCCAAAAGTTGTTTCTCATAAATCAGTGGTAGTAAGTTGTACTTACTTATTTTAGAATTTTTTTAGTTTAAATTCAAAAATTCTTTTTAATTAAATTGCCATAAAATGTTTTCTCCGAAATATCTGGTTGTAAGTTGTTCTTACATCATTTTAGGATTTTTATGTATATTAACTTCAAAAATTCTTTCTCTTTCTTCAGCAAAAAAGTTGTTTCTCCAAATCATAGGTAGTAAGTTGTATTTACTTATTTTAGAATTTTTTTTTAGTTTAAATTCAAAAATTCTTTTTAATTAAATTGCCATAAAATGTTTTCTCCGAAATATCTGGTTGTAAGTTGTTCTTACATCATTTTAGGATTTTTATGTTTAAAAATTCTTTCTTTTTATTCATCCCAAAAGTTGTTTCTCATAAATCAGTGGTAGTAAGTTGTACTTACTTATTTTAGAATTTTTTTAGTTTAAATTCAAAATTCTTTTTAATTAAATTGCCATAAAATATTTTCTCCGAAATATCTGGTTGTAAGTTGTTCTTACATCATTTTAGGATTTTTATGTATATTAACTTCAAAAATTCTTTCTCTTTCTTCAGCAAAAATGTTGTTTCTCCAAATCATAGGTAGTAAGTTGTATTTACTTATTTTAGAATTTTTTTTTTAGTTTAAATTCAAAAATTCTTTTTAATTAAATTGCCATAAAATGTTTTCTCCGAAATATCTGGTTGTAAGTTGTTCTTACATAATTTAAAATTTTTATGTATATTAACTTCAAAAATTCTTTCTCTTTCTTCAGCAAAAAAGTTGTTTCTCCAAGTCATAGGTAGTAAGTTGTACTTACATATTTTAGAATTTTTATGTTAATTCAAAATTATTTCTCTTTCTTCCATAAAGTTTTTCTCCAAAATATTAGGTAGTAAGTTGTTCTTACATTAATTTTAAATTTTTTCAGTTATATATTAAATTCAAATTCTAAATTCCCAACTCATTCTTCATAATACTTTTTCATAGATGCTTGATTGTACACACCTTTGATTTTTCCTGAAACGATTTCCCTCAACTCATAGGTATTGTTATGCTTATCCTTTACCACAACATATGGTCCGGTATAAAGTAATAATAATTTTTTGGTTATGCCTTCTAAGGTGCTGGGCAGCTCTCGATTTTTTAGGAGGATTTTCTCACCTTCTTTATATGTTATAATACGCCCTATCGCCATTTGGTATTTGACTTGCCGTTTTTCTTGATCTTCTGCTACCTTGTTGTAAAACCTCAACTGTTTGAATTTCCGATTATTATTTGTTGGAAATTCAATGATTTCTTCAATTTCTCGGGGAGTCGGCTTCTCATACATGGCTGAGTATGGAGTAATTCCTATAGCTGGATGGTGGGCGAAATTTAGGAATGTCTCTGTCGCTGCTAGGTACTCTTGCCACTTTTTCTGTTGGTTGTGACAGTACGTGCGCAAGATCCTACCCACTTCTCTCAGTACTCTCTCAGCCGGATTGCTACTTGGGTGGTAGACTGACGTCTTATAAGTTTTGATCCCAAGTGCTAATAAGGTGTCTCGCCACCTCCTCCCCTTAAATTGTGTACCGTGGTCGGTAATAATGGAAGATGGTCTACCGATCTCTGGCACATACAAATCGATGATCACCGCCAGAACTTTTGCTGTTGTTGCCCGATTAACCGGATATAGCTTTATATACTTGGTGTAGTGGTCCATTATGATTACCAGGTATTTATACCTGTGTCGACCACCGCTACGGGGAAATGGCCCGCAGATATCCAAAAACACTTTTTCCAGTTTTGCGTTTGAATTTATCGGTATCATGATACCCTCTGTCTTTTCATTGTTTATTTTGGCGCATTGGCAGATCTTACAGGACTTGATGTACGTTCTCACCTTGCGGTTGATATTCTTGATCTTACAGTTTTCCTCTAGAGCCTGTATCACTTTTAACGCTCCCATGTGACCATACCTGACATGGTAATCGATGATGACCTCCTTTTCGATTTGGTGTGGGATTATCACCTTCCATGTCTCTTCGTCCAAGGCCGTTTTTATGAATAAGATCCCTTTGTTAAGATGGTAATATTTGGAAATGGTATCATCATTGGCTTCCAAGCGACTCATGATGTTTTTCAGCTTAGGATCAGACTGCTGATGGATTCGAATATTTATTAATAGAGCTTGTAGATCGGCTCTGGTCTTGAATATGTTATAAATTTTGACCAAGCTCTCCTTCTCTCCCTCGAAAGTCTGATCTTCCAGATTTATACGTGACAACACATCCGCTACCACGTTCTTTTTTCCTGGAATGTATTCCCATTTCAGATCATATTCTTGTAGGGCGAGTACCCACCTAGCCAATCGGCCGTGACTCAACTTGCACCTACGAAGGAACGAGATGGATTTATGATCAGTCGTACCGTGACTTGATATCCGAGAATGTACGTCCGGAACTTGCTGCATGCGAACACCACGCTCAGCAATTCCTTTTCTGTCACACTGTAGTTCTTTTCGCACTGGTTCAGTGTGCGACTAGCGAAGCTTATTACCAGATGTTGTCCCTCCTCATCTTCCTGGTATAAAGTCGTTCCTAAGCTCAGATCGCTAGCGTCACAGTTTAAAAAGAATGGTTTCTTAAAATCTGGGTGACGAAGTATAACACTTTCCAGAAACTTCTCTTTTATCAAGCGGAAAGTAAGATCTTGATCTTCACCCCAAGTCCATTTGTTCTTAGCAGATAACTGTGGTTGAAACTTGGCGGTCAACTCGGAATATCGGCTCTGAAACTTACTGTAATAGTTACAGAGTCCGAGGAAAGATTGTAATTGTTTCCTGTTTCTTGGTTGCGGGAACTTCTGAATTGCCTCCACTTTCGCTGCTGACGGGGTAATACCTCTGTCGTCTAGGTTGAAACCCAAGAATTGTACCTCGCGCGCTATGAACTTGGATTTCTCCAACTTCAGAGTTATGTTGTTCTGCGCTAACTTGCTTAGTACATAATCTACTCTGTAGCAGTGCTCCTCCCAGGTTTCGGATGTGATGAGTAAGTCGTCAACATAGACGGTGGTAAATTGGAGCGCTTCTTGTCCAAGAATCTGGTCCATGCATGCCACAAAGATGGCGACAGAATTGACAAGTCCGAAGGGCAGTCTCTTGAACTGGTAATTGCGCCCTTCGAAAATGAACGCCACGTACTGGCGGCTTTGTGGATGGAGCTCTACTTGCCAATAACCACAAACAGTATCCCAGGTGCTAATAAACTTAGTGCCATGAAAACGTTTTAAGATCTCCTCTATTTCACCGGGAGAGGTTCTGTCATTCACAATCGTCTTATTCAACTCGCGCGCATCTAAACAGAGCCGGACTTGTCCGTCTTTCTTTGGAACAGCAATAATTGGACTAGTGTAAGGTGATTGACTAATCTCAATTATGTCATTTTCTATCATCTTATTTATCTCTGTTCTCACGGCTCCTTTGAGCGACTGCGCGATTGGATATGACCTCCGGTTAAACTCTACGTTTTCTTTGAATCGAAGTTGGCACTGGTAGTTTTTTACCTTCCCTGGTTCATCTGAAAACACTGCCTTGTACTTCTCATATATTGTGATTAGACGATCAGCTAAATGTATAGGTATTTTCTTGTTATCGCTTCCGCACTGGAAATCCCGTATTTCTTGGATTTTAACTGACCATAAATCCTCTCCTCCATGGTTGTATATAATGGGTTTAGAAAGAGGCCTGTTTCTAATAATATTAATTTTACGAAGTTGTTGATGTATAGGGCTGGGAAGTATAGTTGTGCCTCCTACCAGATCTGCGGTCCATGTTACTCCGTCTGGGAAAAGTGATACTTTATCTAAATTAAGATCGATTACTGCAGAATATCTTCTAAGAATATCGCAACCGACTAATATGTCAAATGGTAATCCGGTGGCGATTAAAAATTCCATGTCTAAAGCTATATCACGGCTGACGACACTTAAGGAAACTTGCTTCCTGATGGTTTTATTCTGGTGGCCAGTTGCACCTATTAACACAATGTTGTTGACTGGTAACATTGGCAAAGTTTTTCCACATGTACTTTGTATTCTCTCCAATTCATTTGCGTTTATTATTGAAATATTGGCACCTGTGTCTATCATTATTTTAGCGGGAACTCCTTCCACCTCCGCTGTTATATAAAGTATTTCATTATTATTGTTGCTGAGACTCTTCTCGTTCTCTTCCAAAAGTTCCGTTCTAATATCTTTTAGATAGTGGTTACTTATTATAGTGATGTTTTTATGATTGTTTGCTTGTTGCAATTCATCCTTTTCTAACCCAGGAAGTATAAGCAGTAACGGGTCATTGTTGTTGATTACTGCCTCCTCCCATTTAAAGCATTTTGGTCATCGTTCGTGTTAGTATTGACCGAGGCATCGTTCGGGAAACTCTGATCCGTTTCCTGACGCTCTGTACCCTGTGCGAGGTTTAGCGCCCTGTTCTGTTGTCGGCCAAGATCCTCCAGGCTTGTACTTCTTCTTCCCTGTTCGTGTCTTGGACCGTCCCGTTCCGCACTCCTCCATCTTCGGTCGGCGCCGTGGAAGCTGTTCCTCCGTGGTTGATAACATCTCCTGGGTCCGCGATCTTCCGCTCTTATAAAATTAACCCTAGGGCGCGACACTCGGTTATTATTATTAATACTATTATTATTATTGTAGTAATTTCGGTTGGGTGGGTATGGTCTGTCACCGTTATTGCTGGGGTATGGATTTCTCTGACTGTATGGGATACTATTATTAGGCTGATAATAATTATTCCTATTATTCGGATAGGGGTTGTTATTCCTAACACCGTTAAAATTGCCGTTAAAATTGTTATTACGCGGCGGGTTGTTAGGGCCGTCGTAATTACTGGGCTGGTTCCGGTTACTGGGATGGTTATTGCAGTTATTGGGGTATGTATTCGGCCTTGCCTCTGGTCTCTCATTTCTCTTCCTGCTCTGCCGATAATACTCCTCGTTTTCATATCCCTCTAACAACTCGGTCATCGCCTGGATCGTCTTGATCTGGCTACCTCTCCGGGCCCTGATAATGTCTTCATCATAGTGATATGATATTTTATTCACTAGACACTCTTCTGGTATTGCCGGCTCGAGGTGTTTTGCCATGCACACCTTCCCCAAGAAATATGCTGTCATGCTGTTGCCTAGTTGTGCCCTGTATCGTCCATTACATATATTGTCACGGATCAAGTTCTGGGTAGTCTCAGACCAGTACTTCGCCTTAAACATTTTCCGGAACTGCTGGTAGTCGGGAATTTCACTCCAGTTGGCCATCCACCAATTATCCGTTATTTCTCGGAAAGACTCATCTAAGATTTCCCTGCTATGGCTCCATTGCGTGATTTTATGCTTAGCGAAGTATTCCTCTATCCTAGCCAGGAACTCCATTGGCTTCCGCTTATACTGTCGGAAGTTAAGCCACTCTCGACTTTCGTTGATGGGCAATCCGGTGAAATGAGTCGGCCTATTTCTTATGGCTTCCATCTCTTCTCGGCTTTGTCGCACCTGACCTGTGATATTGGTCATCGTCTCTTGCATATCATTGCACCGTTCCGCGACTTGGTTCCTTACTCTTCCGAATTCCTCTTGAGTTTCCTTCTTCTGTTCTTCTACTTTTCTGCGGCTATGTTCTTCTATATTAGTAAATTTAATGTTCACTACTTCTTTAAACTCTTGCACCTCCTTTTCGGTCTGGTTGCACTTCCCGTCAATCTCTCGAATTTGTCGATTTACCATTATGTTTTCTTCTTCCATCTTCTTATTCATCGCTTTCTTGTTAACACTGATTTCCTTATTCAGTTCTTCTCGCAACAATTCCATTCTTTCGTCCAGTTTGTCCAAATTCTCCTGATTGACCTCTCTTAATTCTTCTCTTAAAATTTGATTGTCCTCTCTCAATTCTTCTAACTTCTCCCCCATCTTCTCTTCCAACTTCTTGTTATCTTCTTTCAACTCTTCCTTCAATTGTCGGTTGTTCTTCTCTATCTTCTTCCTGGTTTCATCGATTTTCTTATTGGTATTTTCAATTTTATTAATCAATTCTTCTTTAGTCGACTTGAATTCTTCCTTGAACGATTGGTTGTCTTCCTTCAATTCTTCTAACTTCTTCCCCATCTCTTCTTCCCTTTTCTTGTTGTCTTCCTTCAAATCTTCCAAGTTCTTGTTCATCCCACTCAATTCTTCTTTTGTGGATTGGTTATCCTTCTTCAATTCTTCTTTCAAAGACTGGCTATCTTCTTTCCTTTCTTTATTACTTTCGTCCATTTTCTTGTCCATTCCTTCCTTCATTTGCATGAACATTTCCATTAATCTGTCCATTTTATTCTCTTCCGTTACTTTGGATTTCTCTACCAGTCTTTCCTGGACATTAACTTCCCCTGTCTGTGTGGGTATCTCCGGTTGTTCAGGTTGTTTTGACACTACCGGTGGTAACGAACTTTCCACATCTACTGGCGTCGCCTCTTTGTACTCCATGTCTATCTCTATTGCTTTTTCGGCCTCCGCCGCCCGTTTCTTGGAAGTTGCACGTCGTTGCATTTTTCCGTTAATTTCTCTGGCTTCGTAGCTGCTGCCTAGCTCCAACTAGTGATTGGGCAGATTGTAGTGGCCTTTCAATCGACTAATTAAAGCCCCTCAGTTGTGCGCCAATTTGTAATAAAATAAAAAAAAAACTGTGTGTGTTTAATAATAATTGGTGTGGCTCTCGACGTCTTACTGGTCTGAAACGCTTCCTTAAGTTTCCCAGTTGATCGAGTCCCAAATGTAGCAAGACCTGTCAAATAGCGTTATGCTGTTGAAGAAATATATGTGTAGTTTCACCAAAAGTTTTTAAAACAAAAATTGTTGCTTGTTGAAGAAAAATAAAAAAAATTGTGTTTAAAAAAAAATTATAATTAAAAAAAAAAATTTTCTTAGTGTGCTGTGAAGTTTTAAAATATATATCACTCCTCTAAGAAATTTTATTGATGTTCTTGTATTTTCCAAATAAACTACAACCACTCATAAGATTGTCTCCAGGACAATCGATACTTGTTTACTTTTTCTTTTGTAGGTTATTTTCCCTTGTATGTGGTAAAATCCTAGTAGTTTATTATTTAAAATTATACTAATGGTAATTTGTAATATAAATGAAAGAAAGAACTATTTTGTGGTGAAAAGTATTAATGTTTTATTAAATAATTGAAATATAGACTCTTTTCGATTATAATATCGACTCTCAGGGTATCGAAACAGTTACAAGGTTTGGTATATAAAATTCAACAAGGTTCTTTAAACAGCTAATTATTATCAAAGTCAGAGAAATCGGGCCAATATTTAAAAAGTATAACGTTACAACAAGTTAATTACTAATACTAGATACACACATTGAATAATAAATTTGAAATAATATAATTTGTTGTCACCAACACAGTTGACGGGAAACAAGGAGGCGTTGCTAACGACAATCTGCAAATGGCTGCCGTCAAGTCGGTCAAAATGTCCTCCGTATCTGCGATGTTCCAAATAAGATATTTTCTGGTAGTATTTACGTCCTGGAGTCTGCAAATCTCCTTTCTGATGTTGTGTAGTGTATTAAGTGAAGTTTCCGTGTTGTCTTTTGTATATCTGTGTAGTTATAAGTTCGTTCACTTTTTATGATTCCGACACTAATATATGGTTATGTGTTATACTGTTTTCTTGTGTTTTATAGTGTTTTTCGGTGTAGTTATGTGCTGTCCAGTGTTATTTAGTCTTTATATATTGATTTTGTCACTATGTGGACGTTCCAGAATGATTTTATACGCCACTCGCGATTTCACAAAAACGTACCGTTCACTTACTCGCCATTACCGTTTCTAGTTAGGTTAGCTCGGTTATAAACCGCTTGTCAAGTTCACCTTATTTCCTCCAGTTTCGACTAAACTCTTAGCCAATATAATATTATTCTTAACATTGTTCAAATATAATTTTGCATCCTGTGCATATTCCCAAATACACTATATAACTGCCTAAACTTTGGTTATTTATCAATTTTATTTGCAAGATGTAATTTAAATTAATCCTTCAGTTCATTCGGCGTATTTTAAGATTGAATAATGCCGTTTTATAATGTTTTCTGTCCAAAATTAGTAATTTTACTTTCATTTTGTATTTAGTGAAAAATTAAAAATTAACTTCCTGTCATTATGCAAATTCAGCCATTTTTCAGTTATATTTATTATTAATAATCTTATATTGTATTAAAAGGTTTATATTCCCTTATTTTCTTGTAATTAATTGAATTGGTTAAATTCTAAAATATTATTTTGGAATATATGACTCCCCTCTCCAAATTTCTGAGTTTAGTCATTTTCATTTTTATTTATAATTCTGAATATAATTTTATAAAATCTTTCTAAATGGTATGTGCAATTATATGGCTTCATCTCAGGTTTATTTTGTCTAAATCCCTTTTGTTTAATTGCATTTAAATGAGTAATTTCTCTGTTTTGATGAAGTTTGGTTTTCATTCTTTGGCCTAGATTTTTCAACAATTTTTCCTTACAAAATATTTTTACAAACAATAAATGATGTGTGACACCCTCTCTGACTTTTAAATATGGTATTATAAACTAAACATTTTTTCAAATAACACAATAATAATTAGTATTGGTTACAATACCATGAATAGTTAAACAAATAAGGAATATTTTCAAATAATTGGTTGTCTTCAAACTTCAGACATGTTTTACAATCAAATACTTATTTCTAACATTGAAATATGGTTCACAAAAAAGGTTTTTTACCAACTAACATCTTAATTACTTCTTACTATTAACACAAGTAATAATTATGTTTACAGTTCTGATGTTAGTTGTTGTAAATTTAAATAAATGACCTTATATCTAATACATTTTTAACATCCTTATCCTATTTTTACAAAAACCTTATATCTATATTCTTATTTGCTAACTACTATTCTAAGTTGGATTATACAGTTTTTTACACTTTCTTTTAAATCTTGTATTTGGGGAATTGTACCCTGTCATTAGTATAATTAAATCTGTTTTTTTTCTCATTATATAAAGCAAAATGTCCCTTTAAACAGATTTATATCTTGTTACTATTCAAAGTAACATATTCACATAGTACACATTTTAAGTCACTGAAAGTTGCATATTTCATTGTATTCAATGTTTGCGATTGCCAAGAATGAAACACAAGGTTTATTTTCTATAACACCTAAAACTAGCACTGGTTCACTTTACACTTTTATTTTATGTTATTTCTAAATGGTCGTGTAGTCTTATTAACATAATAAATTGGTTAGTGTTTTACAATGGAGATTTGTTCCTTGGGTACTATATTATTGTTTCATCTTGGTTCACTGGCAACTCTTACTTTACACACTTCTCTCTCTTAATTTTATGTACATGTTGTTACTATTTCGTTATACTTTTATTGGTATTTTACTATTTATTTTGGGGATATGGGGATTTGGGTGTCTTTTATAAGAGTATGACATCTTCCTCAGGATGCTGCCTTCTTCTTCTTTCTTCTGTCTTCTTTTCTTCTGGGACTGGTATCTTCTCCATCTTCTTCTTGATGCCATCGGGTTTCTTGGGATTTCTTCATCTTCTTCGGGTTTCTTGGGATTTCTTCATCTTCTTTGTCATTTTAGAAATACATCACCTGTATTAGTTGATCTTGGCTTATTCAGGGTTTCTTTTCCATTTATATTTCCTCGTTGTGGGTTTGGTCACATTCTGTGTTGCTTTGTTATTTACTTTTTACCTTCCTGGGTTATAATTTGAAAACCTTTGGTTATTAGACTGGTTTTGGATGACTCATCACTAGTAACTCATTTTATTTGAACTTGTATTTTTTTAAATAATAATGATTGCTTTCCACAGTTGCTATGAATTAATTTTTTATATTAAACTTAATGCTTTCTTCCAGATTTAAATGTTATAATTTTATTATTCTAATGATCAAATGCCATTCAATATTATGCATATATCTGTCACGTTACAATATATATATATATATATACATATATATATATTGTCACAGGACAAATGGCGCCAATCGTACACAGTATCGTTTTTGAGGTCCTTAAAAGGACCGTTTGTCGAGGACGCTACATCATTTGCGTACGCCGCCCGAGCCGCGCTGTGATGTTCGGCGGCTGCGTCCGCTGTTCCGGGCGTACTGCTGTCCTCTTCTTTCAGCAGCGGTATGTAGAGCCCGCTGCTGTCCCAGTCGATTTCCATCACTGGCTCTCCTGTGCTCTCCATTCTTCCTTCTTCCTCTTCTTCTTCTTCAAGGCGTCCAATGGAGTGCGCCAAAATTTTTCGCTCTGGGCTTTGCGGTTGTGCGTCGCAGAGACGAACCACTCGGTAACTGAGTTCCGAGCTACCTTCTGGAGCTCCTGCCTCGTGGCCCTGCCCAAATAGGGCGTGTGCTCTATAGCAGGCCGATTCTCGGCTGTTGTGCTAGCTTACACTAGCGCAGTATACACCGAGGGCGTTTCCACGAATCACCTGGACGTATACGGTGCCTTCCCAGCCCAGTCACTAGAGGATTGCCTGGGAACCTCGCCGCACGTGCATAAAATTTGCGTGCAAGCCGCCTGAATGTGTCGTCTAAGGAGCGGACGCCAAGTCCTCTCCTTAGAAGGCGAGATGAAAAGAAACGGGGGACTTTGGCCGCTAGCCGAAGACCCCTGTCAAGGACGCTCTGCAACGTCTTTTTATGCATTGTGGCGAGGTAACCCCAGACCGGACAGGCGTAGGTAATGACCGGCAGCAGATACGCGCCGACGATCATCCTGCCCAATTTCCTGGTCATGGCTGAGCTGATCAGGAGTGGAAACAGTGCGCACAGGCGAGTGGATGCTCGCTTAAGAACTGTCTGTGCGTGGGTACGCCAGGTGAGCCGACGGTCAAGGTGTATTCCGAGGTACTTGACCTCTTTGGACCAGCGCAAGTACGTTCTGCCGATACGTGGCTGCCTAACAGGGTTCTTCCGTCGCTTCGAGAATTCGACGGCTACACTCTTGGTAGCGTTGAGTTGCACTCTCCAATTCTCAGTCCAGTCCACGAGCGTGTCGAGCTGGCGCTGCTGTCGTAGGACGGCCCTTTCCACATGACGATCGGCCGTAAATACGGCCGTGTCGTCAGCAAAGAGGGCCATCTGGACTCCAGGCTGTCTCGGCACGTCGTTGACGTAGATCGAGAACAGAAGGAGGCCTAGAACACTACCTTGAGGGACGCCGGCTGTGATTCGTCTCTCGGAAGAGACTGAATCTCCAACTCTCACGCAGAAGGTCCTCTCCGTCAGAAAGCTAGCAACCAGATGGAGGTAGCAATCCGGGAGCTGGACTTCCCTAAGTTTGAATAATAGGCCATCATGCCATACGCTGTCGAAGGCTTCTTCAACATCTAAGAAACAGCCAACGGTCCGTTCTCTCCGACACCCGGCTTCCGTGACGCTTTCCACCATTCTCATCAGTTGATGAGTGGTCGAATGCCCCACACGAAAGCCGAACTGTTCGGGGACCAGCACGTCAAAGTTGGTTAGATGTTCTCGTACACGACACTGCACGAGGCTCTCAAAACCTTGGACGTAGCGGAGAGTACGCTGATAGGCCGGAGGTTTTCAGAGCGGGTGGTATCCTTTCACTGCTTCGGGATCACGATAACCGTCGCCTTTCGCCATTTCTTGGGAAAGTAGGCCAGTCTGAGAAACGCGTTGAACAAATCAGTCAAGAATTGAACTCCAGGCTCGGGAAGAAGTCGTAGAGCGGTGTTGGTAACACCGTCCGGGCCTGGAGCTTTTCTTGGCTGAGTTCAGCGAGCCAATCTGAGACCTCTTCCAAAGAGATGGGTTCGGGCTCCGCCGTGATCGGAAGAGACAGAAAGTCTTCCACAGCCATCTCGACTTGTTCGTCGAAGTCCCAGTGCATGGGCGGGTTGGGAGCGAACTGTCGCTCGAAACACAAGCTCAAGTACTCGGCCTTCTCCTCCGGGCGACCTAGGAGTCGTCCGAACGGTCCAACAATGGCGGGGAGTGGAGGTCGTCGCCTCCGTCCCGTCAATGCGGTAGGTATTCTATACGGGTGACTTTGCTGGTCCACATCCCCCGTTCGGGCCACAGCGAGTTCCCAACAGCTACGTCGGAACGCCTTCAGACTGCCACGCAGTCGTCCGGTGAGCCGATTGTATGCTGCCTTATCGGCTGGATCACGGGTCCTCTGCCAACGTTTCCGGAAGTAATTCCTCTCGCGAGCGAGAAGAGAGACTTCCTCAGGGATGCGTTGGTAGTCAGGCGTGAAACCAGCTCGCGTACGTGAAGACACGCCCATAGCCGAGATGATTGCCTCTTCGATTCCCGCTACTGCTTCGTCTAGGAGGCGAACGGAATCGAGTGGGGCCGCTGGCGGCAATCGACGGCACAAGGCCGGGCCGTAGCGATCCCAATCGATAACCTTCTTCTGGTCAGAACGTGCATAGGCGTGCTGGGTAGGGACGTGGACCAAGATAGGGTTGTGGTCGGATGTCAACTCCGTAAGTGAGAATACCTCGACCGGACAGACAACTCCTTGGGTCACCGCGATATCCAGAACATCGGGAGCCGCGTTAGGCCGTGACGGAAAGAACGTGGGTTGCGCTGGACCAAACACCATCGCCCGGCGCGATTCAACAAAACTGAGCAAGCGCCTCCCGTTCGGAGTAGTCAGGCGACTATTCCAAACGCGATGCTTGCAATTCAGATCGCCTGCCAAAATTACCCTTCGATGGGAATCGAAGATGACGTCCAGATCGACGACAAGGAGTTCAGCTTGTGGGGGCTTGTATGCTGAAACCACGAGGACGCCGCCAAGAGCTCCGTGGACCTCAATGGCGGTGGCCTCTAGGTTGGTAAGCTGCGGCAAAGCGACACGATGATGACCTATGGAGATCCTCACCGCGATCGCCGTGTCGCCTCCTCGTCGGCCAACTCGGTCATCCCGATAGACCACGTAATTTGGTAATCGAAACCGTTTCGCCGGGGTCAGGTGGGTTTCAGAGAGTAGAAGTACGTCGGATTTGAACCGAGCCAGGAATTCAAGAAGGTCGGAATGCTTGGAACCGATGTTGTTAGCATTCCAGGCTACGAGCGAGAGATCTCGTCTAAGGGCCCGGTTCATAGAAGACCTATTACTTCGCAGGCTTCCACCAAGAGCATGAATCTCTCAGTTGGGTCAGCAGTTTCCAGGCGGTCTCGGATGGACCTGAAGGTGGATGCGACTTTCTTGAGGTCGTAGCCAGACAGAAAGTCGCGGACGAACTGTGCGTCATCGGATATGACGGACTGGGCGGTTTGCCTGGAAACTGAGGCCGCGTAAGAGCGACCAGGTTTTACGGCAGATCGGGTCGTGGTGGAAGCCACAGAACCAGGGGCAGACGGTTTCGAGTTAGCGACAGGAAAATACGCTGTTGCCCTTCGTCGGACTTATTGTACCGGGAAGCAGGACTTTTCTTGGGCTGTCGGCAGGCAGGAGCTCGGGGCCGAGCATCCGGTGTGGTTATCCCTTGTTTTTTGGTTTTTATGATGCCTGCTCGCGGAAATCGCGGAGGTGGCAGTGGTGGCGAGCTACCTCTGGTTCAGAGGCGGGAGTTGGAGGTTCCGCGGAGGTGGAGGGTTGATTCTCCGGCTCCATAACCGAGATGGCGGCTACAGGGCTTGTCTCTGCTTCAGAAGGAGACGCGGTTCGTTTATGTGCCTTAGCAGGGGCTGGAGGTGGAGCCGGAGAGGGCGCGCGCCGTGCCGGTTGTGCCTTCGGTTGCGGCCTAGCCTGTGTTTTAGGCTGTCTCTGTGGTTGGGGCTGCAAAACTGGCTGCCGTGGCTTCGGGAGGGGCCCCTGTGGCTTTTGCTTCCGCAGGAGATCCGCCTTGTAGACCGGGCAGTTAATGTTATTGGCTGCATGGCCTTGGCCACAATTTATGCAGCGAAAACGGGAGTTGTCTGACACAGTGCAAGCCTGCGTTGAGTGTCCCAGAGAACAACGTAAACAGGCCGGGGCACTGTGACTGACGTCGGTATGATGGCCGAACCTCTGGACCGGTGGCACTGCGCAAGCTTGCCCGGGGGACGATTGGATTCCACCCTGATGCGGAAGCCAAACAGCCGCGTCAGTTGGAATATTTTATCCGCAGCCTCGCCCTTCTCGAACTGAAGACGGACGAGAGGGAGAGCTACTCGGGTTTCTGAGTTGAACAGGCGGAAAATTGCCTGCACCGGGTACCCAAGTTTGCGGAGTTCCAATAGGATCTCCTGAGGATTTGTATGCGCGTCAAGCCCACGCAGAATTACTGACAAGGGCTTGACTCGGTTGGGAGAGAAGGTATGGTATTGTAGGCTGTGCGCCTGCAGAAAGGCCTCGACCAAGCGATGGCCCTCGAGCTGGCGGACGACAATCTTGACCGTATCACCGCCAAGCAGCTTCAGGTCAAGCTTGTCGGCCGACAGGCCGTTGGCCGCCTGTATAAGGCGGCGACATTCGACACTCCGTGAACGAACAGGGGCGGCGCGCGACCAATAGCGGCAGCAGCCGGAGCTGCTACCGAAGCAGTCGGAACCGCAGCCTGTTGGCCCTGAGAAGGTCCGATGTCCATGGCCGAGGTCCGAGAGGAAGCGGATCCACTGGAATGGGTCCTCTTCGCCTTCTTAGCCGGGCGTCTACGCCGACCAACGGTCGCGAATTCGCCCGACTCGTCTGCCGGGAGAGGGGGAAGCGGGTTAGGGAGAAGATCGTCCGTCTCCATCGCCCGAGGCGATTCAGGCGAGTCGCCCAGATGGGGCAAGGCAGAGCCGAGCGACTCGGCACTTGAGCCGTTGCCCGTAGTTGGCATGCTGGCCAGGTGCGGCTGCCGGGCAGAGACTGCTAGGCAGTCACCGCCAGACGCCAGGGATCGCGGGTCCGGCCGAAGCCGGGTTACACGCGCGTCTTCCCTGCTCACGACGATGCGGGAGGAGCTGGGCTAACGACCAGCTTCGTTGAATACCAGTCCTTACCAAGACTGGTGTCCACTGGTCCCTTTACCCCGGCGATATCCAAGCTCGCTTACCACTGGTGGGGGCTTGCAAGGATCATCCGGGGCAGCGCTACCTAACAGTCGCGAGCAGGTTAGGATTTAAACACTGATACGGCACTCACCAGGTGAACCCAGAGCAGTCCTCTTCTCTTCCTGTCCGGCAGATGGAATCCGGCGCAGGTGGCCCTAATAAGGTCTTCTGCCAGCTGCCACTTGTAACGGCTACTTAGTTCACCGGCAGCAGCTGGCTCCTTGGTCTTCTTCCCTCGAAGAAGAAAGCAGTAGAATTCCTCGTCCAACGGCGAGGTGGGCGAATGCAGCCAGAAGCTGAAGCAACGTCCAGAGTAGAGAGCAGTCCTGATCGTCTGAAGTCTGGAGCAGAAGTGTAGTGCGCCAAAATTTCTAGCGGCGCTCTTTTTATGCCCTGACAGGTCGTGTGCCATGAACCTATCAGAGTGCCGCTGGTCCCTGGTTGGCTCGCCTCGAACACGTTAGATGGTCACGTCGAGGCCAATCAAGCTGCTGCTGATCCTTGATTGGCTCGCCTCGCCTTCTCGTGTCACGTCTCGGCTGGCGCTACGTCATAACTCTCCCGGGTCTTGAATGCTCTCCGGTGGCCAGCCCATTGTTCTTCTCCGGCGGGTTTGAGCCGTTGGCGGTGAAACTTGTATGGGCGTCCGTCCTTCTCCACTGTGTAAATCTGCCCGCCGAGGGTTGCGGCAACTCTAAAGGGACCTTCCCAGGCTGGCTCCTATCCAGGGTACCTCCGTCCTTTGGCTGGTCCGGCGTGGCTCTTGACGTACACCAGCTGCCCTACGGCCAGTGTAGGGTCCTGTGTCCTCCGTTCCGGATACCGCCGTTGCTGATACTTGGTCTGGTGTGACCTGGCCGCCTCTTCTCTTTCCTCAATTGGCCGGACGTCCTGTTCTGCGTGTGGCCGACTCCAGTCGCCGGGTCGGCGTAGGTCTCTGCCCAGCAGACGTTCGCTCGGTGTCACTCCAGTGGCGGCGTTTGCACGATTCCGCAGCGAGAACAGAACCGCCGGCAAACGCTTGTCCCAGTCGCCATGGTCCTTGCAGTCATGGAGCTTGATCCGCAGTACCTTCTTGATCTTGCCGTTGCGCCGCTCGGTCGGGTTCGCCCTGGGATGGTAGTTGGCTGTAGTCCACGGTCGTATGTGCAGCTTGTCGCACATCTGCTTCCACTTGTGGCCCGTGAGCGGCTTCCCGTTGTCGGTGAGCAACGCCTCTGGGTATCCCCAACGAGGGAACACTTCTTCCTCCAGGTAGCGGATAATGGTGTCGGCGTCCGCCTTGCGCACGGGCGACAGTATTCCAACATCTCCTGGGTCGGTGAGGTCGCTGTTGGTCCTGTTCGGGATTTGCGCCGCGCTTGTGTAGGGCACATATTCTGCAACTCCGGACGTATCTGCGGACATCAATGGTTTGGCCGGTCCAGACGAAGTCCTTGCCGATGGCGCGAAACGTTTCTTCGGCCCCCGGATGACCGGCTTCAGGGGAGTCGTGGAAGTGCCTGATGACCTCCATGCGGACACTCGGCGGCACGTACAATCCTGGTTCCTGGTTGCGTCTGTCCTTCCAAACCAGGCCGTTGTCCACCCGGTATCCTCTCGCTGTAGCCACCGCAGGGTCGTTTCTCCACGTTTGGCACTCCTGGTCGCCTTCTTCCGCCTCCTGCACTGCCTGATGGATGCCGACAGCTGTGATTTATTGTAGTCGCGGTGCAGTTGCCGCAACACTGCGAAGTGGCCTCTCTTCAGGCTGCATCCGTGGTTCTTCTTGGACGCCAGCAGTATCTTCAAGCCCAGGTTCCCTCGAGAGGAAGTCCGGCAACTCGTTCTCCTTGCCCGGGCAGTGGACGACGGTGAATTTGAAGCTCTGTATCAGTAGAGCCCAGCGAGCGTACTTCGTCTTTCATCTTCTGCCCCGTCGCCTGCTTCAGCCAGGTTAGCGCCTTGTTGTAGGTCCTTAGAGTGAAATGGCGATCCTCCAAGTATGGCCGGTATTTCTTGATGGCCCAGACGACTGCCAAGCACTCCAGTTCGTTGGAGTGGTAGTTCTTCTCCACCTCGCGGAGCTTGGCACTGGCGTACGAGATGATACGCCTCTCTCTGGCTTCGGTGCATTGATAAAGCACCGCTCCAAGTCCCTTTTGGCTGGCGTCGGTCTGCAGAAACATCGGCAAGTCTCGATCCGGTCATGAGAGTTTTAACGGCTGCCGGAAAGCGGCCTTAACCTCTTCTAAGGCTCGCTGAGTTGTGTCGTCCCAATGCCACTTTCTTGTTTGCAGCAGGTCCGTTAACGGTTCCGAAATCATGGCGAAGCAGGGGATGTACTCTCGCAGCCAGGCAGGTTCCCAGGAAGCGTTGCAGCTCTTTCTTGTTGCTGGGGGCCGGCTGGTCTTCGATCGCTCTGAGATGTTGCTGCTGCGGGAGGTTGCCGTCCGGAGTAATCTCGTGGCCCAGAAAGGCGACTTCTTCCCGGCCGAAGTGACACTTGTTGAGCGAGCAGGTCAACTGGTGCATCTGCAGCTTTTCCAAGACTTGATCCAGGTGTCGCAGGTGCCTTTCCCAGTCGGGGGAGTAGACAATGATGTCGTCCAGATAGACGAGGCAGCACTCCCGTAATAGTCCCGTGAGAACATCCTGCATCAGCCGTTGGAAGGTGCTGGGCGCGTTCTTCAGCCCAAAGCACATCATCCGGAACTGGTAGCGACCTCCGTCGGGCACCGAGAATGCTGTGTACTTCTTTGCTTCTTCCTCCAGCGGGATTTGCCAGTAGCCGCTCTTCAGATCTAGGGTCGAGAAGACTTTGGCCCCGCTGAGGTCCTTGATTGTTTCGTATATCAGCGGCAGTGGTGAGTCCACATCTTCGGTCTGATCATTCAGCCTCCGGAAGTCCACGCAGAACCGGGGTGTGCTGTCCTTCTTCACAATCACCACCGGAGAGCTGTATGGCGAGGTGGCCGATTCAATGATACGCTGCCTCAGCATCTCTTCTACCTGTTAACGGATGGTGCGTTTCTTCTCGTCGGAGTACCGGTACATTGGGAGCCGGAATGGCTGGCTACATTCTTTCAGCCGGATTTCGTGCTTGGCCGCAGAGGTGGTGCGGAGCGGGCCACGGGAGAAGAAACTGCGATGACGGTGTAACATTTCCAGAAGCCGTTAATGGTTTTGGCCACCTGCTGACGTTTGAAGGCTAGCTTCCTCAATGTCCTCTTCCTCGGGCTCCGCACGGTAATTCCAGAAGACCGTCTGTCGGTTCTCGCTGCCAATGTGAAGGCAGCCCTGTCGGTAGTCCACAACTGCTTGGTTGGCCATGAGCCAGTGGTGGCCCAGTAAAACTTCTTCTTGCAGTCCGGACACTTCTAGCAGACTGGTGGTGGTCGGGAGACTTCCAATTATAATGTCTGCGACGATGGCGGCCGTTGAGTGACATTGCTGACCGTGTAGCGCTAGCTGGACAACTCGGGGCTCCGTCTTCCTTCCTCCGGGCAGCAGACCGGCTCGTACGAAGTCGTAGTTTGCGGCGGAGTCCAAGGCTGCGGTCAGTTTTCGGCCGGCGATCTCTATTGGAATGCGCGGTATGTCTGCACCTAGTTGGTTCACGCGCCCCGGTGGGTTATTTACCGGGGCGCTTGGTCGTTTCCCTGCCGGTTCTTCACAGGGCAGTCCCGATGGAAGTGTCTTCCCGGGCAGTAGCGGCACTTGGGCGTTAGGCTGTTCATTCTTTGTTCCTCTTTCGTGCTTGAGGCCGATCGACACTGCTTCGACCCCTCCTACTCGATCCAGGGAGTTTTCAGCAGAGTCATCCCGACCTCGCGCACGACTATCTTGATCCAAGTCCGCCTCGATGCTCATTGCCCGTTGTAAAAGTTCCTCTAAAGTTGTAGGCGGCGGGAACCTCAGCGCGGGTCGAACGCGTGGCTGCAGCTGTTGTATAAGCATGTTCTATGCTCGTATAATGTTGTATGTTGTTCTATGCTCGTCCTCTCGTCACCTCCGGGGTACAGGCGGCGAAACAGCTTGATTTTTCTCAGGATGAAGATTTCCGCCGACTCATGCTGCTGCGTTTGTCCGTACAGCTCGGCCAGCAGCTCTGCGGCGCGTTGCATCCCGCAGAAGTGATGCCGGAAGCGGTCGCAGAACTCGGGCCAATTTATCTGCAATCCCGTGTATCTCTCTGCCCACGTGGCAGCTTACCCTCGGAGCTGCCGCACTGCGTAATCTGCCCATTGTTCAGGTAGGACTCTGTAGTCCCGCAGCTGTCGCTCTAGCTGTTGAAGATATCGTTCTGAATCCTCGTACTTGAGGCCATGGTATGTAGCGGAGATCACCGGTGGCAACGTGCACCTCAGAGTTGCGGGGAATTGCGCAAAGTCTTGCTCTACCACGAACCCGGTGTCCCGCTGGGTGTAGCTGTTGGGTGCCATGTTGTTTTGTGTGCCGTCTGGTAGCTCTCTGGCGTGGCTGGATCTTGCATCCGCAAGATGATCGTCGCCCCACGTTGGGTGCCACTTGTCACAGGACAAATGGCGCCAATCGTACACAGTATCGTTTTTGAGGTCCTTAAAAGGACCGTTTGTCGAGGACGCTACATCATTTGCGTACGCCGCCCGAGCCGCGCTGTGATGTTCGGCGGCTGCGTCCTCTTCTTTCAGCAGCGGTATTTAGAGCCCGCTGCTGTCCCAGTCGATTTCCATCACTGGCTCTCCTGTGCTCTCAATTCTTCCTTCTTCCGGCTGGCTTCAAGGCGTCCAATGGAGTGCGCCAAAAATTTTTTAGCGGCGCTCTTTTTATGCCCTGACAGGTCGTGTGCCATGAACCTGTCAGAGTGCCGCTGGTCCCTGGTTGGCTCGCCTCGAGCAGGTTAGATGGTCACGTCGAGGCCAATCAAGCTGCTGCTGATCCTTGATTGGCTCGCCTCGCCTTCTCGTGTCACGTCACGGCTGGCGCCGAGAGCAGATCTTCGCCTCGCTACGTCACAATATTTTTTTTTTTTTTTTTTTTTTTTTTTTTTTTTTTTTTTTTCGCTCTGGGCTTTGCGGTTGTGCGTCGCAGAGACGAACCGCACGGGAACTGAGTTCCGAGCTACCTTCTGGAGCTCCTGCCTCGTGGCCCTGCCCAAGTAGGGCGCGTGCTCTATAGCAGGCCGATTCTCGGCTGTTGTGCTAGCCTACGCTAGCGCAGTATGCACCGAGGGCGTTTCCACGAATCACCTGGGCGTATACGGTACCTTCCCAGCCCAGTCACTAGAGGATTGCCTGGGAACCTCGCCGCACGTGCATAAAATTTGCGTGCAAGCCGCCTGAAAGTGTCGTCTAAGGAGCGGACGCCAAGTCCTCTCCTTAGAAGGCGAGATGAGAAGCGACGGGGGACTTTGGCCGCTAGCCGAAGCCCCCTGTCGAGGACGCTCTGCAACTTCTTTTTATGCATTGCGGCGAGGTAACCCCAGACCGGGCAGGCGTAGGTAATGACCGGCAGCAGATACGCGCCGACGATCATCCTACCCAATTTCCTGGTCATGGCTGAGCTGATCAGGAGTGGAAAAAGTGCGCACAGGCGAGTGGATGCTCGCTTTAGAACTGTCTGTGCGTGGGTACGCCAGGTGAGCCGATGGTCGAGGTGTAAGCCGAGGTAATTGACCTCGTTGGACCAGCGCAAGTACGTTCTGCCGATACGTAGTTGCCTAACGGGGTTCTTCCGTCGCTTGGAGAATTCGACGGCTACGCTCTTGGTGGCGTTGAGTTGCACTCTCCAATTCTCAGTCCAGTCCACGAGCGTGTCGAGCTGGCGCTGCAGTCGTAGGACGGCCCTTTCCTCATGACGATCGGCCGTAAATACGGCCGTGTCGTCAGCGAAGAGGGCCATCTGGACTCCAGGCTGTCTCGGCACGTCGTTGACGTAGATCGAGAACAGAAGGGGGCCTAGAACACTACCTTGAGGGACGCCGGCTGTGATTCGTCTCTCGGAAGAGACAGAATCGCCAACTCTCACGCAGAAGGTCCTCTCCGTCAGAAAGCTAGCAACCAGATGGAGGTAGCAGTCCGGGAGCTGGACTTCCCTAAGTTTGAATAAAAGGCCATCATGCCATACGCTGTCGAAGGCTTTCTCAACATCTAAGAAACAGCCAACGGTCCGTTCTCTCCGACACCCGGCTTCCGTGATGCTTTCCACCAGTCTCATCAGTTGATGAGTGGTCGAATGCCCCACACGAAAGCCGAACTGTTCGGGGACCAGCACGTCAAAGTTGGTTAGATGCTCTCGTACACGACGCTGTACGAGGCGCTCAAAAACCTTGGACGTAGCGGAAAGTAGGCTGATAGGCCGGAGGTTTTCCGAGCGGGTGGTATCCTTTCCCTGCTTCGGGATCACGATAACCGTCGCCTTTCTCCATTTCTTGGGAAAGTAGGCCAGTCTAAGACACGCGTTGAACAAATCAGTCAAGAATTGAACTCCAGGCTCGGGAAGAAGTCGTAGAGCGGTGTTGGTAACACCGTCCGGGCCTGGAGCCTTTCTTGGCTGAAGTTCAGCGAGCCGATCTGAGACCTCTTCCAAAGAGATGGGTTCGGGCTCCGCCGTGATCGGAAGAGACAGAAAGTCTTCCACAGCCATCTCGACTTGTTCGTCGAAGTCCCAGTCCATGGGCGGGTTGGGAGCGAACTGACGCTCGAAACACAAGCCCAAGTACTCGGCCTTCTCCTCCGGGCGACCCAGGAGTCGACCGAACGGTCCAACAATGGCGGGAAGTGGAGGTCGGCGCCTCCGTCCCGTCAATGCGGTAGGTATTCTGTACGGGTGAGATTGCGGGTCCGCATCCCCCGTTCGGGCCACGTCGAGTTCCCAACAGCTACGTCGGAACGCCTTCAGACTGCCACGCAGTCGTCCGGTGAGCCGATTGTATGCTGCCTTATCGGCCGGATCACGGGTCCTCTGCCAACGTTTCCGGAAGTAATTCCTCTCGCGAGCGAGAAGAGAGACTTCCTCAGGGATGCGTTGGTAGTCAGGCGTGAAGCCAGCTCGCGTACGTGAAGACACGCCTATAGCCGAGATGATTGCCTCTTCGATTCCCGCAACTGCTTCGTCTAGGAGGCGAACGGAATCGAGTGGGGCCGCTGGCGGCAATCTACGGCACAAGGCCGGGCCGTAGCGATCCCAATCGATAACCTTCTGCTTGTCAGAACGTGCATAGGCGTGTTGGGTAGCGACGTGGACCAAGATAGGGTTGTGGTCGGATGTCAGCTCCGTAAGTGAGAATACCTCGACCGGACAGACAATTCCTTCGGTCACCGCGATGTCCAGAACATCGGGAGCCGCGTTAGGCAGTGACGGAAAGAACGTGGGTTGCGCTGGACCAAACACCATCGCCCGGCGCGATTCAACAAAACTGAGCAAGCGCCTCCCGTTCGGAGTAGTCAGGCGACTATTCCAAACGCGATGCTTGCAATTCAGATCGCCGGCCAAAATTACCCTTCGATGGGAATCGAAGATGACGTCCAGGTCGCTGACAAGGAGTTCAGCTTGTGGGGGCTTGTAAGCTGAGACCACGAGGACGCCGCCAAGAGCTCCGTGGACCTCAATGGCGGTGGCCTCTAGGTTGGTAAGCTGCGGCAAAGCGACACGATGATGACCTATGGAGGTCCTCACCGCGATCGCCGTGCCGCCTCCTCGTCGGCCAACTCGGTCATCCCGATAGACCACGTAATTTGGTAATCGAAACCGGTTCGCCGGGGTCAGGTGGGTTTCCCCGAGGAGAAGTACGTCGGGTTTGAACCGAGCCAGGAATTCAAGAAGGTCGGAATGCTTGGTACCGATGTTGTTAGCATTCCAGGCTACGAGCGAGAGATCTCGTCTAAGGGCTCGGTTCATAGAAGACCTATGACTTCGCAGGCTTCCACCAAGAGCATGAATCTCTCAGTTGGGTCAGCAGTTTCCAGGCGGGCTCGGATGGACCTGAAGGTAGATGCGACTTTCGGGAGGTCGTAGCTAGACAGAAAGCCGCGGACGAACTGTGCGTCATTGGAACTGACGGACTGGGTGGTTTGCCTGGAAACTGAGGCCGCATAAGAGCGACCAGGTGTTACGGCAGATCGGGTCATGGTGGAAGCCATAGGACCAGGGCCAGACGGTTTTGGATCAGCGGCAGGAAAAGTACGCTGTTGCGCTTCGTCGGACTTATACCGGGAAGCAGGACTTTTCTTGGGCTGTGGGCAGGCAGGAGCTCGGGGCCGAGCATCCGGTGTGAGTATCCCTTTGTTCCTGGGTTTGATGCCTGCTCGCGGAAATCGCGGAGGTGGCAGGGGCGGCGAGGCTACCTCTGGTTCAGAGGCGGGAGTAGGAGGTTCCGCGGAGGTGGAGGGTTCATTCTCCGGCTCCAAAACCGAGATAACAGCTACTGGGCGTGTCTCTGCTGTGGAAGGAGACGCGGTACGTTTAGTTGCCTTTGTAGGGGCTGGAGGTGGAGCCGGAGAGGGCGCGCGCCGTGCCGGTTGTGCCTGAGGTTTAGGCCTAGCGTGCATTTTAGGCTGTCTAGGTTGGGGCTGCATAACTGGCTGCCGTGGCTTCGGGAGGGGCCCCTGCGGCTTTTGCTTCCGCAGGAGCTCCGCCTTATAGACCGGGCAGTTTACGTTAGACGCTGCGTGGCCTTGGCCACAATTTATGCAGCGAAATTTGGTTTTGTCTGCCACAGTGCAGGCCTGTGTTGAATGTCCCAGAGAACATCGGAGACAGGCCGGGGCATTGCGGCAGACGTCGGTGTGATGGCCGAACCTCTGGCACCGGTGGCACTGCGCAAGCTTGCCCTGGGGTCGACTGGTTTCCACCCGGACGCGGAAGCCAAACAGCCGCGTCAGGTGGAAAATTTTATCAGCGCCTCGCCCTTCTCGAGCTGGAGACGGACGAGCGGGAGAGGTACTCGGGTTTCTGAGTGAGTGTACAGGCGGAAAATTGCCTGCACCGGGTACCCGAGGTCGCGGAGTTCCAAGAGGATCTCCTGAGGATCAGTGTGCGCGTCAAGCCCTCGCAAAATGACAGACAAGGGCTTGACTCGGTTAGGAGTGAAGGTGTGATATTGGAGGTTGTGTGCTTGGAGGAAGGCCTCGACCAAGCGGTGGTCCTCGAGCTGGCGGACGACAATCCTGACCGTATCACCGCCAAGCAGCTTCAGGTCAAGCTTGTCGGCCGACAGGCCGTGGGCCGCGATCAGCCGTCTGTATAAGGCGGCGACATTTGACACGCTATGGACGTACAGGGGCGGCGCACGACCAACTGCGGCAGCAGCCGGAGCTGCTGTCGAAGCGGTCGGAACCGCGGCCTGTGGGCCCTGAGAAGGTCCAATGTCCATGGCCGAGGTCTGAGAGGAAGCGGTTGGGTGAGTCCTCTTGGGCTTCTTAGCCGGGCGATTACGCCGACCAACGGTCGCGAACTCGCCCGACTCGTCGGCCGGAAGAGGAGGAAGCGGGTTGGGGAGAGGATCATCCGTCTCCATCGCCCGAGGCGATTCTGGCGAGTCGCCCAGATGGGGCAGCAAGGCAGGGCCGAGCGACTCGGCACTTGAGCCGTTGCCTGTAGAAGGCATGCTGGCCAGGTGCGACGGCTGCCGGGCAGAGACTGCTAGGCAGTCACTGCCAGACGCCAGGGATCTTGGGTCCGGCCGAAGCCGGATTACCCGCGCGTCTTCTTTGCTCACGACGATGCGGGAGGAGCTGGGCTAACGACCAGTCACAATATATACACATATATAGAGCATATAAACCAAAATAAGTCCGACGAAGCGCAACAGCGTACTTTTCCTGCCGCTGATCCAAAACCGTCTGGCCCTGGTCCTATGGCTTCCACCATGACCCGATCTGCCGTAACACCTGGTCGCTCTTATGCGGCCTCAGTTTCCAGGCAAACCGCCCAGTCCGTCAGTTCCAATGACGCACAGTTCGTCCGCGGCTTTCTGTCTAGCTACGACCTCCCGAAAGTCGCATCTACCTTCAGGTCCATCCGAGACCGCCTGTAAACTGCTAACCCAACTGAGAGATTCATGCTCTTGGTGGAAGCCTGCGAAGTCATAGGTCTTCTATGAACCGAGCCCTTAGACGAGATCTCTCGCTCGTAGCCTGGAATGCTAACAACATCGGTACCAAGCATTCCGACCTTCTTGAATTCCTGGCTCGGTTCAAACCCGACGTACTTCTCCTCGGGGAAACCCACCTGACCCCGGCGAACCGGTTTCGATTACCAAATTACGTGGTCTATCGGGATGACCGAGTTGGCCGACGAGGAGGCGGCACGGCGATCGCGGTGAGGACCTCCATAGGTCATCATCGTGTCGCTTTGCCGCAGCTTACCAACCTAGAGGCCACCGCCATTGAGGTCCACGGAGCTCTTGGCGGCGTCCTCGTGGTCTCAGCTTACAAGCCCCCACAAGCTGAACTCCTTGTCGGCGACCTGGACGTCATCTTCGATTCCCATCGAAGGGTAATTTTGGCCGGCGATCTGAATTGCAAGCATCGCGCTTGGAATAGTCGCCTGACTACTCCGAACGGGAGGCGCTTGCTCAGTTTTGTTGAATCGCGCCGGGCGATGGTTTTTGGTCCAGCGCAACCCACGTTCTTTCCGTCACTGCCTAACGCGGCTCCCGATGTTCTGGATATCGCGGTGACCCAAGGAGTTGTCTGTCCGGTCGAGGTATTCTCACTTACGGAGCTGACATCCGACCACAACCCTATCTTGGTCCACGTCGCTACCCAGCACGCCTATGCACGTTCTGACCAGAAGAAGGTTATCGATTGGGATCGCTACGGCCCGGCCTTGTGCCGTCGATTGCCGCCAGCGGCCCCAATCGATTCCGTTCGCCTCCTAGACGAAGCAGTTGCGGGAATCGAAGAGGCAATCATCTCGGCTATAGGCGTGTCTTCACGTACGCGAGCTGGCTTCACGCCTGACTACCAACGCATCCCTGAGGAAGTCTCTCTTCTCGCTCGCGAGAGGAATTACTTCCGGAAACGTTGGCAGAGGACCCGTGATCCGGCCGATAAGGCAGCATACAATCGGCTCACCGGACGACTGCGCGGCAGTCTGAAGGCGTTCCGACGTAGCTGTTGGGAACTCGACGTGGCCCGAACGGGGGATGCGGACCCGCAATCTCACCCGTACAGAATACCTACCGCATTGACGGGACGGAGGCGCCGACCTCCATTTCCCGCCATTGTTGGACCGTTCGGTCGACCCCTGGGTCGCCCGGAGGAGAAGGCCGAGTACTTGGGCTTGTGTTTCGAGCGACAGTTCGCTCCCAACCCGCCCATGGACTGGGACTTCGACGAACAAGTCGAGATGGCTGTGGAAGACTTTCTGTCACTTCCGATCACGACGGAGCCCGAACCCATCTCTTTGGAAGAGGTCTCAGATCGGCTCGCTGAACTTCAGCCAAGAAAATCTCCAGGCCCGGACGGTGTTACCAACACCGCTCTACGACTTCTTCCCGAGCCTGGAGTTCAATTCTTGACTGACTTGTTCAACGCGTGTCTTAGACTGGCCTACTTTCCCAAGAAATGGAGAAAGGCGACGGTTATCGTGATCCCGAAGCCGGGAAAGGATACCACCCGCTCGGAAAACCTCCGGCCTATCAGCCTACTCTCCGCTACGTCCAAGGTTTTTGAGCGCCTCGTACAGCGTCGTGTACGAGAACATCTAACCAACTTTGACGTGCTGGTCCCCGAACAGTTCGGCTTTCGTGTGGGGCATTCGACCACTCATCAACTGATGAGACTGGTGCAAAGCATCACGGAAGCCGGGTGTCGGAGAGAACGGACCGTTGGCTGTTTCTTAGATGTTGAGAAAGCCTTCGACAGCGTATGGCATAATGGCCTGTTATTCAAACTTAGGGAAGTCCAGCTCCCGGACTGCTACCTCCATCTGGTTGCTAGCTTTCTGACGGAGAGGACCTTAACCTTCTGCGTGAGAGTTGGCGATTCAGTCTCTTCCGTGAGGCGAATCACAGCCGGCGTCCCTCAAGGTAGTGTTCTAGGCCCCCTTCTGTTCTCGATCTACGTCAACGACGTGCCGAGACAGCCTGGAGTCCAGATGGCCCTCTTCGCTGACGACACGGCCGTATTTACGGCCGATCGTCATGAGGAAAGGGCCGTCCTACGACTGCAGCGCCAGCTCGACACGCTCGTGGACTGGACTGAGAATTGGAGAGTGCTCCTCAACCCTACCAAGAGTGTAGCCGTCGAATTCTCTAAGCGACGGAAGAACCCCGTTAGGCAACTACGCATCGGCAGAACGTACTTGCGCTGGTCCAAAGAGGTCAAGTACCTCGGCTTACACCTCGACCGTCGGCTCACCTGGCGTACCCACGCACAGACAGTTCTTAAGCGAGCATCCACTCGCCTGTGCGCACTGTTTCCACTCCTGATCAGCCCAGCCATGACCAGGAAATTGGGTAGGATGATCGTCGGCGCGTATCTGCTGCCGGTCATTACCTACGCCTGCCCGGTCTGGGGTTACCTCGCCGCAATGCATAAAAAGAAGTTGCAGAGCGTCCTCGACAGGGGGCTTCGGCTAGCGGCCAAAGTCCCCCGTCGCTTCTCATCTCGCCTTCTAAGGAGAGGTCTTGGCGTCCGCTCCTTAGACGACACTTTCAGGCGGCTTGCACGCAAATTTTATGCACGTGCGGCGAGGTTCCCAGACAATCCTCTAGTGACTGGGCTGGGAAGGTACCGTATACGCCCAGGTGATTCATGGAAACGCCCTCGGTGTATACTGCGCTAGCGTAGGCTAGCACAACAGCCGAGAAAGGCCTGCTATAGAGCACACGCCCTACTTGGGCAGGGCCACGAGGCAGGAGCTCCAGATGGTAGCTCGGAACTCAGTTCCCGTGCGGTTCGTCTCTGCGACCCATAACCGCAAAGCCCAGAGAAAAAAAAAAAAAAAAAAATATAAACCAAATCCCAAAGAGCCTCGGCAGCCTACAACTACACCTCGGCCCGATAATGGTATCATGTATCGAGTGCCCCCGCCCACGCCGCGGGCGCCATCGACCGAGGAAGGGTCCTCGGACCCGACCTTTGCCGATCGTTGGCGTGTCTGGGTTGAGACCCTCATCCCTCAAATCTTGGCTGCCAAGGACGTCCAGTCTCTGCTAGTCACCATTCTTACCTCCCTCATGATTCTCCTGGCTCTGAATGTCTAGGCCTCTTCGGCTGGTGGCATGGAACGCGTGTGGTGTTCCGTCTCGCCGAGCCGAATTGGCTAACTTTGCCACTGAATATGACCTAGATGTCAACCTACTCTCCGAAACTTTCCTTACCCCTGCTGCTTCCTTTCAGCTTCCAGCGTACACTACATATCGCACGGATAGGCCCCGGCTACAACCCCCCCGCTCGTCCCAGCGGGGGTACTGCTATTCTCGTCCACAGGCGCATTGCCCATCGTCTCTTACCCCCTCCAGATACTAGGTATTTGGAGACGACGGCGGTGGCCCTCTGGATCGGGGATCGGGAGGTTCGCCTAATTTCGGCATACCTTCCTCCCGGGCCCGGAGGGCCACCGCCGCCTGAGGAGTGGGACGCCCTCCTCGACCACGAACTACCTACTATAGCTGCCGGAGACTTCAACTCCAAGCATCCCTCTTGGAACAGCCGTGTCACGAACCCGCGTGGCCGCTCGCTCTACAGCTACGTTCAGCGTCATCTGCAGGTCTCAGTTATTGGTCCTGACTCACCGACCCACGTGCCCACTAGGGGCCTTCCGGATGTCCTTGACATTGTCATTGTCAAGGACCTGGCCATTCCTATCACTGTCAGTGCTGTATCGGACCTCTCGTCCGACCACGACCCGGTACTTATCACTGTTCGTCCCCTGTTGGACACACCTCTCCAACCCCCCTCTCGTCCACGGAGAGTCAACTGGCGCTCCTATCATGACGAACTCCAACGAACAGTGCCATCTGACCCCCCGGCCCCCATCGCCTCTACGGCTGATGCGGACCGTATGGCCGACTATCTTCAAGAAGTCGTTACGTCCGCTATGGACACACACACCTATCTTGTCCCAGAGACAAATCGCCGGCTCAACTACCTGAAGAGGTGCTCCTCGCCATCCAAACTCGGCGCCAACTCTGCCGGAGATGGCAACAAACCCGGGATCCTGCTATCAAACGCAGGCTAAACGCCCAATCTGACCTTGTCAAGCAGCTTCTGCTTGATGCCACTTCACATCGTTGGGACTTGTACCTCGAGTCTCTTGAAGTCCGGCCCGAGTCTGTCTGGCAGGCTGCGAGTCGACTTAATGGCGACAAAAGGACCCGCCATCCCCTCAGATCACCGGACGGCATTGTGTACTCCGCGGCCGGCAAAGCTGAAGTCTTTGCCGCAACCATGGAGGAGCAATTCACCGTCCACGGAGGCGTCTGCGACCCCGTCCACTCGGCCGAGGTCGCAGACTTCCTATCTGGATATTTTTCCCGCCCTCCAGCTGACATCCCTGACCCGTTCGACCGGGCCGATGTTGTCTCGGCTATTGGTCGACTTCGCCCTAAGAGGGCGCCCGGCGATGATCGTATCGGAGCGGCGGCGCTACAACACGCTCCCCCTAGCCTCATCAACTTGGTCCACGAGCTGTTCAATGGATGTCTCCGGCTTCATTACTTCCCCAGTCTGTGGAAGCGTGCGAAAATCATCATGATCCCCAAGCCTCGCAAGCTGCGTATTGACCCCTCAAACCATCGACCCATCTCACTGTTGCCAGTCATATCGAAGGTACTCGAGCGCCTCCTGCACGGTCGGTACGCGCCTCTGCTGGATGGTTTCATTCGGCAGGAGCAGTTCGGCTTTCGCAGGGAGCACTCGACGACCCTTCAACTCGTCCGGGTTGTTACCCATTTGACGGACGCCTACAACAAGCATCTGTCCTCCGTCGCTGTATTGCTCGACGTGAGTAAGGCCTTCGATCGAGTCTGGCACGAAGGCCTTCTCTACAAACTGGCCCACTCCCCCCTCCCTGCCTCATTCGTTCATTTTCTCCGATCGTACTTGTGCGATCGTATCTTTAGGGTATGCGTCGAAGGGTCGTACTCATCCGTCCGACCAGTCGCCGCAGGCGTACCTCAGGGATCAGTCCTTGGCCCCGTTCTGTACCTCGTGTACACGAACGACCTGCCTGTTCAGCCTGGAGTCACTCTCTCGCTCTATGCGGATGACGCTACGTACCACGCCAGCTCAGCGAGTCTTGATTTCGCAGCTGGCCTGGTACAACGTCAGCTCGCCGTACTTCCGGACTGGCTACGGAAGTGGAGGATGGCGGTCAATGCAGAGAAATCCGAGGCGATCGCCTTTTCTCATAAATTAACTTCCCGCTGCCAGTCCCTCTCCCTTGAAGGGAGCCCAATCGAGTGGAAACGGACTGTAAAGTACTTGGGCGTCACTCTTGACCGACGCCTAAGCTTTGCACCTCATGTCTCTCTGAGTCTCCAGCGCGCCAGAGGCGTCAGAGCCAAACTATTTCCCTTTCTCTCTCATCGGGGTTCAGTGCCTGTGCGCACTAAACTCACCATCTACTTGTTCTTTCTTAGGGCAATCCTGACTTACGCAGCCCCCGCCTTTTGGGTACTACTCAGCCCATCCGTTGTCGCCCGTTTGGAAGCTTTCCAATCCCGAACCCTCCGCTACATCTCCAACTCTCCCTGGTTTGTCAGAAATGATGCCATCAGGCGAGGGTTGAAGGTTCCTTCACTTACCGAATTCGTTCGGTCCCTAGCCCTCAACCTATTCTCCCGAGCCTCTGTCTCGACCCATCCCCACATCCGTCGACTAAGCACAGATGTCGGCCCACCACCTACACGACACAAACGCCCCCGAGCTTTGCTCGACGACCCCCCCATAAGCAGTAACAGAACATCTGCCCAATCCCCCCGACCTTGAGTATTTTCACGCTCCTCCTCCTTCCTTCTTTCTCTTGTCCGTGCTGGCGCTCGGCGACAGACTAGAGGGGGGTCTGCGCTCGCCCTAGGTGTGCTTAGTGCCACCTCTGGTGAACGCTGCCTCCTCCTACGCTCTCTCCCGTGCGCCGACATTGCCGCTTGGCAGCCCTCGGAGACTTTTCCTGAGCGGTTAGGGGCGCCCTACCCGTTGTGGGAGGGTAATTCCTGCTTCTAAAGCGAAAGGTCTTCGAGGTCTCCCCCATTCAGCCGTCACGGGTCTCTTCGAGGCCCCAGGGTCCATGACAAATCGAACATCCTGTCCCTCCAAAATAAAATTGCTGGAGGTTCCATTCCTTTGAAAGCGCGAGATCGCTAGCCAAGGTAACAGCAAGGCAACATGCAGTCATCGGGTATCACCCGGACACTGCGACCACCGGAGCACGACTAGCTGCTGCTCCGTACACCACTGGACCACTGGATATAAACCAAATTTAAATGAGGGTAGTTTGTTCATAACCGGCTATGATGTGTTGCAACAGGTCCTTTAAATATTCATGCATGCTGTTCCCTGTTGTTAATGAGAGGATATCTTTCTACATTCAAATAGTTTGTAAATTATACCTGAGTGAATCGGTTATGCCAACCAGAGTGAGGCATACACTGGAGTTATGTTTCAGAATGATATTGGGTAACTTTAAAGGGGGAAAAAATACTTTGCAATTTGCACATTGATGATTCATGGGGTGAATCAAAGGGTTACTTGGGGAACTATTAATTTGGGTGGGTGCTGCTACTGGAGATTGTTCACTTGATATAAACTAATTGTGTGTCTGTGTGTATGTAGAAGTGTGAATATATGTATGTATATGTGTATTGTCCCGACATGGTTAGAAATAAGAGTTGCTGCAGCAATGTGTATACATATAAGATATGTCAGATAATACAGTAATTGCATTAAATATTTGAGATTTGACACGTACAAAGAGTAATGATTAGAGTACTCCAAACTGTAATATAATATCCTAGGCTGATGGTCTTAACTAGAAGTACTCTAAATAAATTATTAATATTATTAGACAGAAATATTATAAAGGAAATGTTAATATTATTAAAGACAAATATTATTGAGGAACATTAATCTTATTAAAAAGAAATGTTATAAAGAAATATTAAAATTATTGAAGAGAACTATTATGAAAGAACACTATTGTTGTTACAGAGAGATATTATAAATGAATTATTAATTTTATTAAAGAGAGATGTTAGAAAAGAAAGATTGACATTATAAAGATAAAATGTTATAAACTGAACACCAATAAATATGCAAATTCGTTATTGTTACATGAAAGTTTAATTTTCAAGCCCTGTCACCATGTATGGGCCCAGTTACAATTTTCTTCCATCTAGACCAACTGCCTAGTTTTATGAAATTAAGTTACCCCCCCCCCCCCCCCGAAAGGAGGAGGTTTCAGTACCGCGGCCATCTGCTTGAGGTATTTTTCTTGCTTCAGTGCGTCGGCCCAGACCTCGCATCCGTAGAGGATAATCGAGTTGGTCACCGAGATCAGCAGTCGCCGTCTTCCCGCAGCTAGGCCTCCGACATTTACCATTAGCCTGCTCAGCGCAGCAACGAGCTTAGCGGCTTTCTCCAAAGAACAATGGGATTTGCTCCCAATAGGAGAGCTTAGTATCCAGGTGCACCCCCAGATACTTTACCGCTCGCTTTGATGTTATCGCCTTTTTCCCCACCACGAACTGTGTATTTGTTGGTATACGCCGTCGAGTGAGGAGCACCATCTCTGTCTTCTCCGTCGCAAGGCTCAGGCCGTGTTCTTCCATCCAGGTGCGGACCCTGCGCATGACCTGGTTCAGCATGCGCTGCGCCTCCTTTGTGTCTCTCGTGGTGATCACGGCAGCCACGTCATCAGCATATGCTACCAGAAAGGTATCGTCTGGCATCTCCATCCGGAGGATTCCATCATAGAATGCATTCCACAGGTCGGGACCCAAGATAGAGCCCTGAGACACGCCTCCTGTTATTTCTCTGCTGCGTGGCTCATCTGCTGTGTCGTACCGGAGCTCCCTGTCCTTCAGGTAACTTCGTATTATCCGGAGCAGGTAGTCTGGCACTTGAAAGACGTCCTCCAAAGCCACTAGCAAGTCTGTCCCGAATAGCCGCTACTAGGCGAGGCCTGAGTAGACGTTCCAGTAGTTTCCCCGCCGTGTCCACCATACAAAGAGGTCTGTATGCCGACGGGGAATTCGGGTCGCCCTTCCCCTTGCTGACTAAGACTAGTCTCTGGATCTTCCACCTCTTCGGGAAGACTCCGTCTTTGAAGCAGCGGTTTTACATATTAAGTAGCACCTGGGGGCAGGATCTAGCGACCACCCTCAGCGTTTCCGCAGGTATACCATCCGTCCCTTGTGCCTTCTTATTGCGCAGGGAGCTAGCAGCTAGTGATGGCTCATCCTCACTGAAAATCGGGACTTCTTCCAATGGGCCTGGGTATTCCTCTTGATCCCTCAGCGGGTGACGAGGAAACAGACTGTCCACGATGAAGCGCATCTGATTTTCATCCATCCGTGGGCTACGTGGCCGGGCTCCAAGCCTGCTCAATACAAGCCTGTACCCCAGACCCCAGGGATCAGAATCTAGATCACTCCTGAGGGTCTCCCACTTGAGCCGCATGCTTCTGTTGATGGCCTCCTTCAGTCTTTTTCTAGCTAGCCGATATTCTTCTTGCGCTTCGGCTGCTGCATTCGCGTTTCTCCGTCTGTTTCTGGTCGCCATACGACGCGAGCGCAAGCAACGTCTCCTGAGGTCAGCAATCTCGTCTGTCCACCAGTACGCCACTGTCTTCCCCCCGCGTCGCACTCTCCTGGGCATAGACACATCGTAGGCGTTCCGTATGAGGCGCATTGTCGCACCGACGACTTCCTCTGTCGAACCCAAGCTGTTCATCACCGCCTCCTTTCCGATCGCGATGACATCCTGCAACAAATCCTCGTCCAGTCTGGACACTTTCCAGCCAAGTGTTCGGCTGGGTTCAGCTATGGGCGAATGCTGAACTCTCCGCAGGGTGAAAGTGATATACTGGTGATCACTACCAGTATAATCTTCCAACACCTTCCAGTTCAAACCCGACTCTTGCTGCCATCTCTAACACGTACCGTCCCCTGGCGCACGTCGTAGGCATTCCCCACTCCACCGCTTTGGCGTTGAAGTCTCCAGCGACCACGCAGGGGCCTTCCATCTCACGAATCGTGTCATCCAATTTGTCCACTTTCTCACGAAATTCGTGGATGGTCTCGTTAGGGGTAAGGTAGCAGCTAACATAAGTGATGTCCTCGCATCTCACCCACACGAAACCACTTCCGGCACCATGGCTTGAAGGGAACGGCACGGTCGGGTCGGGAATCCAGACTGTAGCCGTCCCGAGTAAGTCAGCATACCATCCCGGTTCCTCTCTATCGTGGTGCTGCTCGATGATGATCAGAAGATTGGCACCCACGTCCAGCTTCAGCTGCTCCAAGAGGGCGTCCGCCGTCTTGCTCCTAAGCAAGTTTCCCTGGAGAATCTTCATGGACCAAGCCTACTCTGGGCCCTTTCAAGCGCCTGTCGAAAAACCGCACAGATACCCGACCCGGGAACATGTTTCAGAACATCGGGGTCCAAACCACGCTCCTTGCAGAGAAAACACATCGGCTCTGCTTGGCAGTCTTTTTCAGATGGCCTGCACAGCCGCACTGTATGCATATACCTTCCTTCTTTCTGTCGGGCCCTTTGCAGTCCACCTGTCGATAACCAAAACCAAAACAGGCGTAACAGCGCATCATCAGGGCCCTTCGGCGCACTCGGCCGTACACCCATCCGATCTTTATGCGGCCAGTTTCGAGGAGTTTAGCAGTTCCTCGCTCCCCCAGCTCCAAAATCGCCATCTTCTGCTCCCGGGTGTTTGGCTTCGTCAGCGTCACTCTCATGTCCCCAGCCAGGTCATCTGCATCGCGTTTTGACGGCATTACGGACCTCCTCTTCTGTTGTGAGGCAGTCAAGGTCCCTTATCTCAAGAGTTGTCCTGGGTTTCAGGCTGCGGACAGAAGCTGACTCGCCCAACAGTCCCCGCAACGCCTCACAGAAGCTCTCCTTATTGGTGGTCTTAAATCTCAACTCCAGGAGAACATTCCCAGAGCGAGTACGGCGGACGGACCTGATTTCAGTTTCCGTCGTCTCCGGGTTGGCATCTCTCCTGATCTCTGTCAGGACCTCCGCAAATGTCTTCCCCTCTGCGGGCTCGATGAGCAGAGCCTCGGGTCGAGCCTTCAGTGGACGCTTCCTCTCCCTTTCCCTGGTTGCCGGAGTTTTGCTCTCCTTCCCGAGCTCCTTCTTCTGTAGCCGCCTTTCCGCTTCGCGGACTGATCTCCTGGACTGCACCGTCTGCCATGCAGTGGGTGTGTCTTCTTTGACCTTCTTCTTATCTGTGGTCCTCTGTGGAAGAGGTTGGTGGCAGCCCGCTTACTGCCACCTCCCGCAGAAGACGAAGCCCCCCTTTCTTGGCCCTCCTCCGTCTGTGTGGCACGGTCTGCTCCCTTCACCCGCTTGGGTGCTCGCAGGGACTCGAGGACTTCCAACGCCTCCCGTCGTTTGGACAGGCCGGATTTCACCTCCATTGAGATGTTTTTCTGCCTGTCCATGGCAGTCTTCATGCTGTTGAGAAGAGAGCGAGTATTGCCACATCTCCCCCTCTTTGTTCGTGTCCGGCACCCTCTGTTCATCTGCAAAGCTCTTGCCTGCAGGCATCTTCTGGGCAGTTGTTTGCCCCACCTCTCTCTGTGTACTCCCCGGAGGAGTCCTTTGCACCCGCGAGCTCTTCGCGAAGGGGCTTGGCGTTACTTCTGCTGTATTGGGACTAGTGTTAGTATTAGTTATTTTTTCCATGTTACCAGCGCATTGTGTGCAAGGGGGCGGGCCGCAATAGCCAGGAACGGGAATACCCTCGGAATAATAATTCCTACCCTAGTTCTCCAGGGCCTGGCCTACGCTTAGCCAGTCCCGGAATTAACGCACGGACCGGCACTCGCCCGGAGCAATGCGGGTTCCGACACCCGCATCCAGTGCACACTCCCTGATTAAGGCCCGAGGTGGCTGGTCCCTGGCGCACTCCTGCATCGCACCTCGGCAGAGCAAGCTCACATCAGCCCTTTTGAGATGGCGTGTAACCCGCGCATCCAGGCATTCCCCGCGCAAGTGCAGGAGCTGTCGATTCAGAAGAAAGAAATGAGGAAGAGCGAAGGACGGACAGAAACGGAAGACCCCTAGCCCTCGAATACTTTAATAGCGTCGGGATCGGAAAAAAACAAGAGTTGGTCAAGGAAGACCGACAGAACAGATGAAAGCAAGGGACCTCACCCAAGACAAGTTGAAGCAAAGTGAGAATCCAGCTAGGCGCCCGGGCTTGCCACACCCGTACCCACAAGTTGTGAGCCCCTGGGGGAAATATTAATAATAATAATAATAACAACAACAACAACAACAACAACAACAACAACAACAACAACAACAACAACAACAACAACAACAACAACAACAACAATGTTAATAACAACAACAATAATAATAATAATAATAATAAAAATAAAAATAATAAAAATAATAATAATAATAATAATGAAAGCAATACTTCAAAAACGGTAAAAGAAAGTGTAGTGGAAATGTGTGAACCACACACACACACACACACACACACACACACACACACACACACACACACACACACACACACACACACACACACACACACACACACACACACACACACACACACACACACACACACACACACACACACACACACACACACACACACACACACACACACACACACAAACGTTTGCGTGAATGTCACATGTTGTTTGTTTATCAATAATAATATTATTTAGTTATGTAAATTTCTTTTTTTTTTTTTTTATACATGGCAATGCTTGGTTCGATGCATATCAATATCAGTTCAACGTCAGTATCGTGATCAATGTTTAGACGATTTATGGTGTAAAAAACGATTAAAGTTAGGTTAATATCTGTATGTTATTAAGGCCAGCCGTATTTGAGACACACGCATCGTCTGTATTTTAATTTGGACATATTGTATGATTATTTATTATAAAGTTAAATGTAACTAATATAATGTGTGTTATGTTTCTGGAAGAAAAATTAATTAATGTTGTTAAAGAAAGCGGGGAAACAATAATTTAAACGGTTTAATAAAATTTAATTATATAATTTCGACTTAAGGTAGAAATAAGTGAGATGTACTGATCCTCATATTATTGTATGATTGACGTAGATTAGTAGTTGTGTTTTTGATGTGTTAATATAGAGTGGTCAAAATGTTACACACTCCAATAAATACAACATTATAAACAATGCATAACTAAAAGACACGATCAATTTTAAAATAAAATTTTATAATAGTTGTAAATGTCTACCGTCTACTTCTAGACAAGCTTCTACTCTCTTAATAATAATTTTGGATACTTTTTGTAATGTAGCGTCTGTAATTTTCTTAGTTCCATTTTTAAATGTTGTTTCTCAGTTCTTTAGTTGCATGAGGATTTTTTACAGTGGTTATAAAATTTTCTAAAGACAAAAATATATTGATGCAAGATCAAGCGATCACGGGAACATTCCATTTTAAATTAGACGGCCATCAAACTTTTTTCATGGTTTCTGCTGCTTGTATGTGCTGTTCACTAAATTGTTATAGGCAACAGTCATCTTCAGGCTCTGTTAGCAAAAACAGTACACTGGTTTAGGATGTCATGAGGTACAATCCTTACTGTACAATCGAAAGTATATATTCACATTATCAGATTCCGATTTACGTGACTTTCGGAACACTGTTACATTTCTACTGATCCTCCACATTCTGACTGCTTTCGATTATTTGTATGGAAAACCTTTGTTGTATATTAAGTTGTCAACACAATCTAATAAAAGTTGCATATCCCAATCTCCGTTCTTGTAGCCTACGATTGTTTAGCACAGACTCTGGGACATTAAATACTGTAAAATGCTATAGGCTAAACTGAGGAAATGTGTAAATACACATTTATCAAATAAAATGTGTTATGATTAAACAAATCAACATAAAACTAGTTAAATCTGGGTTGAAGACTTTCATACTACAACTGAAGTTTTAAGATACCACTTGCTGTTTTATAAAACCAAGTATAAATAATCACACAACCTGGGAACTTTGTCGTCCTCATGATTCAAATTAGATAACTTTTCCTGTTCCTTTCTCATACAACTAATTTTCCAAACTGTGTCTTCAAGTTTCCTCGGTCAGCCTAGTGAGCAGTTTTTACTCACTTGAAGATGTTGTCATTCGCGTTTTTATTATATATGGAAAGGATATTTCTCACTTGCCTTTGATTACCACTTTAAAGTCTATTTTAGGTAATTCTTGAAGTATTATCTTCCCATTCATGACTTATGTTATGGACCCTATCTCCTCCTCTTATCATCTTTCAATTTTGTCTTATTTTGTGATTTACATTGCACAGTGCAATGTTTTCGACTCGTAGTTTGTAACATTCTATCACTTGATACTTTCAAACAGAATTAACACTGTTGCACACCACCATAGAAAATTATTCCGATTAGCGCTTTCAAGCTTCACAGCTCATCATCAGATCTGACTTTGACTCACATCATGTTCTGACTATGATTAGAACCACTAACACAACTTTCTTTATTAAATTAAGATATTTTCGTTTAAGATATTTTTAAAAGATATTTTGTTTTGTCAAAATTATATATTTTTGTAATTGTATATTGATACTGGTTTTTAGAGGAGTATCATTACACTCCTTCCGGGAAAGGACATTGTCTTGTCCAGGTTCAGCGGCATGCGGTTTTCAAATGATCATTTACAGAGGTTTATAGCATCAATTTTCAGATCAATAAAGTTCTCATAATTATTCACCTTTGCACAAAGCTTCAAATAATCTGCAAACATTAAAATCTTTGAACAAATGCCTTTACCATTATCATTAATAAGTAAGATGAACAACAGAGGCCCCAAATTTGAGCCCTGCGAAACACCTGTGGCAGCTTTAAATGGTTTAGAATTCTCCCTGCTACCATAAGACGAATGGGCCTATTGGAGAGGTACGACTGGGTTCACGCTAGCATGGATCCCGAAATACTATAACAAGAGAGTTTCCTTAGCAGAATATTATGTGGTACCATGTCAAAAGAAGCAAATTTACTGGAGCACCTAAAGCAAAAATAAATGATAAATTAAATAAACGACTTTCTACTCTTTACTACAGGAACCGTAAAGACCATCATGTCATTTAGGTTTGTGTAAAACTATGAATAATATATTTCAAAGCTATTTGCAACTGTATAAGCAGCGACACAGTCTATAATTCTTAATGTAGCGCAGGTCACCCTCCTTGGGGATGGATACTCCACAGCAACCTTCCAACACTCTGGAAAAACGGCAGATTGTAGCTTCAAACTGTATAGCCGCACTAGAAATGGGGTGATACATTTAAACTAGAACTAAGTTCATAAATTTGAAAATAAAAGGAGGAATGCCATCAATATCATTTACGGAACAAGCCCTAAATACCGTAATAGCTCTTAATGTTTTTCCTTTTGTAATCACAATGATGCATATATTGTCAGTAGTACAATCTTCATTATTATTTTAATTACTTTTGCTGATAATATTCGGCTGATGTACAGATTGAAAGTATTTTTCAAGCTACTCAGAAAAATTTTCTGCATCCGACACTCCTTTGAATACCACACCACTAGTAACTTACAAGAAGATTTTTAGTGAACGCACACCACTAGTAACTTACAAGAAGAATTTAACGTATTTAAAGAACTTTGTTGGCTTGTAAGCAGCTGTTCCCCCCTCCCACACACACACTGCTCTTCGTAACGGGAAAGAATCTTTGCTTTCATTCTAAGTATCGAAACGTTCTCATAATCCTGAACCATACCAGTTTTTTAAATATCATTTAATGGGTTGTTAGGCACGTGGTCTAAAATCATTAAAAATATGTTGTTATTATTGTGGCTGTTCATAACGCAATAAAAATAGCAAATGAACTTTAAAAACATAAAAATTAACAACTATAACAAATTTCGGCCGTGTCCACGACAGCTTAGCGACTTGAAACCTCTTTCCGCGCCACTGAAGAAGTCTGTCGGGGCACGGGCGAAACCTCTGATGTTTGTTATTGTTGTTTTTGTTAAAGTTAGTAAGTTTGTGTAAGTTTTTTAAGTTATTGGCTTTTGTTATTACATTATGAACAGAACAGATGTAATAAGTGATGCAATAGATACAACAGAGTGAAATGCATAGACCGTTGATGCTGTTTGTTCTGTGAGACGAGTTGACTTAATAACAGAAATTGGAAGAACCTTAATCGTGGACATTTAGGAGTAGATTATATATATATCAAATTAAGATTAGATTATAGATAAAATCTAAGAAAAAAAATATTATAATCCGCAGAACAAGTGAAACGTCTATATTTGATAGCAGAAAATATATTTGAGCAAAAATGTATCGTGAGTGATGACTCAATATAAATCGTATTCAAATAACAATATGAAAGCTTTTGTTAAAAAAACATCTGTCTAACACTGTTTGCTGGTATGAAAATGAATATTAGATATACAAAATACATACAAATAATTATGAATAATTAGTAAGCAGCGGCAGTAAATTAAGTTTTGCGTAAGCGGATACGACAGGAAAAAATAGTTTATATATTTACTAACACATGACAACAGTCGTAAGCTATATTTGAGTTTAATTATTATTATTTTAAAGTTTTGGATACAGTATGTATCGTAAATTAATTCACTGGTATAGAATTCTACTGATTTTTTAAATTTGAGAAATATTATTCACACACACACACACACACACACACACACACACACACACACACACACACACACACACACACACACACACACACACACACACACACACACACACACACACACACACACACACACACACACACACACACACACACACACACACACACACACACACACACACACACACACACACACACACACACACACACACACACACACACACACACACACACACACACACACACACACACACACTCTCTCTCTCTCTCTCTCTCTCTCTCTCTCTCTCTCTCTCTCTCTCTCTCTCTCTCTCTCTCTCTCTCTCTCACTCACATACACTCCTTTCCTTTTGTAGGTAACTATTGATTGTTTCTTGTATGACTTGTTTCTTGTCTATATAATATACATGTTTTCAAATACTTCTGAAAGTATATTTTGTTACATTTTTTACTTTGTATTTATACCTGAGGCACGTTTCACAGAATAAATCTGTACCATCAGGGGTTTCTATATGAATTAACGAATAATCGATTTTGTTTCGATTCTAGTATAAATTAAAAAATAATCGATTTTATTTAGATTACAGTATAATTTAAGGAATAATTGATTTAATTTCGATTAGTATTTTGAAGGTATAATATTTATTTATTTACGTAGTCAGCAGTTTTGATTATTATATTGAAAACATTTAATGTTTATATTTTTTATTTTAACAAATTTATAATTTTATATATATAATTTGGGTAGTGTTTATGTGAATTTGTTCTTCAATTAGCAAGTTATTATCATTGTAGGTAAGCGAGAAACTTTTATTTAATTTATCAATAAAATAAAAAATAAAATAAAACATAAACTCACTAAACAAACATTAATAAAACTATATCTAAAAATAATATCTCTACCTATTAACGATAATATAAAATATACGACCTCTACTTATTACGGAAATAGGCGTATAACTATTAAATAGTTTTAATAACTATTAAATATAAATATTAAAATAAAGTAAACTATTCAAAAATACAAAAGTAAAAATATCTTATGATACAGACAATATAGTTTTTAATGAAATAAAACGTAAAACTAAATCCAACGTTTACAATAGAAGTAAAATATACAAAATAGCATGTCCAGATTGCAATAAATGTTACATAGGGCAATTGAAGGTGAAGTTACTCGGTAAGTTCCAATCAACTTCGCAATGCGTTTTTTAAACCGAAAATATCAAAACAAGTCTAATTTAGCACTCTCTGACTAAACAATTCAGATAAATAAATAACACTCTCTGTCAATTCCCACACATTCAAAACGTAAAATTAATTAAAAACATACAAAAGGGTTACAAAATGCATATCTGGGGATGTCTCAATATTTAGAAACACGATCAAAAATAAATTGCTAATTAAAAAACACATTAAAATAAAAACAAAGCAAAATGATTTATTTAAAATTATAAATTTATTAAAACATTAAATATTTTCAAGGCAACAGCTGACTACGTAAATAAACATTACAACAATATACAATTTTAATCGAAAAAAGATCGTTTATTCATTAACTTATACTGTAATCGAAGCAAAATCGATTATTCATTATTTCGTATAGAAACCTCTGATGATGCATATTTATTCAGCGAAACGTGCGTCAGGTATAAATACAACGATAATAATTTAACAAGATATACTTCAGAAAAGATGTATATATTATTTGAAAAGACGTATATTATATAGGCAAGAATAAAGTCATACAAAAAACAATCAATAGTTACTACTACTACTAATAATAATTATATATAACACACACATAAATAATAATCTAACACACACACACACACACACACACACACACACACACACACACACACACACACACACACACACACACACACACACACACACACACACACACACACACACACACACACACACACACACACACACACACACACACACACACACACACACACACACACACACACACACACACACACACACATTATAACCAGGCAGACTGCTGCACGTGAATTTGCCTTATATTCAACAATAACAGACAATTATATAAATAAATACTGCTGGCATGTTTCAGGTGTTTACGTGCACGATCATTGCATGTACATACATAACTGTGACTACTTATGCCAAGCCGGCAAATGAAAAACCAGGATTAGATTCCATCAACAACCAAGGAACTAATACATTAAATGAAAGAGCAGAAACCAAAGTTAAAACGTCAGATGACGGGACAGAAAACTATTCCGATGACACAATAGACGAACCAGAAGACAATAAAAAACCCATAGGAAAGCAAAAAATAATTCAAGATACACTAGATTCTCCAGACATACTAAAACAAGCAGGAAAAACGAAGAAAGATCCTGTCATTACAACACCCAGGAATGCTAAAGGCTTTGTTACTAATCAGCAAGCAAAGGTAACAACAAGAAATATAATTCAACAAACTGAAGACGAAGACGATGAAGAAAATGATGAGCAACCACTTAAACCAAAGCAAGACAACAAAGTTACTACGCAACAAAAACCTTCTCCAACTGTCGCAAAAAAAAATGCTCAAGTATCAGCAACCAAACCAAACTCAACACCTGTCCAACCAACGAAACCGACAGAAAATGAAGACGAAGATGATGAAGAAGATGAAGATGAGCCAGCTCAACCAACGGAAGGTAACAAAGCAAAGCAGCCGGCAACACCGACTCCAACTACCACCCCCAACAATCCACAAATATCAGTAGCCAAACCAGTGTCAAAACCTACCCAACCAAAGAAACCGACAGCAAATGTAGACGAAGATGATGAAGAAGATGAAGATGAGTCTGCTCAACCGACGAAAGATAACAAAATTAAACCACCGGCAACACTGACTCCAACAACCTCCCTCAACAATCCACAAACATCAATCCTCAAACCAGAGTCAAAACCTACCCAACTAACGAAAACGACAGCAAATGAAGACGAAGATGATGAAGAAGATGAAGATGAGCCAGCTCAACCAACGAAAGATAAAAAAGCAAAGCCGCCGGCAACACCGACTCCAACTACCACCCCCAACAATCCACAAATATCAGTAGCCAAACCAGAGTCAAAACCTACCCAACCAACAAAACCGACAGCAAATGAAGACGAAGATGATGAAGATGAGCCAGCTCAACTAACGAAAGATAACAAAGCAAAGCCGGCGGCAACACCGACTCTAACTAACACACCCAACAATCTACAAATATCAGTAGCCAAAACAGAGTCAAAACCTACCCAACCAACAAAACCGACAGCAAATGAACACGATGATGATGAAGAATCTGAAGAGGAGCCTGGTCAACCAACAAAAGATACCAAAGCGACGACGACGGCAACACCGACTCCAACTGCCAACCCCAACAATCCACAAATATCAGTAGCTAAACCAGAGTCAAAACCTACCCAACCAACGAAACCGCCAGCAAATGAAGACGACGATGATGAAGAAGATGAAGATAAGCCTGCTCAACCGACGAATAATAACAAAACTAAGCCACCGGCAACATTGACTCCAACTACCTCCCTCAACAATCCACAAACATCAGTCCCCAAACCTGAGGCGAAATCTACCCAAACAACCAAACCGACAGCGTCTATAGAAGAAGATGATGAAGAAGATGAAGATGAGCCAGCTCAGCCAACGAAAGATAACATACCAAAGCCGCCGGCAACACTGACTCTAACTAACACACCCAACAATCCACAAATATCAGTAGCCAAACCAGTGTCAAAACCTACCAAACCAACGAAACCGCCAGCAAATGAAGACGAAGATGATGAAGAAGATGAAGATAAGCCTGCTCAACCAACAAAAGATAACAAAGCAAAGCCGCCGTCAACACCGATTCTAACTACCACCCCCATCAGTCCACAAATATCAGTTCCCAAAACGGAGTCCAATCCTATACAGCCAACGAAACCGCCAGCAAATGAAGACGACGATGATGAAGAAGATGAAGATGAGCCTGCTCAACCTGCGAAAAATAACAAAGATAACAAAACTAAGCCACCGGCAACAGTGACCCAAACTACCACCCTCAACAATCCACAAATATCAGTGCTCAAACCGGAGTCAAAAACTACCCAACCAACGAAACCGACACCAACTAAAGACGAAGATGATGAAGAAGATGAAGATGAGCCAGCTCAACCAACGAAAGATAACAAAGCGACGCCGCCCGCAACACCGACTCCAACTACCACCCCCAACAATCCACAAATATCAGTAGCCAAACCAGTGTCAAAACCTACCCAACCAACGAAACCGCCAGCAAATAAAGACGATGATGATGAAGAAGATGAAGATAAGCCTGCTCAACCAATGAAAGATAACAAAGCAAAGCCGCCGTCAACACCGATTCCAACTACCACCCCCACCAGTCCACAGATATCAGTTCCCAAAACGGAGTCAAAACCTATACAGCCAACAAAACCGACTGCAACTGAAGATGAAGATGATGAAGAATCTGAAGAGGAGCCTGCTCAGCCAACGAAAGATAACAAAGCTACTATGCCGCAAAAACCTGCTCGATCTATTATGCCCAACAACGCTCATGGTTCAGTAGCCAAACCTGAGTCAAAACCTACCCAACCAACGAAAATGACACCAAATGAAGAAGATTATGATGAAGAAGATGAAGATGAGCCAGCTCAACCAACGAAAGATAATAAAGCAAAGCCGCCGGCAACACCTACTCCGACTACCACCCCCAACAATCCACATATATCAGTAGCTAAACCAGAGTCAAAACCTACCCAACCAACGAAACTGCCAGCAAATGAAGACGACGATGATGAAGAAGATGAAGATAAGCCTGCTCAACTGACGAATGATAACAAAACTAAGCCACCGGCAACACTGACTCCAACTACCTCCCTCAACAATCCACAAACATCAGTCCCCAAACCTGATGCGAAATCTACCCAAACAACCAAACCGACAGCGTCTAAAGAAGAAGATGATGAAGAAGATGAAGATGAGCCTGCTCAACCAACGAAAGATAACAAACCAAAGCCGCCGGCAACACTGACTCTAACTAACACACGCAACAATCCACAAATATCAGTAGCCAAACCAGTGTCAAAACCTACCAAACCAACGAAACCGCCAGCAAATGAAGACGAAGATGATGAAGAAGATGAAGATAAGCCTGCTCAACCAACAAAAGATAACAAAGCAAAGCCGCCGTCAACACCGATTCTAACTACCACCCCCATCAGTCCACAAATATCAGTTCCCAAAACGGAGTCCAAACCTATACAGCCAACGAAACCGCCAGCAAATGAAGACGACGATGATGAAGAAGATGAAGATGAGCCTGCTCAACCTGCGAAAAATAACAAAGATAACAAAACTAAGCCACCGGCAACAGTGACCCAAACTACCACCCTCAACAATCCACAAATATCAGTGCTCAAACCGGAGTCAAAAACTACCCAACCAACGAAACCGACACCAACTAAAGACGAAGATGATGAAGAAGATGAAGATGAGCCAGCTCAACCAACGAAAGATAACAAAGCGACGCCGCCCGCAACACCGACTCCAACTACCACCCCCAACAATCCACAAATATCAGTAGCCAAACCAGTGTCAAAACCTACCCAACCAACGAAACCGCCAGCAAATAAAGACGATGATGATGAAGAAGATGAAGATAAGCCTGCTCAACCAATGAAAGATAACAAAGCAAAGCCGCCGTCAACACCGATTCCAACTACCACCCCCACCAGTCCACAGATATCAGTTCCCAAAACGGAGTCAAAACCTATACAGCCAACAAAACCGACTGCAACTGAAGATGAAGATGATGAAGAATCTGAAGAGGAGCCTGCTCAGCCAACGAAAGATAACAAAGCTACTATGCCGCAAAAACCTGCTCGATCTATTATGCCCAACAACGCTCATGGTTCAGTAGCCAAACCTGAGTCAAAACCTACCCAACCAACGAAAATGACACCAAATGAAGACGATGATGATGAAGAAGATGAAGATGAGCCAGCTCAACCAACGAAAGATAATAAAGCAAAGCCGCCGGCAACACCTACTCCGACTACCACCCCCAACAATCCACATATATCAGTAGCTAAACCAGAGTCAAAACCTCTCCAACCAACGAAACCGCCAGCAAATGATGACGAAGATGATGAAGAAGATGAAGATAAGCCTGCTCAACCAACGAAAGATAACAAAGCAAAGCCGCCGTCAACACCGATTCCAACTACCACCCCCATCAGTCCACAAATATCAATTCCCAAAACGGAGTCGAAACCTATACAGCCAACAAAACCGACTGCAACTGAAGATGAAGATGATGAAGAATCTGAAGAGGAGCCTGCTGAACCAACGAAAGATAACAAAGCTACTATGCCGCAAACACCTGCTCCATCTATTACGCACAACAACGCTCATGGTTCAGTAGCCAAACCAGAGTCAAAACCTACCCAACCAACGAAAACGACAGCAAATGAAGGCGATGATGATGAAGAAGATGAAGATGAGCCTGCTCAACCAACAAAAGATAACAAAGCAAAGCCGCCGGCAACACCGACTCCAACTACCACCCCCAACAATCCACATATATCAGTAGCTAAACCAGAGTCAAAACCTACCCAACCAACGAAACCGCCAGCAAATGAAGACGACGATGATGAAGAAGATGAAGATAAGCCTGCTCAACCGACGAAAGATAACAAAACTAAGTCACCGGCAACACTGACTCCAACTACCTCCCTCAACAATCCACAAACATCAGTCCCCAAACCTGAGGCGAAACCTACCCAACCAACGAAACCGACAGCAAATGAAGACGAAGATGATGAAGAAGATGAAGATGAGCCTGCTCAACCAACGAAAGATAACAAAGCAAAGCCGCCGTCAACACCGATTCCAACTACCACCCCCATCAGTCCACAAATGTCAGTTCCCAAAACGGAGTCAAAACCTATACAGTCAACGAAACCGACTGCAACTGAAGATGAAGATGATGAAGTATCTGAAGAGGAGCCTGCTCAACCAACGAAAGATAACAAAGCTACTATGCCGCAAACACCTGCTCCATCTATTACGCCCAACAACGCTCATGGTTCAGTAGCCAAACCAGAGTCAAAACCTACCCAACCAACCAAACCGACAGCAACTAAAGAAGAAGTTGATGAAGAGTCTGAAGAGGAGCCTGCTCAACCAACGAAAGATAACAAAGATACTACACTGCAAACACCTGCTCCATCTAGCTTGCCCAACAATGCTCAAGGGTCAGTAGCCAAAGCAGAGTCAACACCTACCCAACCAACGAAACCGACAGCTACTAAGGATGAAGATGATGAAGAATCTGAAGAGGAACCTGCTCCACCACCGTCAGTTATCAAAGCGTCTGCGCCACAAACAGCAACTGCAACTACCCCACCCAACAATGCTCAATTATCAGCAGCCAAACCGGAGTCAAGACCTACCCAATTAATGAAACCAACAACAACTGAATTTGATGAAAAATCAGATGAGGAGCCTGCTGAGCAATCGAAAGTTTTCAAAGTTGATGCCCCAAAAACAGCAACTGCAACTACCCCACCCAACAATCCCCGAATACCAGGAGCCAAACCACAGTCAAAACCTACCTATCCAACCAAACCGACAGTAACTGAATACGAAGATGATGATAAATCTGATGAGGTACCGTCTCAATCAACGATAGATAACAAAGGTACTGCGCAGGAAACACCTGCTGCAGCTAACTCGCCCAACAATCCACAAATAACACTAGCCAATCAGGAGTTGAAACCTACCCAACACTTAAAAACTACACAAGCGCTAAAGGATCTAAATGACGCTGATAATTCATTACGTAAATCTGAGTCAACATTTATTACTCAAACAGAACTCAAGCAATATGGGAATCCTTTTGTTGAAAAGTCAGATAAAGTAAGGAAAGATATTCTAGTACCTTTGTCACAAAAGTCACCTCTCACACCCGTTTCAAAGAATGTTCAAGATTCTGTAGCTAAATCGTATGACGCAAATTATCCCCCCAAAATTCACAAAAATCCAAACAGTCAAGGAAATCATTTCCCACACCTTCTTGAAACTTATAAATTGACAAATCGTAGAGAAGCATCACGTAAGATCTACCGGCCACCTATCATATTGTCGTATTTGGAAGCAAGTAAAAAACACACGGGCTCACCTGTTAATCCACATTTCGTACTGTATCGCGGACATAACATTTATGCTGACGACGATGAGTCAGTAAGTATAAATATTCCAATAGATATATACTGATTTTTAATAAGTAAATAAATATGATCGGTTAAAATACAATCGTATACTTCTGGTTTACCGAATTACCTGAATGTACCGTTTAGTAATGTGGTTTTGTAAAATCACATTCTTCCGTTCCAGTGACCACTAGCGGTCAACGTTACCCTCTGCTTAATTGCTGCATAGGGTTTCCTTCATATCATTAAGCGATAACTTCATTAGTCTTCTCTTGTTTTTCGCTCCAGAACTGTTGCTTTTCGGTTGTCTGCCTTTTTAAATTTGGTAGATTTTGAACAAGTTTATGAAGACTCCCTCTTAGTTAAACTGTCTTACACACGTATATTGCAGTTACATATTGCACGTCCATACACGCTGCACTTTATTTTCTCATGACAATCTTTCTAAGAAAAGAAAAAACAGGTTTGGAACATCACTAAGAACACGTCATAATAGTATTTTTTTTACTGGTCTTGTCTTGGCTTTCTGTTTGTACGTATTTTGTAATTAATCACAAACAGGACACAAATTTAAATTGGTTATTAATGGGCTTTGGACCACATGCGGCTAATTGAATTTTTCAGTTATGAAAGCGTTAAAAGGAAAACGCTAAACATTGTTAAAGTGTTATCATAATAGAAGTGATTACAAGAAAGTGGAAAAATATTTTATGACTTTTTATATTAATGTAATCAATACTTTTTTAAAACTGAAAAAAGAAATAACCAAACGCTAGTTTATAGGTCCGTGCAAAGTCAGGAAGAATTTTACATTCCATGATGACGTCCTTCATTCATTTCGTTTTAGTAAAAGTAAGACGCTTTCTAATCGAAGAAAATTGTGAAATTAGAATTAAGATATCAAAAAAAAAGCAGAAATTTTATTATCGTTAGTGGTGAGACAGTAAAGAAAAACAATGAAGACGTGTTATTTAAGATGCGTTCTAGAAAATTAGAATTTAATAGTATAAAAATTATAGTATGTAAATTGTGGTGTTCACACACTTTATTAGCAAAATTTTTGTTTTACTTGAAATAGCAAGTTCTGTAAAGTTGTTCGATTCAATTTGTTTTTAAATAAAGTTATGTTTTTCTTTGAATTATTATTATTATTATTATTATTATTATTATTATTATTGTACTTTTTCTTAAAATTATGTCAGAATAGAAGTTGTAGTAGAGAAAAATAACCTAATAGCGTAGGGAAGATTCAAACAAATATCAGCTACAATTTGAATGATAACTTGTATAATTTGAATGAAAAGCGGCTTGTAAAATTCTTTACAGTCAGAAAAACAGAGAGCCGCTGGTATAAAGAAGTGATCAGAAGATGCAGATTGCATATACATGGAAAAAGTCGTATGCATTTGGTCATCTTTATACTAGGTTATTACAACCCGTCACTGAGAGAGGTTTGGAATTTTATAATTTGTTTAGTACTTTTTCAATTAGAGAATATCTTGTTGTATAAACCCTTTCTCTTTAAGAATATGGCGTTTGTAAACCACATGGTACACTGTAGTTAAAAATAAATAACAAGCATACTGTTATTAGTGTTATTAGTTATAACATCCTTCACAGTTATTAGTTATGTTGTCAACCAGGTATTTAATAGTTTAAATAGTTGCTTAATAAAATATTTATTTCGTTTTCGAACAGCAGGAGAAATTATGCATCTTCGGTGACGCACAAACGTTTTTTATCCCGCTATTATTGTTATTTGTAACCGTTTTAGATTGTTTAAACTTATACCAGTGGACTGGTACTATTGCCCAAGTACAATAACTAACAGAAGTGAATAGTCATGTGCTGTTAAAATTAAATTTATAAAACTAGAACAAACGCTTTAGAGCTGTAAATGTGGATGATTGTAAGTAAACTCATCGTTGACACGAGAAATAAATACAGTACATTTAATAATTCTTAATTTTGTTTTCAGGGCTTTATATAGCATTTGGATTTTCTGTTAAAGTTAAAGATATTTTCCAGTTGAATTATACAGTTTTATCAGTTCTAAATTTTTAATGGATAAAAAGCCATTAATAGTATGGTTAGAAATCTTACTGAAATTCATGTAACATTTATAAAAATACCCGTTATGACAGTGGAACTAACAACTTCTTAAAGCTGTAAAAACTACAATATTTGTGTCGCCCTAAGTGATTTCACTTATACAAATTCGATAACTAATGTTGTGTCTACTGAACCATATAGTGCAGTATCAATGTTAATACAGAATGTCAACTGGTATTTAACTGGTACATTAGAGGGAGTATACTAGAAACCAGTGGCGAAGCTAGTAATTAATGAATGGGTAGGCAAAAGTCTTACCTTTTTTTTAATGCAGTTTTACAATCTACTCATTTCACAGAGTAATAAGTAAAAGTGATGTATAAGTCGTCACTTGAGGTGGGAACCATCCAGCACAATGATTACCACGTTCACCGGGTCAGGTCATCTGGCCACTGTCTCTTCAGCCTTCTTACATCCAGTGATGGATTGAGAAGCTCGTTGATCAGGTTATTGCTGTGTCCTATGTTGCGGTTCCTGTACTTAGCGGCGTGCATCTTGATGACATCAGAAATGTATGGAATGTTGAGGTCTTTGTGAAGAGTATAATTAGAGATGAACCAGGGAGCATTCGTTATGCAGCGCAAGATTTTTGACTGAACTGTCTGCAGAATCTTTGTGTTGGAAGGTTTAGAGCAGCCCCACAATTCTATACCGTAAGTCCAGATTGGTCTGAGCACAGCTTTATATATGATGACTTTGTTTGCGAGAGATAGTTGAGATTTTCTACCTATGAGCCAGTACATTTGCCTACCTTTTATGTTGAGTTGTTGTTTCTTAGCCTGAATGTGGGCTTTCCATGTTAATTTTTCGTCCAAATGCAGCCCCAGGTATTTAACTTCTGATTTTATAGGTATGGGGGCATCGTTTATGGTGACTTGTGGACAAGAGCTACGTTTCATGGTGAAGTTATTTGAGTGGATTTTGCAGAATTAACTCGGATCCTCCACCGCTGGAACCAATCTTGCGGGAGGTAAAGATGGCTTTGCAGTTTCTCAGAGGCTCGTTCCGGGTTGGGATCTACTGCGAGGATAGCGGTATCATCAGCGAAGGTGGCGGTGGTAGTGTAGTCTGTCACAGGTAGGTCAGCAGTAAATATAAGATATAAGTATGGCCCCAGAACGCTGCCCTGAGCCACTCCCGACTTTATAGGAGAGATTACTGACACAGTGTCTTCGATTTTGATTTGGAAGTGTCTATCTTGCACATATGATTTCAACAGTAAAGATAGTTGATCAGGAAGTTGTTTCTTCAGCTTGTACAGAAGGCCCTCATGCCAGACTTTATCAAAAGCCTGCTGAATATCCAGGAAGACAGCTGCGCACATCGTCTTCTTTTCCATGCTATCCCTAATTTTGTTCACTATTCTGTGACATTGCTGCACTGTAGAATGTTTTTCTCTGAACCCAAATTGGTGTTCAGGGACCAGGTACCTAAAGGGCACTATTTGTTTTAGTCTGGTCAGGAGAAGTCGTTCAAATATTTTTGACAAAAGTGGAAGAAGGCTTATTGGCCTCTAAGATGTAGGGTCAGTAGGTGGTTTGCCAGATTTTGCGACCATGATAATTTGGGCAAATTTCCATTGGATTGGAAAGTAGCACAGTCTGAGCATACTGTTGTAAATAGTTGTAAGTGGTACTAACGCTTTTTTGGGAAGATGTTTCAAAACTTCTCCAACTATTAAATCGTAACCGGGGGCTTTATGTGTCTTGGAATGTTTTATCTCCCTGAGAACTTCAGAGAAGGCAAACGCTTTGATTGGAGGAGATAATTGGCAGGGAGCATCAAGGTAAGTTAGAATTTCTGAGTCATCAATTGCTGATGAGGTTGGGGTGAAAACCTGGGAAAGCTGATCTGCGAACACATTCACCTTATCTTCATTTGCTCGAGCCCAACTGCCGTCAGGTTTACGAATGGGGGATACTGGGATTACCGGGCGTTTGATTTTTTTTTGTCGCCTTCCATATTGAATGATCATTGGGTGTTAAACATGTTACGTAGCGTTCAAACGATGCGTTTCGGGCCTCTTGCATAGTTGCGCGAATTCTATGGGTGAGCCTATTGAGAAATGTTTTATACTGGGGGTTTCTCGTTCGTTGCCACTTACCGCGAGCTTGTCGTTTTTCTTGAATAAGTTGTTTGATGTGCAGAGGTATATTATGATAATCAGGTAAAACTTTTCTTCTTTCTGGTGTAGCTTGCCATGCAGCATCGTGTAGTAGTTTAGTAAAGTATTGAACGGCTACTTCAATGTCTCTGGAATCCGTAATGCGAAAGTTAGAGTTGATATTCTCATTGATAATGTGTTCAAATAAATTCCAGTTAGTCTCCTTAGTGTATAAAACAGGTGGAGGTTCCCTCCAGATTACATTAGTGCTTAATGTAATTATAATGGAGCTATGATCAGAGCTTAAGTCGAGATTTGGTTCGATTTTGGTATATAAGTGCGAGATTCCTTTTGTTATCGCAAAATCAAGAAGATCTGGAATTTTATTTAAGTCTGTGGGCCAATACGTAGGTTCTCCTGTTGATAAGTAGCTGAGATGAAGATGGTGTATAGCTTCCAGTAGATTTCGACCCTTTGGTGCGATAAGCCTTGAGCCCCAGGCAGTATGCCTCGCATTCCAGTCCACCGCTACAAGAAAGTGTGGTCCCAGAGTGGCGAAAAACTCTAGATATTCGTCTGTTGATATGGAATGGCGTGGTGGGCTGTATGTAGGTGCTAAGGTCAAGGGCCATGGAAGGGCGAGAACTTTAATGATTGCACTTTGGATTTTTGCAGTGACATGTGGCTCCAATACATAATGATGAAGAGTGTTTCGTATGATGACAGCTGAACCTGCGTGAGCTGAACCGTCAGGGTGGTTAGCATAGAATATATTATAATAGAATATGTTATAAAATTTAAGTTTTACCTTAAATTTTTTTGTAGAGTAGTTCAACACGGCGAGAGTTCTTGCTTGCAAAATTGTCAACTACACGGTCTTTAAACAGCTGGTCAGTCGTCAATTCCTTCACAATTTTTTTTTCAATAGCAATGGTGGTAAGAGAGTTAAGTCTTTCATTGGTCATCGTATTGTGCAAGTAGTGTTTTATTCTTTTCAGAGTAGGGCCTACTCATATTCCTTTCTGCAGACGTCACCATAACGTTTAACGTAGTAACAGGAAACGTTAAAATCAAACGATTTAATTTTGAAACTTCCACGTACACTGGTTGTAAGTCATTAAGAACTATAAAATGTAAAAGTCTTTGAGGGAACAAATGTTTTCCAGTATCTGAGTAAATGTTTTTTAATTCATTTTCCAGTCTTTCACTATTGAAAAAAAGGTATTTATTTATAAGGCTGTTGAATTTAGTAGAAGGGAAACTCTCTTTGTAAGAAATGAAGTGATTTGGATCCAACAACTCAACAAACTGGATACTTTCGAAATCACTGAACCGTACCTTCAGCTGCATAATCAAATTATCAAGAACTTCATAAGTTAACGTTTTCAGCAGTTTCCTGTCACTGTCATCTATATTTACCTCACTGCTTATTTGGTGACATTTTTCAATGCAAGACGACACAGCATTTTATGATCTCATGTTCTTGAGGATAGCACTAGTTTTCTTAATTTTAGTGTTGCACAGAATTATATCGGAGATAGTTTTGTGTTGTAGTAGAGAAAAGAGATGGTCATTATAAACGAATATTTCTCTATAAAAACAAAGTAAGTAAATGAAATAAGTCTTTTTGAGTAAATAAAGCAATCCAACAGCAGAATTGAACGAACCACTATCCCATCCTTCATCATTCTCTGTAATGTCCTCAAAAACCTGTCTCAAGTCACCATACTGGGAAAAGATGGTATATGGTATGAACTGCTCTGGAATGGAAGTTCCAGCGAGTAGTGGATGCTTATGAAATTTTAAATCCTCTAGATTCTAGAAGCTGTGATCTCTTTGAGGATCTACAAAAAAATGTGTGAAATGCTGTCAGATTGTGAATGAAGAGCCTAACTGATCTTACTGTTTGAGTGCAATGAAGAAGTACGAGGTTTAACTTGTGAGCATAGCAATGTAGAAATAATGCTCTTGGGCAAGTCTTTTTTACAAAGTGCTGAACGCCTCCATGCTTTTCAGCCATTACCGAGGCTCCATCATATGTTTGACAGACTACCTTCTCAGTTACACCCCACTTTTCCAAAACATTAACAATTAATTCTGATAAGCCTGATGCAGTCTTATCTACTGAAATATCGTAAAACCCAATGAACCTTTCTACTGGACCCTCTGTTGAACAAAATCTAAAACTTATGCTGACTTGAGATCTACTTGATACGTCTAAAGTTTCATCTGCCTGAATTCCAATAACATCGCAAGAATCTAACTCCGCCTTAATCTTCTCTTGAATTATATCAGTTACAGATTCAACTAATTCATTCTGAATATCGCTTGATGTACCCTTAAAGCCTGAATTAGACTGGAGACGATCTCGAATGTACTGCTCCTGCTTAGAAAGAACAATTCTAGATAATTACCCCGGTTGACTGAGTATTCCCCTTCGAAATGACCTCGAAATCCAAGCTCCTGTTTCCCGAGAAAACACACAATGTCAACAAGTCTTTCAACAACAAGCCTATTTTGTTTCACGACTTCATTATGTTTAACAGCTTGAATTTTAGCCCCTTCAGAGAGAGTATGTTCAATCCTCACGCGTCCCAGCAAACGGTACCCCTCTTCATTCTGAATATTGTGACGTTAATATTATTTTCGATTGTTTAGTAGTTCTACTTTTTATAAGTCACACGTTGCTGTCGCCAATTCTGTAACGAGGGTTTTGTAACGAGACTCGCTAGTAGTAGTATTAGTGTTCGTAATTTTAAAATTAGTTTATAAATTTATTCACTGGTTTAATTCGATTTTGATGTTTTTGTTTATTTATTTATGAGAAAATATTTAGTTGTAGATCCGTTGATGAATGTAAACAATTGCGTAGATCTCTTGATGTTAGTTCACTCTCCTAGTTAAAAGTGTCGTCTGTGTATGTCAGTGTATTGTCTTGACAAGGTTATTATACATAAATCAAACTTTCACGTACCTGTGATGTAGTACTAGACGTTCAGTTGTCACAGGTGGTTAATAAACTGTAAAGCTTTTGATTGAGCAGTATATTAATGCTGTAAAAGCTTTTTGTAAACACTTTTAATTTTTATTTGGGCGCCATATGGGTTTTCGAGAGAAATGTCCCATAAAAAGAATTCTTCTGAATAAATTGATAGTTAATTCTGATATTTAATTAATCAATAAATGATCAAATGGTTAGATCGAGATCATGCATTAAATTTCTGTCTGTTTGTTTACTATCAAATGCACCTCAGTAATTAGTAATACTGATTAATTACTAGTTGAAATAATTGTTGACAAATGTTGTTACTTTACGATACTGTTATTTATTATTCGTTATTGAGTAACTTCAATTAAATACATTCATTAGAAAATAATAAACGGATCACAAATCGTCCGGTTTCTTTACCTTGTCGAGCTCAGTTTAGTTAACATGAAAACTCTAATTATGATCGATAAATTATTTATTATAGTTATTTATCTCAAGGGTGGCTTCTTTTAAGCTACAGAACAAAACGCCACTTTATTTCACAATGCTATTATGATATATCATATGGTTAGGTTAGACACTTTGATTATCGAAATTTAATAAACGAAAAGTTCGTTTGTTCTGAATAAAATTGAGTTTAGTTATAAAAACGTTAACATATGAAATCTTACGTCGGAATCTGTTAATTCCTCTAAATAACTTTGATACAGTGTTAGTTACTTATAGTCATATTGTTTTTTGCGTCAGTACAATTGTGTATTATTCTATACAGTTATTGGCTAAAATGTAAACAAAGCGTCAGTACAATTGTGTATTATTCTATACTGTTATTGGCTAAAATTTAAACAAAGTAATTATGAACACTGTACTCCCTGTTGATTAATCGCAATGATTAATTTATTAACACTTTAACGATCTTATTCTGTGATCGTGTTTACACTTCACTGATATTCGAACTTGAACGGGTTAATTTGCTTCTTGAATAAGCTACAGCTTTGGTTATGTTGATACCTAACCTCGGTCGTTCACACCCACTACTGGTTAAAATTTCATTACTATTGTCGTTGTACTGATTAAATTATACTTCTTCTTTATCGTTGAATTATTAAATTTTGATGATTATTTGGCTTTGATTTGTTGTTGCTGGTTGAGTGAATTTAGACAAAATGCTTCTGTGTTTACAACGATCCTCGTTTATATACTTTTTTCATCAAGCCGCTTGGAGCACTCGAAGGCTTACTAAAATCGTTCGCGATTGGTGCGAAATTATGTCATGATGACGTAATTCTATTAATAGGAATTACATATTGGTATTTTGGCGTCTGTTTTCAATGTTGATATTATTCGTTGTATTCAATCGTAATTCACCAATTTTATGATGCTAACGTTAATATCTCAACTATTACAATTCCATTTCGGGTTCTATTACTATCATTTTACAGCTTATTTATTTATCTTTATTTTGATATGGCTTGATGCCGGTTTAGTCACAGTTTTCATTAATATTTCATTACTTTAAACTTACTAGTACATTGTTTACATGCGTCGTCTGCTAAAAGTGGCAAATCCGACTATTAACTTTTTTCTAATATTTGTTTAATTATTCTTAATTTCTACTTTGAACATGATTAATTGATTAAAAAGAATACCTTATTATATATAAGTGCTGCATTCAGCTGAACAATATTAATTATTTGTTTACATATGTTGATTTACTAACATAAACTTTCATATTTTACTATTTTTAATTTAGCATGTCCTTCTCATCTCTTATTTGTATAATATCACCCATGTGGTGGTACTTTACATTCTTTTCATCATTGTCATGATTCTACTGTATTATGCTTACTAGGGTTTCTATTTAATTCTTATTTCATTGATTTAAATTGGTCATTCAGGTCTGTTATCACCATGTTACAATGTTTTGTTCCCTGACTATTATTATCTCATTGTACCCATTTTACTTACTTATGAAGTTACCTAAACACATATAGTGCTCACATTTATAGTTATTCTTAAATTATAATAATACACATTTGGCTTTCACCTTATCTTTTACAGTTTGTGACTGTTTCTAGTATAGTACCTTATATTTGTCTTTTTTATATCATTGTTCTACTTAGATCAGCTAATGTGCTGTTATTTATTCATAATATATAGTACAATATTATTCAAGTCAGTTGTTATTTTATTTATACTGTTTGATTTTATTTATCAAATGTTTTTATTGGGCTCACTTGACAGTTTATGTGGGAAACTTGTCTTGTCATTCAGTTTATTTATGTTGTAGTGTCATTTAGTACATGTTGTGGATTCATCACTGTTTACTTGAATTCCTTCTCTTCTTTTCTTCTTTATTGGTTTATTATCTACACTGTTACATTCTTTCTGGTTACTCAATTATAGTTCTTTTAGTATTATTCACCCTTCTGGTGTTCATTATTGTTATGGAACATTTTGTGATGTTACAATATGTTTATTTGAATTCTGGTGTTTTTCGGCTTTTCTAAGAAAATCTTTGTAACCGTCACTTCATATAAAATACATTCTTTTCATCATAAAACAATATATATGTACAACAAAAAAGTCTGTTGGTTTCGGAACAGCCTGTCAACCACGAATATCGCTCGTACCAAGAAAACTGAAATTTTCTAGATACTTTACCATCAAAATGTTTAATGTCTAAATTAGGCGTAAATCTCTTGTTTTTAACGCCACATTTTTCTTCGTAAGTCCAAGAAGAAAACGGCTTATTTTTTAATAAGTTTAAAAGATCTGACAAAGTATTAAAAGACCGCTTCACTCATTTCGGGCGACAGACTTATATTCATACACAATAATATAACTGATTTAACTTCCAAATTTATAACTTGATTGGTTTCTATATATATGTTTAATGTCACAAATAATTTAAATGACAATCTTGACCGTCTATTAGTTCATGCGGAATAACAGGCACACTTTTAATAACCGCATTAAATAAACACGACTATAAACAACACAGCGCGCTGTTCGCACCACAGCAGTGAGACATGCCTCATCGCTACGTATGTGGAGCCCGGGTTAATCCCCCCTCCCCGCACTTCCGAGTCGCACCAACACATTGCGTACATACGATGTATTCAAAAAACGCTGAGGCAGATTCATGTTGCCTCTTTCGCTTTAAACGAACTATGTCTACTGTCACTTGTCGCCATCTAGCAGTCGCTCAGTAAAGCACGTAATTAGTAAATTCGACAATTACAGTAACGATGTATAGTCTTTACGTTGCGTAGTTCATATGTATTTATAATTTTTATTCTACAGAATTTTTTAGGGTAGGCATTGCATCAATTGCCTCCATGTAACTTCGCCACTGCTAGACTGGTGCTCTTTCATGCCTTTATCAACGGTCTGCACCACTTTATCGAGGTAGAAGACAGCACATGCAAAAGTAATTAATAGTTATGTACAAAATAGCGAGCTTTAATTGTATCATTGCCTCCGGATACAGTAAAAGTAATATTTTTTCCCTCGTGTGAGGTATATATACCAGAGTATCAGATTAATCAGTGACAGTGTTCAGTAAAAAAAAGAGCATCGAAGAAGAGGACGGACATAAACTTTTATTTCCACAATTTATATGAAAATGACAAAATACTCATCAAGAAACTGAGAAACACCACAAAGACTTATAAACGTAAAATTGAAAAATTCAATGGTGTCAATTAATACAATGAAAAATTTTACAATTTTCATATAACATAAAAAAGATTATGTTTAAAATAGTGTAATTAAACAAATTATTTACTTTTACACACAATGCCTTTTCTTTATTTATTACGTTTGGTTTAGAATGGTTACATAAATTCAGAATAATAATCCTACAATTTAGCTGGTATCTAGCTTACTCGTGTTAAAGGTAAGTTACCGCCGATATTTGCGATATTTGCACATATTCGCAATCAAAACATTGTATATAGACGTTGGTAGCGTTTTTATCTGTGTGTGTGTGTGTGTGTGTGTGTGTGTGTGTGTGTGTGTGTGTGTTTTATGTTATTACGACGGTCTCACGGATCGTCTTATTGTATAGTGGAAACAAAATACAGACACCAATGAAGTCACTATTTACCAGCTTTAATTAATTACAAATAACAATTTGAAATTGAGCAAGGTACTCTCATACAATAATTCGAGTTAAATTTGTCTACACACAATAATTATGTCAACTAATAAAGTTGCGGACTAATTGTAACATAATAATCAATCAGTAACAACCACTTGATCCTCACTCTACAATTTCGCCAGGTGTAACTATCTGACTAAGCCGGCCGCTGTTGCTTATATAAATCTCGCAGATGTTCCAGAATAATTTTCCATTCTTTTGGCGGCGTGCCAGCATAATTTGCCTAGTTAAGCGTGCTCGAACAGTCTAGAAGCTACTTGATTGCACGGCCTTGACAGAGACACTTCACCTGCTCGGCTAGCCGAGAAACGTGTAGAATGTTTACGTTTAACTGCATCTTCCGACTTTTCGATAGCGTTACGTAATTGTCGTAGCAACAAATATATATATATATATATATATATATATATATATACTACAACAGTACATATATTTGCATATTTACCCAGGGCAGTATTTTGTAAATAATTAATGTAAAAAGGTATGGCGAATAGTTTTAAGAATTTTGTGCTTGAAAGTACAGGCATGTACATGCGATAACCTGTTGAAAGTGTTCGCTTGCCCGATAGTCTAAATAATTGTGTGTCTCTGTGTGTGTAAACCAGCACTAACCTGCATCGAACTAGGGGAGACGTCTTGTGTGCATATGAATTGTTGGTTTTTTTTGTGAAATCAGGTATTGACATGATTAAAAAAATGAATAAATATGTTCTTTTACCTGAATAAATACGTTTTTTTTCAAATACCAAAGACATATCACAAGTCAAAAAACATCTTTAGAATAAGGACATTTAAACGCATATGGTAATGTAAAATTATTGTAGGAAAGTGCATACTTTATATAAAGACGCCATACTGAGTTAGTTACTACCACAATTAGCTAGTAATTACCGAGTGAGTTATATGTAAATGACTAGTAAAAAATTACGAAGACGATGCAACCACTCGCAAGATCAAGTTTACGTGATCGTGAAAACAGACTAAAAAGTGATCAGTTAAAAAAAGACGCTACACACGAATTGACAATGTTCAGCATGTCAGAAACAATATTTGACATGTCAGTCTGCCGTCTACTATAAATAGCTCCGGAAATTTTGGACAAGAGTCAGACTCAAGGTATCTTTACACGAGGACGCTATGTCCTTTTGCTAATCGACAGACTTAAGCAAAGGTCACACGAGGTCACTATGACCGTCTGATCGACTTGACATCATCATCATCTGCATTACACCACGATTGATGGAGGAATATACACCATGACTGATGGAGGACACATGACCACCATCAGCAACAAGCTATAGAATACTGAGGAAGCGTCAGCATCAGCATCAGCGTCATTGTCATAATTCAGGAGACGCACACACACACACACGGACACACGCAACGGTAACTTCAACAATACGCAGATGGTAAATGAACAATTATATAAATTTTTTTTGATTAAACAAAAACTCCTAAATAAAAGAATATGAGATAAAGTAATGTAAAGACTTAAATGTAAATAGTGTAAATATTCAGAGTAAAAGACGTAATTGTAAGTTGGTGTTAAAAATAATAATTTTATTCTGTTTAATTTTAAAACTAGGGTGTGTCATTATATCATAAATATTCTTAAAGCAAATATAATTTTTATTAAAATATTAATAGCAATCATTCAATTTTTGTTTGATAAAGTAAGTATTATTTTGTATAAATGAGTTGCTATGGTTTCAGATTTTAATGTTTCAAAGTCGGACACCCAAACAATATAAAATAATTTTATAATTTATAATTAATTGAAACTTCCGGGCTGAAAGGCCGTGGTCGAATGCTTGATGTAATATCGCTAAAGCGAGTGGGAGATAAGATTTTGCCACGTTATAATTATACGATATTCGTATAAGTGAATATAAGGGTTTCAATATTAGTTAACCCACACACTAATTAATAACATGACAATTTGCATTTTTTAATTAATAAACAAAATGAATATAATTTTATTAACAAAGTCGTACTAATTTCACAACCAGCACTATATCCTCTGTACTCTTTACTTGTAACGATATTCACGTGCTTATCCACCCTCAATTAACTACCAAAGCCTGCGACCTAGCTGGGAAACATCAAGGTAAATACTGCAGAAGAAGAGTATACCTTCGAGACGTGGGTAAGTGCTCACAAATGAGTAATAGCATATGTGCAAAAGTGAGTTGTTAAGAGTATCGTTGGGTCATAATTAATGGCGTGCCCAACGTGTTGCCCGATATATGTTAATTATCATTACAAGTAAATGGCGCCCAGATTATAAATAAAGTCAAATAAATAATTAGCACAAGTATTGTATAAACAATAATAGTAAATTCAAGTAATAAGTAATATTAAAAATTGTTAAATTTAAGTACAGAGAAAAAAAAAGTTGTGAAATTAATACTAATAAATAAATAAAATAAATTGTAAATAAAGAAATATAAAGTCACGGTGGACCAATAATTAAACACATAGTTAGTATAACGAATCAGTTAGGACACCGTAATGTACAATGACGAATCAACCAACAATGGACTTCGAAACGATGTTTCTCCGACTGCAAGAGGAGTTGAAAACGAATAGTGCAGAATTAAAAACTCAGTTAGAAAGTAATAATGATGAGTTAAAAAGTAAATTAGAAAGTAGCAATGAAAAATTAGGAAGATTAGAAACTCAAGTAGAAGATAGTCGTAATAGATTAAAAATCACTACTGAAGAATTAAGAACTCAGTTAGAAAGTAATAATGATGAGTTAAAATGTAAAATAGATAGTAATAATACGAGGTTAGAAGCTAAGATAGAACTCGTCAGTAACACATGGAAACCGAGCTTACTGCACGCGTTGAAGCCGTGGAACAGCGTGTTCAACAGTCACTTATTGAACAAGCTGTAAATATCGATAGCAAGTTCAGAGATCAGCGTGAATATACAACACGTGAAATAAAAGAACACATTAAACAACTGGCTGAACAGTGGAATGAAAAATTTAAAATTACGAAGCAGGAGCAAGATCTCAAAAACAAGGACTTAAATGAGCGCATCCTGGACAACACAAATAGAACAAAGGAATTCACTGTGAGGACCCAGACAGTAGAAATAGCCGTGGAGGAGGTCACCAGAAAAACTACGCACCACTCCATGGAAATTAACAACATGAAAGATTGACTGCAAGAGGAGGTAGAAAAACTACGAGCGGAGGTCAAGAGACGACCAAGTGCTACAATGATGTGTGCTGCAAAAGTAGAGGATAGAGAGAAGATCAGCTTGAAAGGTAACAAATGGGAGAACCCCATAGAATTTTTACAATAGTGTGAACGAGAAATGGCAACAATAGGGAGCAACCTAAGCGACAGAGACCGCATAAATTTTGTAAGTCGACAATTCCAGGAAAAAGCATCCAAATGGTATACGATTGTTCGGGACCAAACAGAAACTTATGAACAGTTCAAAGCATTCTTCGAAAATCGGTACTGGAATATACATACCCAGAGAGAGGTACAGTCTCTGGAGTATGGGCGGTATTACATCCGACAGCAAACGACCCATGGAAGACTACATTATGCAACTTGTCGAACGTTGTAAGCACCTTAGACCAAGTTTCACTGAGCACGAATTAGTATTAAAACTAAGCTACCATTTTGACAGACACATTAGACTCGCCGTATATACCCAAGGAGTTAAAACTACTGAGGAACTTCTTATCCTTGTGACGGAATCATCACAGTTTGTTAATAAAGAGTACGAAAGGAGAGACAACCGGCAGCAGCAGCAGTACTCTATGCAAAATCAAATTCACCACAAATCGCAGCAGTTCAAGACTAAAGAAGAGGACATACGGAAAGATAAGTGGAAAGAGTATAAACAACCCTATGAAAAAGGTAACCCGACTCCGAATAAAGGAGCGTACGCCCACACTTTTACGTCGAAAAAACACGTAAAACCGTACAATTCCAATGTACAAAACATCAACACAAATAATAATCATAATAATAAAAATAATTATGAAAAAAAATAGTGCAACAGCCGACAAACCCGTTAACGTCCAAAGAGGAAGGGGGTGATCGTAGAACACCAACCGTTAAGAAAACTGTATGACTACAGAAGGGTAACAAAACGCCAGTAGGTACAAGTTTAATAGACGACCTGCACACATATGATTTGCGTGACGCCCTAAACAATACAGATACACAATAGGAAATAACGTTATCTAAAACTAATTTTCCTATGTTAGGGAGAACAGTAAATAAGTGGAACGATGTTAGAATATTAAACATAACATATCAAACAGATGATAAAGTTATATATTTATTAAACAATATAGCAAATGAACAAAACAAAGATCTTCAAATAAGTCACATGAAGTTATCACCACTACCTAGTAGATATACAATAACAAATAGTATATTGTACAAACTCGTCAATTATGATTGGAAAATAGTCCTATCACCAGAGATGCTAAAAACACTAATTATACCATGTCATCAAAGTCTAGCACATGCGTCTGCTTTAAAATGTCATTTAGCTTTAAAGGAAGACTTCATTTTGAATAATATGTTCAGAAGAATAAAAGCAATCTTAAAAGGATGCTACGAATGTCAAACAGCCCGACATCCGAATCTTCACACCTACGTAGATATACAAAATATCAAGACACAGGAAAAGGGAGAATTAGTAGCAGTAGACTTCCTGGGCCCGTTTCCGAGAGCTATTCACGGGGGTACCAAACACATACTTGTATGTATAGATGTGTTCACCAAGGCAGTTCGACTCTACGCTATTCGAAGACCCACCACTAAATGTGTACTGAATGTCATACTACGCAAATACGTACCGAAGTATGATCAAATCAAAAAGATATTGAGTGACCAAGGTAAACAATTCCAAAATAAAGCATGGGCAGAAACGCTAACGCAGCACGGCATACAACCAGTGTTAACGTCAATCTACAAGGAAACCTTGCTGAAAGGGTAAACAAAGAGTTAGGAAAACATTTACGCATCTACTGTAATAAACAACATAACCGATGGGCAGAGTACTTATCATTTTTCGAACAAGCCATAAATGCTACATACAGTGAAGCTACGGGATATACACCGGTGGAACTGGAAACGAATAAAAGACCTACTAGATTCTGGTCAAAACATTGATAAACCTCCAAACCAAAACCTGCAAATTCCATTGATTCACAAGTACGACAATGCGTAGAAAAGGATGGAAAAACTTGGAAAGAAGAGGATCGAGAGGTTCAACAGAACGCACAAACCCATCACATTCCTTGAAGGAGAAATAGTGCTACTAAGAAGCAATCCAGTGGGAAAACGAATCGACAATACAGCAAAGAAACTATTTAGACTGTACGAGGGACCCTACTTATTACAAAGAAGGAAAGGACGACACACCTTTATCGTCTACAATCCGACAAAAAGAAAGATTATTGGAAAGTACCATGCATCAGCATTCCGTAAATTCTAGGCACACAAAAAAAATAATAAAACCAAAGTCAACTTATAAATCCTGGGAGGGACGTAATCCACCCAGGGAAAAATTGGAAAAATTTTAAGAACCCTTATAACCACTAAGTGTGAGTTTAATAAAAAAAAAAAAAATAAATATGAATAATTTCTGAGCAAAGAAATAAAATTTGAATAAAATTCAAATTTTATTTTACCCAGCAGGGGAATTTATGCAACGATACGTTAAGCATAAGTCTCCGTATCAACCCCTGACTGCGGTATGAGAACATACGAACGCACGTATGAGTCGTGTAAAAGATGTAAATAATGAAAATAGTGTAATAATTAAGCGTTAGATATAAGACATAAATAAAAGAAACAAACGTATTAGTTAATTTTAAATAAGGATATAATTGTAAGTGAACATGCATATGGAATTGCCAAGCCTTGTTGGTTTTAAACGCAGCGAAGGGAGACGAAATACGTCCCGATTGGCAGCTGTGACGTCATGGCGACAGGCAACCGCGTGTGTATCAGTTTGTGTGTGTGTGTGTGTGTGTGTGTGTGTGTTAGTGTTAGTGTGTAAATGAAGAACAAGTTGAATTATGTATACGATTGTGGAAAATTTTACACAGTTTTTTAAGTGCTGAACGAAAACCAGAAGTCACACGAATCAGAGACATATGTAGCAAAACAGCTGGCGCCTGGCGCTACAATTCAATACTAAGAGGTCTATGATCGTGGGAACCGTTCAGCTACCGTGTGAAATTTTGCCATAACTACCATAGTTTACACACCTTAATGTTCATAATTTGCTTAGGTTAAGTTTATTAATGTACCTAAGGATTTGTCAAATAATATTTATAAAAAAGTGTGCGCTTTATAGGAAGACGCGTAGGTTGTAATTAGTTAATAAACCGACGCGCTGACTTGTTCAACTCTGTCCGAACAGTTTTTAACAGGAATTGAACGCCGGCAGGAGTATAAAACCCCAGCGAGCGACACACGCTTTCTCAGACAGTAACAGACAGTACACGCATCTCGCCAGTAACAGACAGTAACGCATCTCGCCACCGCAAATTTTACAAAGTTTAAGTAATATTTTAAATCGAATTACGTAACTTAAAGTGCGATGGAACCGGCAGTACGTCGGTGAAAGTAATTATTGATATACACGAGTGATGTAAAAGACAATAATATCGTAAACTACGAGGAGTCGAAACGTCGTCGATGAACTTCAAGAAGTCCACGTAGACCTTCGAGACATCCACGAGGGTAAAGACGAGGAGAGGAAGGGAAACAGAGCGATATACTAGAGGACGCAGGGAGAGCCACACGCAGCTACATCCAGCCGTACATCATCACGACCAGAGGTCCATATCAGAACTCAGCATCCATTAGACGGAGAGAGTAATTCCAAACGACGCAGAGACAGAGAAGGTGATACCGGAAGGGGATCCCAAAACTCGAGAGTCCGGGTGACGGTAACAACAGTTAAATGGTTGCAGAAATATGCAGGTGAAGTCAGACATTTATTCAATCTTATAAATCACCCTGAGGTCTATCAAAAGAAGGCTCTAGATTCCATATTCAAGTTTACATAAACTTTATTATTTTTATTTGCATAATGAATAATTAATAAAAGTTCAGAAAATAATAATTTATAACAAAGAACATAAAACTTATTAATCTCATAAATAACTGGTAATTAGAGAAACCTTATTTTATTACATTTTTATAGTTTTATTATATAATTAAAATCAAGTAACTGTAACGTAAAATCAAGAACGAAAGTTTACTTCAATTGTAGATTTTAATTAATTGAGACATTAGGAGTTTAGTTAAATAAAATAATAGAATGGTCTCTATTAGAATTTTTATAAATGTTTAATTATTTATTTGTTTAATTAAGTGGTACATAATAAGAAAAACCACACTTGATAAGTTATTATTAATATTCAATTTCGTACGTGTTAATCACGCATTGTAATAATATATGTGTTATGTATTATATGTCTGTGTAAATATTCCAGGTCATATATGTCTTATGTTTGTGTATAATGTGTCTTAGACTATAAGAGCTAAGAGTTTGCCACGTTATAATTATACGATATTCGTATAAGGGAATATAAGGGTTTCAATATTAGTTAACCCATACACTAATTAATAACATGACAATTTGCATTTTTTAATTAATAAACAAAATGAATATAATTTTATTAACAAAGTCGTACTAATTTCACAACCAGTACTATATCCTCTGTACTCTTTACTTGTAACGATATTCACGTGCTTATCCACCCTCAATTAACTACCAAAGCCTGCGACCTAGCTGGGAAACATCAAGGTAAATACTGCAGAAGAAGAGTATACCTTCGAGACGTGGGTAAGTGCGCACAAATGAGTAATAGCATATGTGCAAAAGTGAGTTGTTAAGAGTATCGTTGCAATATATATATTGAAATATATTCTTTCCTTGCGTACTGTGGTGTGTTTAAATATAATATCATGTAACGTTTCATCTGGTTACAAATAATAATAATGTTGAATGAATAATTGGTTGTGTTATAATTTTACGCCTCACGTTGTAAGCACCATTATGTAATATATAATCTTTTTCTTGTACCGTGGTATCGTTTGTTTGAGTATAATATATGTATTATGTTGTTAAGTCTTTAAATTGTCATTTAATACTTATTACCAATTCTGAAAGTTATTTATTGGTAGATTTTAATTAAATTGGGAGCCATATGGAAAATTATATTAATATTCCATAAAGTTATTGTTTGGTATCTCACCGTGTACGGTAATTATTTGTCAAAGAAATACCTTACGTTGTTGAAACCGGTTGGTAACCCAATGTAAACCTGTTATTGTGGTAATTGTTTATTAATGAAACCAATATCTTCCTTGGTTAATTAAAATTCTTGACTTTAATTTAATTATTTTGGTTTAATTTTAATTGATTCACTTATCTGGCTAAATAATTTAAATAGCACGTGGCGCACAAAATTTTAGGTACTGCCAACTTAATCCTTAAGGTGGTTTTAAAACGCTAACCTTTGTAAATTGAGAAAAAATTATCGATTATTAAAATAATAATTGATTTCATTTCTAATTCTTTTATTCTTATTTCAGCTGTTGTTCTTCTCTTCTGAATTTATATAAATAACATTTGTTTAACAATAATTTGACCAGGTTTACTATAATTTTCGCTCAGTGGTTGGCAACACCTTCCTTCACTCAAGCTTAATACTGCTTATTTTACTATAATCTCAGTTCGTGAATTCTTTTGACTACAATAATCTTTAACGAAAATGACTGTTACGAAGTACAAAGCTTCACAATAATAATTTGATTATAGTATACACAAATAATGTCTTATATCTAACAATAACAAAAGTTCGTAACTGCCGAACGGTGGCTGATTTGAGGTTATCCAAATCTGGATATATTATTCAGTTTCAAACATGAAACTCAAAGAAATAATAGTTAAAAGGTTAACAATTAGTATGGTGTTAGTGTTCTTGTGCAGTGATATATAGTTCATAAGTGTACATAAAGTTTGTTAGGTTATATTAATATGATTAGTTAACTTTCGTTTTTAAAAAATTTTTATGTATTCACACTATACTTTCCTTCACTTATACAATCGTTCTTATTCACAGTTAACTTTATATTGCACTATATTGCCCTTATGATTTTATAACGAATTCACAACACTTTGGTTCCTTCTTGGTTATGTTATTGTTGTCACTCCGCACATAACCTATCCGACGTTCTATTCTGACTATGTTTTCAGTCAAAACGACTGAAAAAGTGACGCGGAGAAGTTGTTGTTTACACTCCGGATTCCAACGCAAGACTCCTGGCGTGGCGTATAATTTTTGGCTTGTTGGCGTCAGTTTTTGGGTCCATGCACACCAAATATAAAAATTCAGATTGGTTGATAGCTAACACATTGTCGTCGATAGCTTGGGATTTGCGGTGGAGACACATTTGTTTTCTGATATCATAATTAACAACATTCTTAAACTTAACATAATTGTCTTATGTTAATTACAATTGTCAATGTATTATTACCATTGCATTGCTTGCCTTCTTCTGATAAATTCAAGACCTCACATGATATGTTTCCATACATTAATAATAAAATGAACAATTTTGATGTATGGCCTATGGTAATACATTATTTGTAAAAGTTATATTTTTATTACATTTTTGTTTTCTCATTTATTTACATGTTTTTAAGCTTTTAGCAAACATTTTAACACTATTAATCATAATTATAAACCTTAACTTTTCCTAAAATCATTTAATTATACTATAGGCATTACAAGGCCTAGAGTCCCTTAAACTATAATTCATCTCTTATATCAAACCTTCTTATTTCTAACACAACGTAACATTTGGTATTTAATTCTAATAGACCACATGCTCTTTTACTATACATATTATTATTCAAAACATGCCTTGTATCTTGTAATGTCCTTGTATATCTTCTACAGTATAGGTAGGGTTTTTTGGTCAAAGAAGACATCTTGTTAATTACATTCTTATTAACAGATTACAAACATTTTAGATTACTTATTCTTTGCTCTAGTAACATATACTATTTCTTGTTATATTGGATATAGTTATTACATTTTTTCTACATGATATTGTCTCCTTTTTCTATCAAGTAGATGTAGGTTTTTGTTTTACATTAAATTATTACTAACTATGTTATGATTTGTTCACAAACAACAATAGTGGTTTCTTTAACATTATTGGCTGGTAGTCAGTTTATTTGTCGCACTTTATACTACTAGTTTAGTTACATTACATTCTCCATTACATTTCTATCATTCTTTAATATACAATAGTAGTCTTTCCTTCCTACCATACACTACTACATTATTATACAAAAATAAAAATTTTGCAACATTTTTACAATATAAGGATCTCTATTTGACTTGTCTCAGTGTCTATTATATTTACACTCAGATATAATAGAATCTATACATTCAGTTTTTTTTTATATTGAACCTAGGTTTATAGGTTTTTGTCATACATTTCCTTAAGGTTATGTTGCCAGTTACTGGTCATACCTTGTTCACAGTCCTTTATAATTTTTATTATTGTTTATACTGTGGCATTTGCCCAGTTGAATTATCACTATTTATCATTTTTTCCTTTTTAATACACATAATTATCTAGTTTTTATTGTAACTCTATACTTATGAAAATTACAAATGCAGTCTTAGGTCTGAGACCTAGCTGGACTGTTAGGCTTGTTACATAACTGATTTTTCTTAACCCTAAATACATTTTTTGTTATTTACTAAACATTACTTTTTTCAATATTATATTAAGATATATATGCACTAATCTCCTAATCTATTGGGTAATCTATTATGTCAAAGATATAGTCTAGTCTAGTCATTTTAGATGTCTCTTTGTTAAGTTATTTATTATGTTTTCAATCTATCCATGCATCTGTAACAATTATTATTTATTTATTCATGGTTTATTGAATTAGTTAATATAATTCTTCCTTTATATAATTAATTGTTTATTTGATCAAGTTCCCTAACTATTTTGATAATTCAGTTGAGTTTATTGGTTGGTATCATCTTGTGATGCTACAATATATATGAAACGTTGCAATGTACAGGTGTCGCATAGGATAAGTAGTCGATTGAATCGTATATTGGATTGCTATCGGATTTATTAATGATAATTACAAATTGCACTATGTTGATTTAATACTGTTTATGAACAAAATAAATTAGTTATTCTGTTTCTGTTGACCTTACAAATTTAAAATAATTTTCCCTTACGTACAATTTAATACATAAAATGTGTTATGAGTTCTTTTATCTTTTTAGTTTATAAGTTTTTCAAACGTATTAGTTGTTATAAGTTTATAACAACAAATAAAATCACTTCTCTTTATGACGACCCTCTATCAAGATAACGATGATCCAGTCTGGAAAACAGGTGTGATTCCTTCAGGATACAGGTGTAGGTCCTCCTGATGTCCGGCGTTCAGGGTCGTTCTCGGGTCAGAGCAATTCTATAAATTGTAGTTAATTAGTTTTTGCACAGTAATTTATTTTTTGTGTGTACTAAAGCTTACACGATCAGATCCAGCAAACTTTAAGTGTTTTTACCTATATGGACAATCTTGTACTTTCTCGGATCAGCACTATTTAAACATCAACTCCCGGAATTTTGGAGTTTTGTTCGTACGCTTTTGTAGACCAAGTATGGCGTTCGTACGCTCTTCGCATGGATAGTGAACGCAAGCCTACGTTCACTATCCTCAAAGTTATGAGATTGAGGACCCAGATTATTATTTCCTTGCGACAGTTACTACCCTTCTTTATTTACAACCGCAGAAATTACCACATGTCTAAGTTTGCAGAAATATTGAGAAGGAATAATTTTTTGGAGATTTTTTATAATGTTTAAGGAGCACAGAAAGCATCCCATTTCTATTTTTTATGTCATACACAATTCACTGGAATCTACGCATCCTCTCCTTCTCAAGAGGCGTTAGTAATATTTGCCGATTTTCTACAAGAGGGGACTTATTTTGCTCCGGAGTTTGTGTACACTGCAAACAATGTGGTGACTCAGCCGACTATAAGTTATATAAATGACTGGGAAGCATCCGTGACCTTATGTTATTTGAATCAGAAATTATTCGGTTTCTCTACGTCACCGGGCAGCCCAACTTCTGTTAGAGTACGAGGGTCATTTGAGAAGTCCGCGGAGCAACATTTGTAGTTTAGCACTTGAACTGTAGTGTATGAACTGATATTTTTAGTTTCATATTTCATGTGAACACCTGTTAATTTGAAAATCTATCTGTCGGCTTGCTCATTGTTTATCTACTGTTCGAAATTTACATGTCACACATGACGTTTTTGAAGTCTTCTTCCGATATGGACCGCGTTAAAAATGTCTTGTATGACAACATCTCGGTCATATTACAATTAGAATCCTGAAATCTATGTGACTTAAGGAGTTTCATTGTAATATGAGTGAAACGTCGTCATACAAGACATTTTTGACGCGGTCCATATCGGAAGAAGACTTCAAAAACGTGATGGACACCGGCTGCGAAAGCTTACGTGATAATAATGTCACACATGTTTTGAAAAAATAGACAAAATCACGAAGTGTTTATTAAAACAGATGTAGCGCCAATAGAAATTCACAATAAAATGGTAAATGTGTTAGAAAATTCTGCGCCTGCAAAAACAATGGTTTATAAATGGGCATTCGAGTTTGAACGTGATCATACGAGCACTGAATATGATACCCGCAGTGGACTCTCAAAAGTGTGATAAATCAAAATGTGGCACCCTGCTTGCACAAAACCTTTGGACACCAAATTTTTAATTAAAATATAATACACACGCTACTGTGAAATGGATGTGATCTCCACAATGTCGCCCAATCTTAATCGCCGGTCTTACAAAAATGTGTATGAAAATTTTATATCTGGAGTAGCATTTTTTGGCCGCGCACTGGGGGGTTCATCTTCAGGGCCCGTAGGACAACGTATAAACTCGAGAACTCGCTCGAAAACCATTGTTTATGAAGGCTGAGTGGAGAACGTTTACATCTTCTAACTCATTTACTATTTCGTTGTGAATTTCCATTGGCACTAAACCTTTTTTAACACATAGGTTTGGAATTTAACAAATGCTGGGAAGGTTTTCAAGGAAGACACGTTGTCGACTTCATGGAGGCATTATTAAGCCTTATCATTATTATTATTATTATTATTATTATTATGTGCGGACTACTCGACTAGTCGTTATTCGCTTTGCTGAACTGTTTTTGGATGTATAGGTGTTTGTATGAACGAATGGATTCATATTGTTACGTCGGTCTCACTGATCGTCATGTGGTACAGTGGAAAATAAAATACAATAGGCTACACCAATGAAGTCACTAAAAACCAGCTTTAATTATCAAAATTAACAGTTTGTAACCAACAAGTTATTTAAAAAGATAAACTTGTACAATAATTCAAATTAAATTTGTCCACAGACAATAACAATGTCAACTAATAGAGTGACGCACAATAATCACTTTTCACTAATAGCCACTTGAACTATTAATCTCCCGAAATAAACTGAAAACTAAGCGGCATGTGTGGGCTATATATAGTATGCAGCGTTCCATAATATGCGTCCTCAACAAGCACTTAAAAATTTTAGAGGATACTTCAGCACAGCCTTGGCAAAACACACACCGGCAGGGCTAATCGAGAAGCTTCTAGAACGACACCACCGAACGCACGAGAACGTTCCGCATTACGTAACAATGCCCCCTCCTTAAGCCTGTTCGTACCGAACTGGCAAACCGTCTCTGAAGTAATACTTGGCCAGGGAATCTAGGTGGACGGCCTTGAATTTTCGCTGTCCTTACTGTTGAACCCGATAGGCAACATTGTTAATACTCTTTTTCACAATGTAAGGTCCTTCCCAGTTTGTCTGAAGTTTAGTGAGCGACCACGACGGCGCTTTGGGTTGAACAACCAAACCTGATCTCTTTGAAAACCCACATCTTTGATGCGAATGTCATACCGAGTTTTCATTTTATCACTAGCTATCTTCAGCCGTCCTCTTATCAAGCGATTCATTTCTCGCTGTTGGTTTTCTAATTACGAGGAATAGTTCTGTGGGCCTTGGGACTGAGTTTCAGGTGATTCGAACATCAAGACCCCAGGAAGACGAATCTCCCGCCCAAACACCAATCTTGCTGGAGTCATGCCGGTTGTGTCGTGTACTGATGACCTATACGCCACGAGGAATAGTGGTATACGTTGGTCCCAGTCTGTTTGGTTCTCGTCAATAACTTGTGAAAGATGCTGCTCAAGTGTCCTATTGAACCTCTCAACCATTCCGTCCGACTGAGGATGGAGAGGCGATGTCCTGGTCTTTCGAATTCCGAGTAGACGGCATAGTTCTTTAAACACTCGTGAATCGAAATTCCTCCCTTGGTCCGTATGGATTTCCATAGGGACTCCATAACGGCAACAGAAGTTGTGAACTAACGCCTGTGTGTTGTAACCTCCTGATTTGGAATTGCGTACGCTTCTACTCACTTAGTAAAGTAGTCACCTATAACCATGATGTACCGGTTTCCATCGTCAGTAACAGGGAGTGGTCCAGCAATGTCTATGGGAATTCTCTTGAAAGGCAGTCCAACGTTATACTGTCTCATTTTCCACCTGCTTCTGGCTTGTGGGCTCTTGCTTACAGCACATATTTCACACGTCCGACACCATTCCTCAACGTCGTAGCGAAGATGAAGCCAATAGAATCGCTTCCGTATTTTGTCAAGGGTTTTGTTAACGCCAAGATGGTCTCCAGACGTTCCAAACCTTCAAAACAGACTGAACTTTACTTCGGGGAACTATCAGCTGCATAACCACGTCTTGTCCATCTGCACTTTTCCAAGCCCTTTCAGCAATCCGTTCTGTAAGGTAAGAAATTCCCATTGTGCCCAGTAGATTTCCTTCATCACTTCCGTACCATGGCAGATGTCTTGCCAAGCCGGGCGGCGACCTTCCTCTTTTGCTGTCAGGATCGGTCCAATGTCTTCATTAGTTATCTGTTATTTTCGAAAATCTTGTGTCGTCCAGCCGTCTGCCAGTAAATCTTAAATCTATTGTGGTAGCTTGAACATGTTTGTTTGCGTTCTGTTCTTCCTTTCTGCGGCAATGTTGGCAGTCTTCCGAGCACGGTCTTCGAGATAAACCATCTGCATTACCATGGAGGCGCCTCCGCCTATGTTGTACCTTGAAGTTTTACTCTTACAGACGTTTGAGCCACCTTGCCAACTGCCCTTCCGGATTTTTAAATATCAAGAGTCGTGCAAGCGCGGCCATGATAGCGCGGTGCGTAGTGAAAAGTCCCTCCCACAGAGGTATTTACAGAAGGGTTCCAAAGCTCTGACGATTGCTAGCAACTCTCTCCTTGTAACGCAATGATTTCTCTCTGGTTTAGAAAGCTTGCTGTAATACGCTATTACTCGTTCATCACCGGTTTGCAATTGAGACAAAACTGCTCCTAGACCAGTACTGCTTGCGTCTGTGTCTACGATGCACTTTCCTTCGGAACCTGGGAAATCAAGAATTGGCTGCGAACATAATGCAATTTTCAAAGTTCTAAATGCTTTATCACACTTTCTCGACCACTGGAAGTTTCGTTTATTTTCCGTTAGCTCATGTAGTGGTTTAGCAATAGTAGCGAAGCCTTTCACAAAACGTCTGTAATATAAGCATAATCCCAGGTAACTCCGAACTTCGTGTTTACTCTTCGGAACTGGCCAGTCTCTTACAATGTCTACTTTATTGGGATCCATACTAACACCCACTGCCGAGATCAGATGGCCCAAATACTGTAATTCCTTCAGGAATAGAGAAAACTTCTTCGGGCTCAGCTTCAGTTGGGCACCGTGAATTTTAGTTTGAACGTCCTTAAGGTTTTCCGAATGGTATTTGAAAGTCTTCCCGATCACTATGACATCGTCTAAATAAACAAGGCAAGTTTTCCATGTCAGGCCTCGGTGTACCAGATCTATTAATCTTTCGAATGTTGCCGGTGGATTACAGAGTCCAAACGGCATGATTTTAAATTGGAACAGGCCACTTGGGGTCGAGAAAGCTGTCTTTTTCTTGTCTTCTTGATGAAGACCCACTTGCCAATATCCACTCTTCAGGTCCAATGTGGAAAACCACTGTTCTCCAGACAGCGTGTCGAGTGTATCGTCAACGCGAGGTAGTGGATAGCAATTTTTCTTTGTCACGTCATTCAGCCTCCGGTAGTCTATGCAGAAACGCAATCCACCGTCCTTCTTCGCTACCATCACTACCGGAGAAGACCAAGCACTTGACGAAGGCTCGATTATTCCGTCTGTCAACACGTCCTGTACCAAACGAGACATTTCCTCATGCTAAGATAATGGAGGTCTCCGAGTAGGTTGGCGTATCGGTGTTGTGTCCCTGGTATTGATGCGATGTTGTACCGGAGAGGTTCTTCCAAGTGACTGGCTCCGAACTGCAACAGAATCTTTAAATTCATTTAAAACCCGTCTGAGTTATTTTACCTCACTACTTGAGAGCTAATTAAAAGATGTGTTCAGCAATTTCTGAAGTTCCTTTGGTAATTTGGAAATGTCCGAACCACTGGATCTTCGTTGTGTCGTTCCGGCTACCCAGGCTACAGGAGACATTTTACCTAGGTGCGTATTGCTTTGTAAAGTTGCAACTTGATACAAAATATTCGCCACTCTAATAGGTATATTTCCGGTTTCGTCAGGGTTTACTAAACTGACTAAACTGACTAAAACATAAGTTTAATACTTATGAAACTTAGTATGCCCGGTGTGCTGACTACCTGGGGTTCGAATGTAGAGCACTGGTTGCCCCTCAGTTCTAACCATGTAGAGTATCTACCTCAGTTCTAACCAGGCCCGGATTTAGGTGTCCTGCCCCCCCCCTAGGCACTATTGTTAGCCCCCCCCCAAAAAGTAACGTCTATATGTTCTCCTTGACTGCTGAAAAAAAGTTGCTGAAAGAAGTCATTTCAACTACCTCTATTGCGAATATCTCATTGATCTTAAATCTAAAAGGGAAATGTGATGAAATTGTGAAAAAAACTACATTTTTTAACTTTTATTAATATTTATTTACGTGTACACTTTAGTAACACATAGATTAGTTTTATAACAAGTAATATACGTAGGCCTACTTTCTTTTTATAGGTTTATTTATAGACCTACATGGTTTGGTTTTATCATCAAACATAGTAAAATCAATGAAATTAATGTAAATTGGATAAATAGAACAAATAATTTAAGAGTGGTTGAATAAGATCCCAAATTACACAAATGGCTTGATTTTACATTGGCTTTCGTCTTGCTTTGATCAGTGAAAATTCTTCAATAAGGCCTTCAAAGTTCATTTGTTCACTGTTTAAAAGTTCTGCCTCAACATGCAGGATTGAAAGTGAGTTGAGTTTTTCCTCATTCATTGTGGATCTAACGCATGATTTAATTCTTTTTAAAACAGAAAACGTACGTTCTGCCGAACAGTTAGAGATGGCTGTACACAAATACATACGAAGAGCTATTGCAATATTTGGAAATGTTAATGTAACAGTATATTTAGTTAATATAAAACTAAATTAAATGTATCAAGTTCTTCCCTTCATTTAAACAACATTCTCTATTATCCTTTGAATATATGATCATGCGCAATAGGGATTGACTTCTAGATCGAAGCGCCCCAAGCGATATCGAAACAAACTATTTTAGTCGGCAAAAAAGCGTACAAGAATTTCAACGGAGTGTCCAGACCTGTATATAAGACCGTGCTCCGCTCCGACCACCGCTACTGATAGGCCCAGTGTCAATACCTTGTTATTCAATGATATAATTAAAGGTTATTTCAAAACCATTTTCTTCAATTTGGCCATAATGCAAGTGCCCAATACAAATACTGTAATTAAAAAACCGAAAACATGAAATTTTAACAAATAATTTTCACCTCGTGCCGCCTCCCTGAGCCTGCCGCCCCTAGGCACGTGCCTAGTGTGCCTAGTGGGAAATCCGGGCCTGGTTCTAACCATGATGATCTTTTCGGAGTTTGGCAGGGCAGTTACGGCCACTTGATTTATCATATCTATCGAGTTTTCTTAATTTTGTGGAGAGCATTACCTCTTCTTTTCCGAATCTCAAGACATTGTTTTTGAAGTTGATTATAAATCCATATGCGTTTATAACGTCCACAGCAAGAATTGCTTCATCCACAATGTCTGCAACAAATACTTGATGATCAAACTCAAGTCGCCCGAGGCGTAGGTGTATCTCTACTTTTCCAAACAGTTTTATAGGCCGTCCAGTAGCTGTTTGGAAGCTGCAAGAGTACCAGATTGGCTTCAGATTTTTCACCACATCAGGGCACACAATGGACACCTGTCCATCGGTGCGCCTGTGTTAACTGTAATCAGGCTGGCCTTTCTTGAACGAACCCGGTAACCACCAAGCTTCCGCTAGTTTTCTGAAGTGTAGAAATTGCGTCTTGTCTAGGGGCTACGTTTCTCCAGTTAGTCAGCACACGCCCCGTTGTACCGATTACTGCTCGTTTCCCTGCTGCTGAACTCTAACCCGACAATATTTTTGTAGATGTCCAGGTTTCCCACATCGATAACACTTCGGTCGATGTGGGTCCTGTCTTACTTTACTCTGTAGCGCCACTCGTCGTGTTCTTATTCTTATTCTTAACCACTCTGTTCCTTGCCCTTCTTATTCAGCGTCTGTACCGTCGAATCTTTTAGCGCGCACTTTATGACTTGCCCAACCAGACGCTGACTTTTCTGCCTCAAATTGCAAAGCTTGTACCAGGGCGTCCGCACTATTCTGGTGTCTTGCCATTCGTAACACTTGCTGTAGTTCGTTATCTCGGATACCATCAGTAAGTGTCTGCATCGCAAACCTCATTCAAAAATCTTCTGACGCTTCAGGATAGGCCAGTCTAATTAGTCTCTCGATACTTGCTTCAAACTATTGAAGACTCTCCCTGGAATGATGTCGCCTAGTTCTCAACTGAGTGCAGTACACATTTCGCAAATGTTTGTCACCATACCGTAATGCTAGAACTTTTATCAATTCGGCGTAGGTGTTTTGGCTGTCAGTTGGCATTTTCTGTAGTAGCTCTGCGGAAGGTCCTTTTAAAGCGAGAATGAGTGAAACTGCCTTCTCTTTATCTGACCAATTATTTGAGCATGCGGCTGCTTCAAAATTGCCTAAGGTACGTCGCCCAGTGGGTGCTTCCGTCAAAGGTTGAGCCTTGAAATGAACTGCCCCAAAACGCATGAAAGGGTACTTTCTCTATTGTCTTTTCCGTCTTTATCATTGGTACAGTCTGTTCAGAAATTTGTTTTGGTTGTATCGTCATGAACTGCTTAACTTCACACTTAAGCGGGGTTCACACGGTGCGAGTTCTCGTAAGAAAGTCGGCTCGTGCGTGTAACCACGTGGGAGTCTCGACCCGTGTGAACACTTGACGTGCGTGATCGCCCTCGCCACGGAATCGAATGAATTAAAGCATGCTTAAAATTTTCTAGTGCGAGTCGAGAACTCGAACGGGCAACTTTGTATTTATTGAACATGTACAAAGTGTGAACGCTGCTGAGTTTTTACTATAGTTTTACTATAGTTATATTAATTCGTGTGTTTGGTGTCATAGTCTTTCTGTGTTTATAGTGTATATAGTTCCGTTATAGTTAGTGTTTATAATTTATAGTGGTAAGTTAGTGTATATAATTAGCGTATAATTAATTAATATAAATATAATATAGCGTATAAAATAAACTAACTAATTAGTCTATATAGTTAGTTTATAGTGTGATCGTCAAAATGACGTGTAAAATGACGGACATCCAAAAGGTGACGTTGGTCAATCTATATCAATCTCATCCCGTTTTATGAGATACAACATCTATAGACTGTAAAAACAAAAATCGCACCCAAGACGCGGCGCTGGAAGATATTGTTAAGCAGATGGACATACCTGGATTTGGTGTCCCACGATGCAAACTGAAAATAAAGAATATGAGATTACATTACTACCAGGAATTAGAAAAATCTAAGGGATCGATGAGCACCACTGGAACAGCAGTGGACAACATCTACGTTCCAAGCTTCTTGTCGTTTGAAACACTGGATGATTTTTTGAGGAAGTACAGCAGACTACATCAAATTTTAAAATGTGTGTGTGTGTAAACCGTTTAATTTTTTATATTATTTTGTATTTTTATATCTTTTGTCATTAATTTTTTACTCTTGAATGATTTTTGGACTCTTAAGTTAAAAATATTAGAACACAATTTCTATTTATAACAGAAAAAATAATAGAAAGGAATGTCTGATGTTTGCCTTTTTTGTGTTTTTCCTCTTTAAGTGACATGTATTAATGTTTCTAGTAAAATAAAGCGGTTTATTCTGTTAATGAAATACAAAGACGCAAGGTCGAAACAGGTAATAAAAATATTGATTTTTGCTCGGGGAATGATGTGGATTTACTGACTGACAAAGGTAAAAACGACTGAAAGCACAGTCAGAATACTGGTTTGTTAAAAGGCAACAAAATTAAATTAATCAAACTTCTCTCTTCAGTATAAAACTATTGTTTGTTTCTTCTATGCACTCTAATCATTTTTAAATGTTCACCTTCCTTACCTCTATATAAGACTCCAAGGCCTTGTGCACAGCATCACAGACGTCTGGAATAAACTGCGAGATTGTATTTTTTGGTACCCGGAAGAGGTACATGAGCCTTGAATAAGAATCCTCTGATGCCAGGTATCTCAGTGTAATTTTTAGTTTTGTTTTTGGAGGTGTGGCCCCTCTCATGTTAGTATTTTCCTTTCTTAATGAGGGATCTACCGCTCTAAACAAAGAATAAAATTCATCTACCTCTAACCTAAACAAGTTTTTAAAAGACATCGGATCTTCTGATCTCAGTTCTTGGCATAGACCGCTAGACGCACCTTTCTCATTACGTCTGGCAATCCACGTCTAATCCATAGTCTTTTCGTAGAATTTTCTACCTGTTCTTCGTTTTTGCCTTCTGTACCAGTTTTTATCTTCTCTATTAGTTTTACAGCTATTAACCCGCAGACAACACCGACACTTTTGCTAACGGGATCCATTTTCATACTGACTCGTTCAAGTCTACTGTACGTGTGAACATTCCACGCACGAGGCGTTTCAAGAGGGTTCTTGTCTAGCTCGGAGCGCGTGAACTCGTGCCGTTAAACTCGTACGAAAACTCGCACCGTATGAACGCCGCTTTAACCTGCTCTTTTATATTTGCAGTTGAGTCTTTTATAGTTGTTACAGTCTCCTCAACTTCAGACATTTTATTTGACACGGCTTCTTCTACGACAGATATTTTTGTAGACATTGTTTGTTCTATATATGATACCGATTTTTTTACTGTAGACAATTTTATCTCTTGGCCATTCAAATCACTGCTGCGTAATTCACCCAAGTCACTACGTAGGAGACCCAGCTCTACAGTAGTTTGTTCTTGCAACTGTTTCTGCATAGCTTCAAAAAGGGATTCCTTTTTATCTGCTTGTCGTCCTTCAGATTCCAAAATTAGTGCTTTCCGCCGTTCTTGTGTTCTTCTCTTTCCTGCCTGCTTTTATAATCCTGTCGTTTTCTGCTTCTTCTGCCTCGTCTCGGCGTCTTTTCGGCTTCCTCTGCATCCTGTCGTCGTCGTTCCTCTGTCTAGAACAGCAGCGCCTAGAAATTTTCCATCATCTGACTGGCATACATTGTTTACCGATTAATTACAAATTACACTAGTCTTGTACAAAGTGTCCACTTTTTTCACTGTTAACGGTTCTGTCGCACTTCTGACCCACTGTTACGACGCCTCTCTGATCGTCGTATGGTACAGTGGAAAACTAAATACAAGACACCAATGATGTCACTAAAAACCAGCGTTTAAAAACCAGCGTTAATTATTACATTTAACAGTTTGTAATCAACAAGTTATTCAACAAGATTATACTCGTACAATAATTCAAATTAAATTTGTCGACACGCAATAATAATGTCAACTAATAGAGTTCTGCACAATAATCACTTTTCAATAATAGCCACTTGAAACGAATTGAGTAGTCGCCCGAAATAAACTGAAAACTAAGCGGCATGTTTGAGCTATATGTAGTCTGCAGGATTCCATAATATGCGTCCTTAACAAGTACTCGAAAATTCTAGAGGATAGTTCAGCGCGGCCTTGGCAAAACACACACCGGCTGGGCTAGTCGAGAAGCTTGTAGAACGACACCATCGAACGCACGAGAAAGTTCCGCATTATGTAACAATATGTTTGTTGTGAAAAGGAATTAATACGTTGACGAAAGTTACTACTTATTTATGACCTACTCTTAAAGTTATTTTTCTTCTTCTCCTTCTGCTCCTATCTCTTCTTCTTATTATTATTATTTCTCTACCCTCCTCTATCGTAGAAGGGGTACTTACAAGGATTTTAAATCTAACTTCTTACTTTTATGTCTTTGGGTTTTGCTTTTTGCTTTTACTGTTTGCACTCCCTTTTTTGTTCATAGAAATTTTTCTTTGCATCCTGTATAGGCCTATTCTTAGTTATAAGATCCTTCGAATCGACAATCACAGTTAGATGGTGCTGATGATTTCCTTTACTTTATCATTTTCAATGTTTATGTTATCATAAACACATACACTGTCTATTCGTTATTACCTACTTATACTGTGAAAACATTTTATCTGTCTATAAGAAAATTAAATGGTTTGTAGATCTGTTATTATTGTTACTAATTGCATAATTATTATTAGGAATGAAAATAGATTTAATTATAGTGAACTATCAGTTGTGATTATAGAATGTGTATGGAACAAGAGTATATTGTGTTAGAGTAGGCCTATATGTCTTAGACTTCAACAACAGTAGTTTGAATGATTCGTGTGAAGAGAAACAAACGCGCGTGTACGTAATGTGAGAATGTTCTCGATAACATCATTTAATTACGTCAAGAAACATTCTTATAAACATGTTTCACTCGTAAATCGTTACGTCGTGTAGTCGTTTGTGCAAAAAATTATAAAATAAAAAAATCAATTCCTATATTCAACAATTAATGTGTAGAGAACTGGATAATTGAAGTTACTTTTTGTCATGATAGCAGATCTAGAGCTGCAAAGAACAATTTTCTACAATTGAAAAAAACTGGTTTCGATTTGTGTTATTAATTTCTTCCACTGGAATTACAGATTAATAACGATTGTAAGCTGGAGGGCATTATTATGTTGTCAAAACTGGTTTAAAACCAAACAAAATCTTTAGTGGGTAAACATGCACTACAGCATACGAACGAATCTTGATGTGAATAAGGTAACCTGAATGACAGTGTATCTGAAATACGGTAGGTATCAGTACGAGGTAATTTAAATTGATGTTTGCAATAGTTTTGTTGATATCAATTAGCCGAACACTAGTTGGAAGAGACTCAATGACTGCTTTACTACCTTGTATTACAAGAATGGTATGTGCGTAACGTGATCTGAAGAGTCAGCTCGGTGAGAAAACTACGACAATATTGATACATTTTTACATGGAAAGAATATATTACTGGAATCTACGCATCCTCTCCTTCTCAAGAGGCGTTAGTAATATTTGCCGACTTTCTACAGGGGACTTATTTCGCTCCGGAGTTTGTGTAGACTGCGAACATGCGAACAATGTGGTGATTCAGCCGACTATAAGTTATATAAATGAGCTGGGAAGCATCCATGATTCATGTTATTTGAATAAGGAATTATTAAGTTTTCCATGTCACCGGACAACCCAGCTTCTATATTGGAAAGCTGTATGTTCGAGTACGAGGGTCAGTTGAAAAGTCCGCGGAGCGACATCTGTAGTTTAGCACTTGAACTATAGTGTATGAACTGATATTTTTAGGATTCATATTTCATGCAAACACCTGTTAGTTTGAGTCAGCTCGGTAAGAAAAATGAGACAATATTGATACATTTTCAGATAGAAAGAATATATTACCAGGATATCTGCAAGGAGTTTCCTTAAATTCATTCTGTTGTTATGACCAAATGTAAAGAGACCAGTGCGAAAACTAATTGTCAGGTCAATACACGTTCATACTCCAATAGAAAATCCTATTGCATATATTATATTAGTATTAAGTTAAGATATATATATGTACGTAACCTGACAATACATATATTTGAATATTTACCCAGGGCAGTGTTTTGTAAATAATTAGTGTAAAGAGAGTATGAATAGTTTTAAAAATTTAGTGCGTGAAAGTACAGGGGTAGACATGCGGAAGCCTGTTGAAAGTGTACACCTGGCCGACAGAATTATTACAGTGAAGTCATATGTATGTGTGTCTATGTGAGAGCCAGCCAGGACCTACATTACGATGGGGGAGATGTCTTTGCGTACGTATGGTTGGTTTGTGTTATTAAATCAGTTATTGACATGATTAAAATAAATAAATAAATAAATACGTTTATACCTGTTACAAAAGACATATCACAATTCTAAAAACACCATTAGAATAAGGACATCTAAACGCGTATGGTGATGCAAAATTATTGAAGAAAAGTGCAAATTAAAGACGTCATGCAAGTTAAAGTTAATTACTACCACAATTAGCCAGTAATCAACGAGTGTGTTATATGTAAATGACGAGTAAAAAATTACGAAGACAATAAAACCACTCGCCTAAAGATCAAGTTTTGGTTATCGCCAAAACAGACTAAAAAGTGATCAGTTAAAAAGGTACGTTACACACGAATTAACAAACTTATACATGTTAGAAACAATATCTGACATGTCAGATTGCTCTCTACTATAAATACCTCCGGCAATTTGGACGAGGCACAGATGCCAAGCAGTTTCACACGAGGACACTTGAACTCATCATCATCCCCATCATCTGCAACACATCACGATTGAGCCCAGGACCGCCATCAACATCACTGAGGAAGCGTCATCATCATCATCATCATCATCATCATCATCATCGTCATTGTCATCACTCAGGAGACGCACACAGACACGTACACACGCAACGGTAATTTCAACAACACGCAGGTGACAAATGAACAATTTTGTGTTAAACAAACAACTCATGAAGAACAGAATACGAGATAAAGTAGTATAAAGACTTAAATTTAAATAGTGTAAATATTCAGAGTAATAGACGTAACTGTAAATGGTGTTAAAAATAATTTTATTCTGTTTAATTTAAAAATTGGGTGTATCATTATAAAAACAATATTATTCTGAAAGTAAATATTATTTTTATAAAATATTAATAGAAAATTTTCAATTCATATTTGGTAAAATTAATATTATTTTTATAGATGATTTGCTATGAGTTCCAATTTTGATAATGATTCATCACCCAAGCAATACAAAAGAATTTTTTAATTTGTTTATCATATATGTTTAGATATTAATGACTATATGTTAATAATGTGTGCTGAATAGCAATGATATGTACCAAGAGTGTAACCTCATAAAAGAGAATATTTTGAATTATCTAGTTTCAAATTTGAATAATCAATTTTCTTTGTAATATTTATTAAACCGTTGATTGATTCTTTTACAATGTGTTACTTAATTATTTCATGCCGTCAATTTCTCACTCCTCTATTTAAAAATAAGTTCATTGTGCAATCACATATACTTAACGCAACGAACACACAAAAATCCTACGACCTAGCCAATGAATAACACTATAGAGTTGCGTTGGGTACATGGACAGGAGTGTATTCATTTTATATTACTTGTAACTTTGCAGTATATTGCAACAATACATATATTTGCATATTTGCCCAGGGCGGTATGTTTTGTAAATAATTAGTGTAAAAAGAATACGACGAACAGTTTTAAACAATTTTGTGCGGGAGAATACAGGCTGTGGCCTGTCGAAAGTGACATCTGCTTCGGTAGTAAAAATACAGCGTTTGTGTGTTTGTGTGTCTAACGCAAGCTACGACAGGAAAATATGGGGTAATGCTACGGCTGTAATCAGGTTTTAACCGGATAAAAATAAAGTAATTAATACGTTTTAAACCTGTGAACAAAGACTTACCCCAATTATAAAGACACCATTACATTAAGGAATTTTTAACGAGTATGGTGATATAAAAATTATTGTAAAATGTGCAATAATAAAGAGGCTGGTTAATATAATGGTAATTACTAGTGTAATTAAATAATAATTAGTAAGTGTGGTATATGTGAGTGACCAGAAAAAAATTACGCAAACAATGATATCGCTCATGCTACGAGTATGTTTACGAAATCGCGAAAATGAACCAAAAAGTGATTTGTAATTAAAAGGACGCTTTGCACGAACTGACAATATCTAACATGTCGAAAACAGTCCGGGACCTGTCAGATCACAGTCCAGTATAAATACCACTGGCAATTTTGGGCGGTTACACACTCAGACTTAAGAAATCTTCACACAACGTCATGCTGCCGGTTTGCAGATCGATCAGGACCACACACACACACACACACACACACACACTCACACACACACCAAGACGTAAAACACCAACAACCCGTAGAGACAGAGAACACAGCATCAACATCATCATCATCAAGTTCTCAGGATTCTGGATGCACACACACACGCAACGGTAACGGCAGATGTACGCAGGTGATAACAAACAGTTATATTTTTGTTGTGAAAAGAGCTCTCAAAAGAACTTAACTATGAACAGTAAAGAATTAAAGATTTAAATTTAAATAGTAGTTAAATAAAAGAATCTAATTTAACAAGAAAATAAATACTAATCTTTTGTTGTATGTTAAAATTTGGGTGTCAGTAGAAATAAAAAATAGATTGGAAGTAAATGTTATATTATTTTTATTTTGTTTTTAGCAATAATAAATCTTATTCTTGAGTCTTAATATTATTTTGTTTAGAAATGAGTTGCTATTATTATTTAAAATTTGAGTTAATTTCAGACACACAAAAATAAAAAGGATTTTAATAACTTGTTTGTGTAGCTAGTAAGATTATATGGTTGTTTATTTTTTTGATATGTTATGAACAGCATAGCAGGTTCATTGTATTTGTGAAGCTTATAAAAGTGAATATTTGATTTATCTAATATTTGAAATTATAATATTTGAATATTTTTCTATTAATTAATAAATCATAGAATGATTATTTTGAAACGGTTTTAATTAATTATTTCATGTCAACAACATCTCACTCCTCTTTTCACAGGTCTACAAAAAATATTTTTTTTCTGTAACACGTATAAAATATCCTTTTTCTTATGTATTTTGTACCGCTGAATCCGAAAATGACAGCAAAAAACTGTATCACGTACAGTTTGTTTGTTACAGTTATCTCCTAAATTTTGTTGAAAGAGCTGAAAATAAATGGTGCAAATCCAGATGTATTAATATACAATGAATATATTTATTAATTACTAAACTAAATCTATTACATAAATCTATTTCACTTTATTTAAAAGAAAAAAAATACTTTTGTACCATTTTTTAAAGTCTGGTTTAGTTTTTATTCACTTTTTCCTCTTATGTGGCGTCAAATCTTCTTTTTTCAAAAACCAGCAATAATCTCCTATCATAGCAGGATCCCAGCGGCCTTGATATCTTGCCTCAATGGTTTTAATATCCTGGTGAAACCTCTCTCCATGTTCATCACTTACTGCCCCTAAATGCTTGGGGAAAAACTCCATATGGGAATGTAAGAAATGTATTTTTAGAGACATTCGGCAACCCATGGCTTTGTAAGCCTTTAAAAGATTTTCAAGCAAAGGTTTGTAGTTTTCTTCTTTTTTGTTGCCAAGAAATCCTTTTACTACTTTCACAAATGCTTTCCATGCTGCTAGCTCTTTTTGGTTTAACTTTTTCTCAAATTCAGTGTCATGAATCACTTTTCTTATGTCAGGTCCAGTAAAATCACCTTCTTTGATCTTAGCTTCACTAAGTCGAGGAAAAAGTTTAGTCAGATACTTGAATCCCTCTCCTTCTCTAACCATGTCTTTGACAAAATTCTTCATAAACCCCAAATTGATGTGTAGGGGTGGAAGAAGTACTTTCTTAGGGTCGACTAAGGGATCGTGTAAGACGTTTTTCTCTCCTGGATCGTAAGAATCTTATTGGCCAAACTTTCTTTACAAAATGTTTCTGAATACTACTATTCCATAAGCATGAGAAACAGTAAAACTTTGTTATTCCACATTGGAGGCCCATTAATATGGCAATTACCTTCAAATTTCCACAGATGTGCCTTAATTGCATTTAGAATAGCAAGCATTCTTTTGTGTCAGGCCCCACCGTTGGAAGCGACATTAATTATGCAACGATACTCTTAACAACTCACTTTTGCACATATGCTATTACTCATTTGTGCGCACTTACCCACGTCTCGAAGGTATACTCTTCTTCTGCAGTATTTACCTTGATGTTTCCCAGCTAGGTCGCAGGCTTTGGTAGTTAATTGAGGGTGGATAAGCACGTGAATATCGTTACAAGTAAAGAGTACAGAGGATATAGTACTGGTTGTGAAATTAGTACGACTTTGTTAATAAAATTATATTCATTTTGTTTATTACATTAAAACTGCAAATTGTCATGTTATTAATTAGTGTATGGGTTAACTAATATTGAAACCCTTATATTCCCTTATACGAATATCGTATAATTATAACGTGGCAAACTCTTAGCTCTTATAGTCTAAGACACATTATACACAAACATAAGACATATATGACCTGGAATATTTACACAGACATATAATACATAACACATATATTATTACAATGCGTGATCAACACTTACGAAAATGAATATTAATATTGACTTAGCAAGTGTGGTTTTTTTCTTATGTACCACTTAATTAAAAAAAATAAATAATTAAACATTTATAAAAATTCTAATAGAGACCATTCTATTACTTTATTTAACTATACTCCTAATGTCTCAATTAATTAAAATCTACAATTGAAGTAAACTTGCGTACTTGATTTTACGTTACAGTTACTTGACTTAAATTATTTAATTATAATATAAAAATATAATAAAATATGGTTTCTCTAATTACCATTTATTTATGAGATTAATAAGTTTTATGTTCTTTGTTATAAATTATTATTTTCTGAACTTTTATTAATTATTCATTATGCAAATAAAATAATAAAATTTATGTAAACTTGAATATGGAATCTAGAGCCTTCTTTTGATAGACCTCAGGGTCATTTATAAGACTGAATAAATGTCTGACTTCACCTGCATATTTCTGCAACCATTTAACTGTTGTTACCGTCACCTGGACTTTCGAGTTTTGGGATCCCCTTCCGGTATCACCTTCTCTGTCTCTGCGTCGTTTGGAATTACTCTCTCCGTCTAATGGATGCTGAGTTCTGACATGGACCTCTGGTCGTGATGATGTACGTCTGGCTGTAGCTGCGTGTGGCTCTCCCTGCGTCCTCTAGTATATTTCTCTGTTTCCTCTTCTCTCCCTCTCCTCGTCTTTTCCCTCGTGGATGTCTCGAAGTTCTACGTGGACTTCTTGAAGTTCATCGACGACGTTTCGACTCCTTGTAGTTTACGGTATTATTGTCTTTTACATCACTCGTGTATATCAATAATTACTTTCACCGACGTACTGCCGGTTCCATCGCACTTTAGTTTACGTAATACGATTTAAAACATTACTTAAACTTTGTAAAATTTGCCGTGGTGAGATGCGTGGACTTCACGTGCTGTCTGTTGATAATCTGAGCAAGAGTGTGTCCCTCGCTGGGGTTTTATATTCCTGCCGGCGTTCAACTCCTGTTGAAAACTGTTCGGACAGAGTTGAACAAGTCAGCGCGTCGGTTTATTAACTAATTACAACCTACGCGTCTTTCTATGAAGCGCACACTTTTTTATAAATATTATTTGACAAATCGTTAGGTACATTAATAAACTTAACCTATGCAAATTATGAACATTAAGGTGTGTAAACTATGGAAGTTATGGCAAAATTTCACACGGTAGCTGAACGGTTCCCACGATCATAGACCTTGTTGCGTCTTAGAAGCTCTTGAGTTGTTCTTGAGTTGTTCTTAGGAACGCTATTGGAGTTGCTGGTTTGTGATGAAATAATTGAGTGGACTGTATAATGTTTCAGAAAATAATGGTTTATTGAGTCAAGGCGACATATTTGATTTCTTATTAAAATTTAGATTGAAATAATTGATTGATTGGTGAAGCGTGCAGATTTTAACACGGCATGAGTGCCGGAGAATTAAATAGAAGTAAATCGGGGGCTTGCATTGCAACCCGAAAGCCTAGATGGCATAACTAAATAGTCGCATGGTGTCCATGCTAATAGAATTAAAAATACTGAAAAAAGAACTGTAAGTAGTCGCTGCGGCGAGTGAGAACGAGTGATCATCTCGGAGTCTATAGTAGAACTAATTTAAATTTGTCTGTAGTCAGCCGGTCTGAATCTCGGCTGGCGATAACAAGAACAAACGTGACGTCATCTGCACGCTTCGCAATATAGTATTTAGATTACAAAGTACACATGGGTACAAAGTTTGACCATAGTGCCCGCACAAAATCGGCGCGATTTTGTAACTTAACTAACTGTGAAAAGTACATTACAAATTATTATCAAATGTTATATACAAAACAATACATAATATACTTAACAGCCTTATACATTAAATTGACTCTTGGATTAAAGTAAATCACTTCTAACATAAAAATCTGTAAATAACAAAATTCATTAAGCTATCAGAAAGGCTCAAAGGCAAAACAAAACAATTTCTGTGCTAGAAAATGTACAAAATAAAAAAATCATGATAAAAACAAGCCTTTACATAACTAAACATGATCTCTCTTGAAGCATGAACATATGGACAATAAATAAATATATTTAAATTTTAACAAAACCTAAGTGACAACCTTTAATTTATATAAAAGAAAACATCCTCAACACTGATTCAATAATATTAAGATAATAGAATAGACAAATAATAGAGACATAATAATGCACATGTATAGTATTAGTATAATGATATAAAAGTTCAATAGTACATGCAGATATGGTAGACATATCCAATTGATGTAAAAATGCATAACATGAGTGTATGAGTATACATAATACATAACGACTGACATAATAGTTAAAAGTACATAATAGTATAATAAAGATCACAAAATTCAATAATATGTAACAATTAACAATGGTATGACAAGACATAATAATTTACATGCATAATGTTGGAATAACAATTCCCAAAAATTCAAAATATAATAATAATATGATAATGAGACATAGGAATAAACTAATAAAAACTTGGTAATAATATAATACAAACAAAAATCGAAAGCATGATAAATGTTACAATGATGCATGTAGCATGAATGCATGCAATTAGTCGGAGTCCACTGGAAGTGGACATAATTTATGGATGGGTCGACGCAGAATACCATGTGAGGTGCGAACGTCCGCGACGCGCACTATTGAGTCCTGACCCGAGTAAACATTCGTGACTACCCCGCGTTTCCACTGAAGGGGGGGGAGTTGTCATCTAGAATTGCACTAGTTGTCCGGGAGTCAAATTTTTTGACGTAACGCGCCACTTGTTGCGCTGTTGCAACTGGTGCAAGTAGTCCTTTGACCACCTGTTCCAAATGGATTGGGTGAATCTTTGGAGCAGTTGCCATCTGCCCAAACGAGTAATATTGATTTGTGAATAGTCAGGTTCAGGGAGAGCAGTGAGCGGAGAACCAACCAGGAAATGAGCTGGAGTTAAAGGTTCGGGGTCCCTAGAGTCACTGGATATTGCGAACAAGGGGCGTGAGTTAAGGCAAGCCTCTATCTGGGTTAAAATGGTGTAATATTCCTCGAAGGTAAGAATGGTTGCGCCTACCACGCGTCGCAAGTGAAACTTTACGCTCTTGACTCCACTTTCCCACAGGCCGCCAAAATGCGGTACTGAGGGAGGAATAAAGGACCAATTAATGCCTTGGGCACTGGTAAAACCCTGGACGGACTGCTCAAAACCCTTAGACTGCAAAAGTTTATATAATTCCTGAAGCGTGCTACTTGCACGGCGAAAATTTGTTCCGTTGTCGGAAAATATCTGATCAGGGATACCTCTACGCGCAATAAACCTTTTTAAGGCAGCTATAAAGGCGTCCGATGTCAGATCTGAGACAAGTTCCAAGTGAAGGGCCTTAGTAGTCATGCATATAAATAAGGCAATATAAGCCTTGGAAGTTGATTTTGAACGCTGCCCGCCATGACGAACAAATATCGGACCGGCATAGTCGACCGCCGATTGGGAAAACGGTTTAGCAGGCGTAACACGGGAGGGGGGTAATTGACCTAGTAGTTGGTTTGCGCCCCTAGCACGGAATCTAAAACAGGTGATAAATTTATGTATCACCGAACGTATATAAGATTTGTCATTAAGTATCCAATATTTACGTCGTAGAGAGAACTGAGTCAATTGTACACCAGCGTGTAATAAACGAAGGTGCTCGCTTTGTATAATCAATTTACTTAGATGAGAGTGTGGGTGCAGTATAATTTGGTGTTTGCTCTCGTAATTGAGCTGAGAGTAAAGTTCTAACCATTGATTAGATAATGAATCTGATAAGGGTTCGTCCCAACCTGTACCCGCTAACCACAATCGCTGCATAAAATGCTTACACGAAAATGTAACAGGGCCAATGAGACCCAAAGGGTCGTAAATTCCTGCTATGACTGATAATACACCTCTCTTGTTGACCACCCCGGGATTGGCATGTCTCTGGACACTATATAAGAAACTATCTTCGTCCATGTTCCATTGAATGCCTAACGTAATCACAGTTTGATTTTTACTAAAGTCGTGAGAGGGATGAGCTTGCGAAGTTATAATTGTCTGATCGTTGGAGAACCATTTGTGCAATGTAAAACCGTATTGGCTTAGTAACTCTGTGACGTCAGATTTCAGTTTGGATAGGATGTGAGGGTTGTCTGAACCGGTGATAAGATCGTCTACATAAAAATCGTTCGCGAAAGCTGAACAAGCTATAGGGCATTGAGTTTTATTTTCCTTGGCTATTTGAGCCAGACATTTTGTAGCAAGGAATGACGCACTTGCAGTCCCATAGGTGACTGTCCTCAAAGCGTAATGTTGGAGATCGCTATGGGGGGCATCGCGCCAGACAATGCGCTGCAAATTGGAATCCTTTGGATTAACTAAAATCTGCCGATACATCTTCTCGATGTCCGAAATGAGGACATATCGGTGAGTACGAAATCGAGCCATAATAGCGAACAGATCCTGTTGGACCGTGGGACCAACCAACAATGTGTCGTTCAAGGATAAGTTGTTTGTTGTTTTGGCAGAGCCGTCGAAAACAACTTGCAATTTAGTTGTTATGCTTGAGCCTTTAAAGACCGAATGGTGCGGCAAGTAAAATGTATCTGACTGGTCTACCGATAAATCATACGCATCAAGTAAAGACATGTGACCAATGTTTAAATATTCATGCATGAATGCGCTATAATCCTTGTGAAGAGCAGGGTTCAGTTTGAACTTAAGCTCTAACGATTGGAACCTGCGGATAGCGCCGGAGAGAGAATCGCCTAAATGACAATTACGTAACCTGCGTGGTGAGGATACCACAAATTTGCCATCCTTAAAACGGACAGTATTCGATACAAAATGAGTCTCACAATCTGAATCCTCAACGGAAGGAGTACGAATAGCAAGATCCTCTAACTTCCAAAAGTCCTTCAGTTGCGAGGAAATGGCGTTATCATATTCACATAACATGAATGATGAAACCGGTTTTGTCATATCGACATTAAATGGTAAGTTACCTGCAAGAATGAATCCCAACTTTGTCTCCTGTATTATGGGGAAATGTGGGCTACGAATAAATTTGACAGGTTCAATTAATTGCAAGTAATACTGAGCACCGAGCAATATATCGATTTGCGACGAAAAGTTCAGCTGCGGGTCAGCTAAAAATATGCCCTTTGGTAAGGTTAGAGAGGAGAGGTCAAATGATTCAGCAGGGAGATTATTAGTGATACTGGGAAGCACCGCGCAATGTTTGTTCAAATTAAAATTTTTATAACGTGAATGCAATCTTACTCTGGTACTGAAATCAGCTTGAGATAAGGAATTGTTTATACCCGTGATGGGTAATTGAGATTTAATCAGTTTTAAGCCCATGCGGCGAGCGAAACTCATGGTGCAAAAATTAGCTTGCGATCCTGAGTCCAACAAAATCCTAACTGGGTGCATCCTACCTGCTTGGTCAGTTGTCATGCAGACTGCGGTGGACAATAATATCGATCTGTTTGTTTGTAATTTTAACGAACACTGATTGTTACTTGACGAAGCGTTATTGCTAGGTATATTTACGAGCTCGTATCATTGTGTGATGGCGTTTAGCGCACGTTCTGCAAGAGAATTTGGAGGGACAGTGAGCAAAGTCGTGGCCTGTGCGCATGCAGTTTAGGCAAAGTTTATTTTTAATTAGGATATTTTTTCTCTCGAGAGGAGTGATCGCAACAAATTGCGGATACTCAATAAGACGATGTTTAGCTTTGCACAAGCTGACATATGTTATTGACGATGCGAGCATGGAATGCGGTTCTATTGATACTAATCGGTTTAATTGCTCTGCGATATGGACTCTTATCGCTAACGTTTACCTTGCTTACGGAACTGGGCACGCTGTCTAAATTTTGCAATACTTGCCTACGGTTATTTAGAAATTTTATAAAATTGTTAAAATCGGGAAGTCGTTCGTCCGACAAGCCTTCTTTCCAGAGCCTACACGTTTGAGTATCGAGTTTCTGCGTTAAGTGTTGAACTAAAATCATTTCAAATGTATTTACGTGTAAATTTAATGAATTTAAGGCATTTATATTTGCCGTAATCTCGTCAATGAACCTAGAAATGCTGACCCTGGAATCTGGTTGTACGGACTTGACGCCCAAGACATTCCCTATGTGATGGGCTGACACGATTAATTTACTGTCGTATCTATTTTTTAATACAACAATGGCTACTGCATAATTTTCATGAGTTATTGGAATCGATTTAATTACGTTTAATGCCTCGCCACTCAATGACGAGTGTAAGTAGTGTAATTTTTGAATATCTGTCAGATCAGTTCTGACGTGTATTAACTCGACAAATATATTGTAATAGTGTCGCCAATCAATAATGTTTCCTGAAAAGGAAGGCAATTTAATCGGTTCTAATTGTATCGGGGGGGGGTTTAATTGGCGTAATTTCGGTTTGAATTAACGGTTTTTGGTTCACCTCCTCTACTTGTTTCAATAGATGGTGTAATTTACATTCGATATTACAGAGATCATCCTCGGTTTGAACCCTGTCGCTGACTGTAGCTAAATCTGAATCGTCAGCCTCGATTTGAGTCTAAATATCGTCATACTTAGCGGATAGTTCTATTAAATGACGGAGCTTTATTTTTAACGCATGATGATCACTTATGTCTGGATCAAAGTTATTCGCGAAAGTATTCACGCGAGATATGGAGGCCTTAATTGTGCCGCGTTTCTTTATCAAGGCCTTCACATCAGCCATGACCAAAATTTTAAAATGCAAATTGAAACCAAAAAACTAGATATAGGGAAGGTGAACAGTTGTTGCAATTTAGAATGATTTACTACAATTTGATATAATGCGGGAGCCAGTGATCTATGTACCTTAATATATAACTGATTATAATAGGGTACTTAATTTGCTTAAAACTAGTTGTGAATGTTATCGACAATATAAATCATTCGACCTAATAATAAGTTTATGGCCACTTAAGTATGATATCTGTTTCTGTAAGGCTTATTAATAATGTTATTAAATGTTGTTAACTGTATACCAAAAAAGTTACTTAGATTGTCATAATTATATGAAAGGATTATAAAAAATAAAAGTTCATTATCACGTGGACGTTGACCCAGGCGTGCTGAAGCTGGCTTCGATCCCGCTGCTCGATCCTGTTAGGAGTTGTTGCAGCTCTTGTCTCTACCGGTCAGATGATGCCTGATGTTGCAGCTCTCCATACCTTTAAAACTGTGGAACTTTTTCATGTAGAATAAGTAATGCTGTCCTGCCGTGTCCCGACGTCTCAGGAATACTGCTTTGTAAAATCTTGTAGTGTTAATTATGACGTGATTTTCGAAAATAATAGAGGCACGCAACTGTCAGCAATTCAAGTTGAAAATGTTGGGGCTTTAACCAAACGCCGTTTGGGCCCATTAAATGAAATATTAACGTTGTCCCGTGGGGACCAAAAATGTTGGACGAAAATCCGGATACAGGAGGACCAAATGCGTTGTCGCTGTGGACAAAAATGCGGTCGTTTGTGGACCAAGAAATGCGGTCGCTTGTGGACCATAAAATGTTGCCTGTAAGGCCAAAATAAAATCCGGCCCGGAGGACCAAATGTTGCGTCTTAGAAGCTCTTGAGTTGTTCTTGAGTTGTTCTTAGGAACGCTATTGGAGTTGCTGGTTTGTGATGAAATAATTGAGTGGACTGTATAATGTTTCAGAAAATAATGGTTTATTGAGTCAAGGCGACATATTTGATTTCTTGTTAAAATTTAGATTGAAATAATTGATTGATTGCTGAAGCGTGCAGATTTTAACACGGCATGAGTGCCGGAGAATTGAATAAAAGTAAATCGGGGGCTTGCATTGCAACCCGAAAGCCTAGATGGCCTAACTAAATAGTCGCATGGTGTCCATGCTAATAGAATTAAAAATACTGAAAAAAGAACTGTAAGTAGCCGCTGCGGCGAGTGAGAACGAGTGATCAGCTCGGAGTCTATAGTAGAACTAATTTAATTTTGTCTGTAGTCAGCCGGTCTGAATCTCGGCTGGCGATAACAAGAACAAACGTGACGTTACCTGCACGGTTCGCAATATAGTATTTAGATTACAAAGTACACATGGGTACAAAGTTTGACCAGTATCGAATTGTAGCGGCGGGCGCCAACTGTGTTTCTACATATGTCTCTGATTCGTGTGACTTCTGGTTTTCGTTCAGCACTTAAAAAACTGTGTAAAATTTTCCATAATCGTATACATAATTCAACTTGTTCTTCATTTACACACTAACACTAACACACACACAGACACACACACACACACACACACAAACTGATACCAAACGGTTGCCTGCAGCAATGACGTCACAGCTGCCGGTCGAGGCGTGTTTCGTCTTCCTTCGCTGCGTTTAAAACCAACAAGGCTTGGCAATTCCACATGCATGTTCAGTTACAATTATTTCCTTATTTAAAATTAATTAATACGTTTGTTTCTTTTATTTATGTCTTACACCTAACGCTCCACTTGGCCGTCTCTTGACCTCCGCTCGCAGTTTTTCTACCTCCTCTTGCAGTCCATCTTTCATGTTGTTAATTTCCATGGAGTGGTGCGTAGTTTTTCTAGTGACCTCCTCCACGGCTATTTCTACTCTCTGAGTCCTCACAGTGATTTCCTTTGTTCTATTTGTGTTGTCCAGGATGCGCTCATTTACGTCCTTGTTTTTGAGATCTTGCTCCTGCTTCGTAATTTTAAATTTTTCATTCCACTGTTCAGCCAGTTGTTTAATGTGTTCTTTTATTTCACGTGTTGTATATTCACGCTGTCCTCTGAACTTGCTATCGATCTTTACAGCTTGTTCATTAAGTGACTGTTGAACACGCTGTTCGACAGCTTCAACGCGTGCAGTAAGCTCTGTTTTCAAAGTGTTACTGACGAGTTCTATCTTAGCTTCTAACCTCGTATTATTACTATCTATTTTACTTTTTAACTCATCATTATTACTTTCTAACCGAGTTTTTAATTCTTCAGTATTGATTTCTAATCTATTACGACTATCTTCTACTTTAGTTTCTAATCTCGTATTACTATCTTCTAATCTTCCTAATTTATTTTCTAATTTTTCATTGCTACTTTCTAATTGAGTTTTTAGTTCTGCACTATTCGTTTTCAACTCTTCTTGCAGTCGTTGAAACATCGTTTGGTTGAAGTCCATTGTTGGTTGCTTCGTCATTGTAGACTACGGTGTCCTAACTGATTCGTTATACAGTACTTATGTGTTTAATTATTGGTCCACCGTGACTTTATATTTCTTTATTTATAATTTATTTTATTTATTTATTAGTATTAATTTCACAACTTTTTTTTCTCTCTGTACTTAAATTTAAAAATTTGTAATATCACTTATTACTTGAATTTACTATTATTTTTCATACAATACTTGTGCCAATTATTTATTTGACTTTATTTATATTCTGGGCGCCATTTACTTGTAATGATTATTCTCGTTTTTTTGTGTGTCAGGCCCCACCGTTGGAAGAGACATTAATTATGCAACGATACTCTTAACAACTCACTTTTGCACATATGCTATTACTCATTTGTGCGCACTTACCCACGTCTCGAAGGTATACTCTTCTTCTGCAGTATTTACCTTGATGTTTCCCAGCTAGGTCGCAGGCTTTGGTAGTTAATTGAGGGTGGATAAGCACGTGAATATCGTTACAAGTAAAGAGTACAGAGGATATAGTACTGGTTGTGAAATTAGTACGACTTTGTTAATAAAATTATATTCATTTTGTTTATTACATTAAAACTGCAAATTGTCATGTTATTAATTAGTGTATGGGTTAACTAATATTGAAACCCTTATATTCCCTTATACGAATATCGTATAATTATAACGTGGCAAACTCTTAGCTCTTATAGTCTAAGACACATTATACACAAACATAAGACATATATGACCTGGAATATTTACACAGACATATAATACATAACACATATATTATTACAATGCGTGATCAACACTTACGAAATTGAATATTAATACTGACTTAGCAAGTGTGGTTTTTTTCTTATGTACCACTTAATTAAAAAAAAATAATAAATAAACATTTATAAAAATTCTAATAGAGACCATTCTATTACTTTATTTAACTATACACCTAATGTATATCTATAACTATAACTATACTCCTAATATAACTATTGTAGATTAATTAAAATCTACAATTAAAGTAAACTTTCGTACTTGATTTTACGTTACAGTTACTTGATTTTAAATATTTAATTATAATATAAAAATATAATAAAATATGGTTTCTCTAATTACCATTTATATATGACATTAGTAAGTTTTATGTTCTTTGTTATAAATTATTATTCTCTGAACTTTTATTAATTATTCATTATGCAAATAAAAATAATAAAATTTATGTAAACTTGGATATGGAATCTAGAGCCTTCTTTTGATAGACCTCAGGGTCATTTATAAGTTTGAATAAATGTCTGACTTCACCTGCATATTTCTGCAACCATTTAACTGTGTTGTTACCGTCACCTGGACTCTCGAGTTTTGGGATCCCCTTCCGGTATCACCTTCTCTGTCTCTGCGTCGTTTGGAATTACTCTCTCCGTCTAATGGATGCTGAGTTCTGACATGGACCTCTGGTCGTGATGATGTACGGCTGGCTGTAGCTGCGTGTGGCTCTCCCTGCGTCCTCTAGTATATTTCTCTGTTTCCTCTTCTCTCCCTCTCCTCGTCTTTTCCCTCGTGGATGTCTCGAAGTTCTACGTGGACTTCTTGAAGTTCATCGACGACGTTTCGACTCCTTGTAGTTTACGGTATTATTGTCTTTTACATCACTCGTGTATATCAATAATTACTTTCACCGACGTACTGCCGGTTCCATCGCACTTTAGTTTACGTAATACGATTTAAAACATTACTTAAACTTTGTAAAATTTGCCGTGGTGAGATGCGTGGACTTCTCGTGCTGTCTGTTGATAATCTGAGCAAGAGTGTGTCCCTCGCTGGGGTTTTATATTCCTGCCGGCGTTCAACTCCTGTTGAAAACTGTTCGGACAGAGTTGAGCAAGTCAGCGCGTCGGTTTATTAACTAATTACAACCTACGCGTCTTTCTATGAAGCGCACACTTTTTTATAAATATTATTTGACAAATCGTTAGGTACATTAATAAACTTAACCTATGCAAATTATGAACATTAAGGTGTGTAAACTATGGAAGTTATGGCAAAATTTCACACGGTAGCTGAACGGTTCCCACGATCATAGACCTCGTAGTATCGAATTGTAGCGCCGGGCGCCAGCTGTGTTTCTACATATGTCTCTGATTCGTGTGACTTCTGGTTTTCGTTCAGCACTTAAAAAACTGTGTAAAATTGTCCATAATCGTATACATAATTCAACTTGTTCTTCATTTACACACTAACACACACACACACAAACTGATTTATTTATGTCTTATACCTAACGCTTAATTATTACATTATTTTCATTATTTACATCTTTCACACGACTCATACGTGCGTTGGTATGTTCTCATACCGCAGATGTTTATTGTAACGAGATGATCTTTATCGTCTCTGTAAAAGTGTGTTTTATCGTGTGTTAGCCCCACACTTTGTAGTCGTTACTTTAAGTTTATTTCTAACCGTCGTACTCTTTCTAACTTCACACGCTGACGATGTCCGTCGCGAACGCACAAATTACCAGTACCGATAGCTTCACGAGTGTAAACCTTACCTGTCCTTCAATGAGTAAATTTATTTCGCGGGCGGCGCCTAATTGTTTATGAAAACAATTAAAAATGTGAAACTGAGCGGTCGTTCTATGCGGTGTTGACTAATTCAAATTACCCTCGCAACTGGCGGGCATTTGAATCTCGCTTGTTGTCCGTCGTGCAGCCGACGTCTAACGCTGGCAGACAATTTCGCTCGTCGCTAAAGTACACAAACTTTATAATACAATTTATAATGAAATAAAGGACGGTTATTACTACTCAATACTAGTTTATTAACGTTAAATAGGTAATCGTTATTCAGTTATATACAAAATTATATATTGTTATTAAATAATGTTGCTCCGGCAATATTCTCAGGTTGGCTAAGTTGATTCAAACGTTTCTAAATCGACATGGCTGTCGTCAATGTTTATTTTCTACAGTTCGTTTAATTATTGAGTTCTTTTGATTACGAAAAAATATTAATAAGATAATAATAAAGTACACTACCTTACATCAATGGTACTTATATACTATTACAGTTAAATACAATTCGTTTTTTAAGTGTTAAGAAGTGTGTGTTAGTAATTCGTAATTTGTACACAGGTTATTTTATGTTGACATACAAGTTTAGTTTTTATTATCAATCAATCCTTGAAAGAAATTTAGTTACCAGTTCGGAGTGAGAGTTATTTGTGTTGTGAGAAATGTTAATTAGAATTTATTTTGTAAATTCGGGTATTTCAGATATACAAATCTTGTTGAATTCGGGTGAAGAGTCACTTAGTTCTTAGTTAGGTTGGGTCGATACGATCATCAATCTTCCATCATTTATACTTTGGATTACATCGGGCTTCTTTTTCAAATAATTTGGATTAAATAATTAATTTTGAAGATTATAATCTGGTCTATTATCTTTGTTGGTTTGACTAATTCTTCATTAGACTTCTTGCATCCTCATCTCGTTCAATTTTGACGTATGTATTATTATTTTAATTGAAAATTGAGTCGAATATGGTTTGGCTTCTGTATTCCTTGAGCGTCAATAATGGACTAATGTTTTATAACGGAATTATATTAAATAACGTTCCGTTGTTATGGCAACTGTGTGTAGTCTCATTGGTTGATATTCATGTCTATTGTTATAATATTTGAATTTTAATTCAAAATGAATAAATATTTTCTGATGGCTATTATTCTTCTGTCTTCTTGTCTATGTATTAGATATTATCACAACTGTTTCTATTTTCTTTCAAAGATCATTTTGACATCCCACAAAGCTGGGTTTGTTCATGTATTAAAGTTTTGGCAAAAATGTTAATATTATGTTATTACATTTCTTTCTTATTTTATGTTTTTAATCTAACTCGGACATCTTAATGAGTTACTTGCCCTGAATTTTCTAATACAATAGTTAATTTCTTACAATTTGTTTATTTTGGATTTATTCAGTTAGGCATTTTATAGGCCTAAGTAGTAATTGGCTATATCTTCTTATTTTACACAAATTAAAGACTATTTTTCATTTACTTATGTTTTGCTGGTGTTACTTATGACTTGTTTACATTTTGAATTAATTTGGGCTGTTTTACAATAATTGAATGTTCTTATTACTTTACCAAAATCATTGCTTGTCTGTTATTCTCTTATTATTTTTCTGTCTTTACTCTAATGATTATTATTATGTTTGTAAAATTTTATCTCCTTACTCATATCTATTGTCATTTCTTATAACTTGTTTATCATTCCATATTACTTATAAAACATAACACAAAAATTAGGTTTATGGTCTGTTTACTTTTTTCAGCCATATTTCTTCTTATAAACTTAACTCTTTTAATTGAACAAATAGCTATCTTGGTGAATAACAATATAACACCATTTATTCTATCTTGCTAATCATCCCTTTGAACATTTTTATTAACATATGATGTTTTATTTATTTTGCACTCATATTATTTAGTTTATTCTTAATTAACACTATTAGATTGGTTGTCTATCCATCTTTTAACATTTACTATATATTTTTACTGTTTAAACATTAATATCATTATGGGATTTTTATCCTGAATACAACTGTATTACTAATCTACTATCACTTCTAACCATAATAACAATAAACAGGTTATTCTTATTTTTTGGTACCTTTAACCCTTAAACTGTAGTGTTAATCACTGGTTTTGGTGTCTTTACCTATATGTTGTATTTTATATTTATTTTGGGTTACACTGGCACTTTGTACCTTTTTTACTGTACTTTAGTGTTAATAGTGGTTATTCCCGAATATTGATTTCTTTTAATCACTTATAACACTTACACTGTTAATCACTTTCACTTCCTATCTATCTCTCACTTCTGTGTTTTTTATTGTTTTATACACAATTGATAGTTAGTCTGTTAACTGTTAACAATTTTATGTTTTGATTTAATTTTCATCATAGAGTTATTAATAACATATAATATCTTAACTTAAGAATTTTTTACCTTGTATAATCCACTAGGCGATCTCAGTTTTTTACATACAACATGTTTCAAGGTATAAAATTATACAAGGTAAAAAATTCTTAAGTTAATCATAATAGCGATCTGGAGACTGCAAAAAAATGTATATAATATCTATTACTCTGGTTAGTGTACTTTAATTGAGATTATTTTATTTGATTTTAATGTTTGTTATTTACATTTATTATTTGTTTGTGCCTTTTTCTTCATTATTTGAGTTATACCTTTTCATTTTATTTTCTTTATTGGGTCAATCACTTGGGTTGGGTCATAGTCATTTGTCTCGTCATAGTTATTTTATTTTCATTAGTTTAATATAATTAATTCATTATAGTTGTTCTCTGGTATTGGGGCGGCTTTTTGTGTTGTAACAATATATATATATATATATATATATATATATATTGTAACAAGACATATGATCCCAATATTTTAAGTAACAAAATATTAACACATGTCATAATAATTGAGTTAACAAGACACATAAAGTATTTACTCTGGAAATGTCAAGAATGAAACTACATAAGCAACTCATCAAGAAGAATAAACTCACAACGCAGGAGTTAAAAAATGTAATGGTAATAAACAATAAAAACAACTTATAAGAAGAAAGAAGATACAGTAAACAGTGATTAACCACAGGAACCAAAAACCCAATAGATTCGGTCAGTAAGGAACAAATAAAAACAAGGAAGAATCATACTACGAGAAAGACACATAACAACCATGGCATAAGATATAGATTCCAAGAGCCAGTCAACTATAGATTAACATCTTACCCTTATAAATACCAACTGAGAGACTTACAGATTGAAAATAAAACAATAACTGACTAACTTAGATGACCCATATATGACCAATAATATTGTAAATGAGTAAGGCATCCCATATTATACAAAACAGTGGAAGTAAAAATAATGTTAACACAAAAAGAAGCTGTAAATAGCAGCCTAATGACATATTATGCACAGCATCAATGTAATATAAAAGAGAATTAAAATTGTCTCATAACTGTTAATAATCATAATTGTTAGTCAAGTAAACAAAAAATCATGTAAGATACGAAAAAAGAACTAATTAATGAATTACCAGTTATCATTAATAACATAATACTTTAAAAAACAAGGTTAGAAAATGTAAATTTGTATCAACCCAATACACCCATTGCTGCTAAAAATAAGAGAACCACATAACCTAGATGCAGGTACTTTCCACCTAATTTTATAATTAATAATAAATAAAACATATCTAAACTGAAGCATTTTGTACCCTAAATCAAGTACAGGTAATAAGGTTTCTACCAATGCCAATATCAGATACCAAGAGTAATTTTTATCTAAGAATTAATGTAAACAAAGTGAACAAAAACAGTCAAAATGACATTCACCATGTGAAACATAGATAAAACCACATTGTAAAATTAGATAGGAATAACAGGAGAATACCTATATACTAAGTAAGATTTAATATCACTATTATAATAGTATAAGAGAATTTTAAACAGTGGCATAATGTGTAATAAGAATAAATAAGCAACATCTGTCATGTGTCACCAGATGTAACTACCATAATCCAATGCTATGTGCTAAGGAACAGACAAGTATATTAAAAACAAAAGATTGATGACCAATATACTACTTATAATGAACTATCCTAAACTAGATAGTAGTCTGAAAATACACTACATTCTCAAATAAGAGTTAAAATAAAGGTACACTTCATAGTGCCATACAGAGGTCATATTAATGACTAAAATACCAAGGAATAACAATGTATTCCAACAAACAAAGACAATCAGTAGTTGTAACAACTCAGTGTTTACAATTGGGACAATACAGAATATAAATAATTTGTTAACTTAATTAATAGACTCTTAGGCTAAACCAATGTTAGAATAAGAACTATATTTTGTCAATAATTATAAGTAACCAATAAGGGAGAAGTGTTGAAGGACTTGGAAGGCATGCTCTCAAAGAGATATGATTGCCATTAAATAGTTATAATTCATGAATAAATCAAATTAATAGTGAATAGTGTAAAGTGATAATCTCAAACATTAACTCCCTTAATAATGAACGAAAGCACATCACGAGTGGACTCTAAATGAAGAGCAAAATGTTAGCAATACAGTGATAAGCTTAGATTTAAAATCTATGCAGTAATAAGAAAGTTACATCAATTATAAAATATTTGTGTCAATTCGAGCAAATGTGTATACTCTCAAACCCAGCTACCCCACGATAATAACAACAATTAAAATATTGCGCGAAGGGGGTATGTGCGTTAAATTAAAGATCGTCAACAAATCAAATCAGAGAAATTAGCCAATTTTACAACGATCGCAAAACGGAACGGCAGCTTCATGTGCCATTTCGAGACACTTTTTAATCAACCTTTGAAGAGTGCAGACGGCGGCTCGACACCGGAAGAAATCAGCTGTCTACCTAGTTTGTGCGCGTCACCGATGTCAACAAAGCAACATAACCTAAATTTGTGCAAACATAACTACACTATTATTGAAGATGTTTGAAGTGTAACAGTGCGTTAGTAAGGATTGCTAAGTGTATAATCCCTAGCAATTCCGGGATTTAAAAGGGAGTACAGTGATTTTCTCAAATTAGTTAAGAATTGAAAAAATGACGATATAATCGAACAACATTCTAGTAATGTGTATAAAATAAAGTATGTAGGTCATTGCACCTTATTAATATCATTCAGTCAACTATGATAATGATAATTCTCAATTTAATTTAAATATTTCAGAATTAAGAATTTTGAAAACATTAATTGTTTATTATGTATGAATACTGAGTGTGCTATAACCACACACACCCGATTGAAGCGTTGTTCAGTAAACCTAGATTAAACTAACAAGCATTAATAAGGGATTGAGAATTGTCGACTGTCTGAAGTAATTAACGAAAGTTAATCAAAAATGCAAATGTTATTTATGTTTTGTATTTGAGGAAGAGTCTACTACTACTATTTTGAATATGTCTGTTTATTATGAATAAGAGCTAGTGTTATTAAGCTATATAAATACTTGCAACTAAACAATTACCTTTTACGGAGTCAGGTATGACGATTCAGATGTTTCATTAAACAACACTGTTTCGAATTATTATTTTATTGTTCACATTTTAGGTATTTTATCAAGAGTTCTTTTAACGTTAACAAACGTTCATTAAACCATTTATTGTCGGTTGACTAATAAACTAGTTAACCTAAAATGCCCAAAGCAGGCATGGTTATAATTTTAAATGTTATGTATTAAGAGATGATTGAGTTGTAATCATCCTTCAACTGCCTGGTAACGGTAGATTAAGATTTCTAGTAAATTATTTTGTATTCTGCAGGCTAAAAGAACCCACACTTGAATTCATTTATTGAACCAAAAAGCATGTTAATAACAGTCTGACGTTGTAGATCAGTCATACCACCCTGAGATAATTTTTGTAAAACAAATAACCAATGTTAATTAATTTTGAACCAAAATGGTTAATGATATTTTAGATAATTAAAGAAGTGTTAAAAGGAATAAATTCTCATTTTTACGATAAAGCAGAGTCAGTTAGTTCATTTCAATAGACTAGAGTTTACAGAATAGGTGAACGCCTCTTATTGGATAACACAACAAACAGCGGCGATTTGAAATACGGTAAATCGATCTAAAAATTAGATTGCTACATCGACCCTGGAAGATCGGCCAGACTCACTACAAGTAAGTGATAATTTCTTACCGAATATTTGTACTTTCAGTGAGGAATCCACGTCACCGATCCGCCTAGTCGACAAAAGAACAATAAATAAAATAAAATAAATTAACCAAAGTTTAAATACTTCGCTAACTAACTTCAAGAGCAATTCACCAGATTTATTTATATTGGATTTAATTAAACAATTGAATTGGATTGAATAAATGAATAAATAATAAACTAAATTAAATTCGTATCGAAAATCTAAGCTTCAAAACAAACTCTAAACAATAAATTAAAACACGTATAAACAGGTTTTCTACTATATATTACAACGATCATAAAAACAGCCATATCATCTACCGAGCCGCAACCGTCTACTAGTAAAATGAATACGGGAAACGGGAAGCCACTGCAGGTAGAAAAGAAACAAAACTAAACCTACCATTACCTGCAGTGAAACAACCCACGAAAACAGGTAAAAAGAAAGTAACAAATAATATAAAACAAGTGAGCGATAGGGAGTTCTTGTTAAAAGAAGAGCAAGAAGTGGGTAGAAGCCATTATCCTGAATGTCCGGAAATAATTTGTAAAATCAGTAATTTACTAGTACGAGCGCTAATAGACACCGGCAGTGAGGTAACCTGTGTCAGCTCAAAGTTTGTAGAAAATAATAGTCAGTTGTGTAATTGTCCCAGAGTACCCGTAAAAAATTGTAATGTACAGGGAGCCACTGGAGCCAAAATGCAAAAGATAACTGAACAAATTTATTTACCTATCAATATAAATGGTACCCAAACCCAAATTGTAGCTCATATAGTCCCGAAACTCGTTCATGATTGTATTATTGGGGTAGATACGTTACTTGAATGGAAGGCAGAAATAAATTTCAAAAGAAATACCATCATGATGGAAATTGATATTAATAAAATCAATGTAAATATTAAAGAATTTAAGCATTGGAAGTCGGTAAGTGTCATAAAAGAACTGCAAGCAGCTAAAGTCATTTCTAGGTTTAGCTAACTACTATCAGAGGTTTAAAAGTAAATACGCGGAAAGTACTGTTCCATTGTTGAAGTTGTTAAACAAAGGGATAAAATGGAGGTGGACAAAGGACCACGATGAAGCGCTACAACAAGTGAAAGTCTTTTTATAAATACTGTAGTATTACATCATCCGAGGGTAGGAGAAAGATTTTATTTGCAAACAGACGCCAGCAATATTGCTATAGGAACACACTTGTATCAGATAGATGAGAAGGGCCAAAAAGCGGTATTAGGATTTGTAAGTCGCACCCTTAAAGGGGCGGAATTAACCTATTTTACGACAGAAAAGGAGCTATTAGCGATAGTGCATAGCCTGTCAAAGTTTAGAAGTTATATTCTGGGTGCTAAACTTACTATAATCACCGACAATAAGGCGTTAGTATTTTTATTAAAGTGTAAATTGCTAGGTGCTCGTCTGATTCGTTGGATCTTGGCTATACAAGAGTACCAGTTTGAAATACAGTATTGTAAAGCGAAAGACAACTTGGTAGCAGATGTACTCAGTAGAAATCCACCATCAGAAAACAACATGGATACAGTAAACAGTAAACGTAGTAGCACCGATATAGTTATTTACGCGGTAAAGCATATAACAAAACCTGAAGTAGTTAGACGACTTAGGGACCCATCAACAACAAGACCCTAGGATTAGTGTAGCTTGGAGAAGTGTGGTTACCAACACCAAACCAGGATTTTCCACATATAAAGGGAAACTATATAAGCTATGTTCCCATAGATGGAAATTATATAAAAAAACAAAATTATAGGAAAGTACCATGGGGATAGTTTGAGGAAATATAAACAAAATATAGAGCAATAAAGAAACAATGGTTTGAGCCAATGTGGCATGTGAATCAAACGTAGTCAAACAAATATTTATACAAACACAAACAAATGTCTTTGAAGCAATGTCAATGTTAATAAGTAGTAGTTAAATAAATGTTAGTATTGTCGTTTTGATCATTGCCATCAATTAAATCAAACTTGTGATTAAAGCATTAATGTTCGTATAAATCTCTAATATGTGTATGCCATGTTAGGTTTAGTAACATATTGTAATACTTAGTTATAAGGTAGAAGTAAGCAAAATTGTAATAGTGCAAAATGTGTGCGAGCAAAACAAACAGTGCAAGTTTTAAAATTAATAAAAAGTGCGTAACTTTACAAGAAGAAAAAAAAAATTAATGTATTTCTTAAATAATAAATTTTTTTATACCAAGTGGGGGTATATATAACGATTCATAAAGCCGACCCATCAGATCGTTATATGAAAGTGTCATACTGTGCGAGTATAGAGGCGTAAGCAAGAGAGAGAGGGTATAATCACAGCTATCTCTGTCTAACATCGCCACTGCTACGAATGTTGCCGGCACAGACATGAATTTTTATTCAATTATTTTTATTAGTTAAAACTGCAATATCTTCAAAACTAATAAATATACAGCAATTCTGAAACCTGCATAGTGTTCAGCAATTAAAGCTCTACAAGTAGCCAAAATATCAACCAATATAATTAACATTTACAGACGTTATACAGAAGAAGAACGCCAAAAGAAATAACCAGAGAATTAGGCTAGGTACGAATTAGGTGTTTTCACACACTTACAGAGAAAACCCTAAGCAATAATATTCTGTGGTCAGACCTGTGAAATCACGTTTGCAAATACCCATAATCAAACGATTTGCAAACAGAGGAAATATGAAATTAGCCAGTAATTCTCTACCATCTCAAACCTGTTAAGGGGCGTTTGGTCGACTTGTTCGATATTGTTTCAAATGGAAAACGCATGATTTATTTGGAACAACCAATCACGAAGCTGTATTCAGAAGAGACGCCAACTCAGACTTGGGGAATCGACACTCTTCGTTCGAATCTTAAATGAGTAAGACGTTGTGTTAAATACGTGCTAAATTTCACAAACCACGCAAAGTCTTATTTAAATAAACCGTTCGGGAAGTAGTCCGCAGTTGCAGAGGAATTAGTAAAGTTCGATAACAACTCTCGCTGTGTAACAACGCATGAATTAATTAATAATTTATTTATTTGTGAAGTGACCTGTGCAACAGAGAGCTACAGCATCTGTAATTGCCCAGTATCATCGGTCAACGTTTTGGTCAACATCATTTCTTCTGTGCCGAACCATCAAAAGGAGGATCACTACGGATTTCTATCTACGGTCGACGCATCAATCAGTAAGAAATAGATTCATTGATCAATGAAATTAAGAAACAAAATAAATAATAAAAAGCAATAAACAATTTTTTTAAAAGACACTAAGTAAATTCATAATTTGTATTTAATTAGTAAGATTAACTATAAATTAATATAGGAGTGTTGAATGGAAGGTGAGGTGTAGTATTGAACGTGCAAATTATTGCAGACCTGTTCTTTAGCACTGGTTTGGGAGATATAAATTTTCTTAATTAAACCAGACAAGAACAATTGGTCGTTTGGACGTTTTAATATTCACTTTTCACGCACACTCATTAATAATAAGAGTTAGGTTAGCAATAAGTCCTTAACTTAGCTTTGAAAGAACATTAATAAAATAACATTTAATCATTAATTAAACAAACTCAAGCAAATTTTAAAGTGTTATTTGTAACGATTCCCCTTGAATTCCACATTCACTAAACGAATCCTGAGATAGTGTGTCTCTATGCTCTGAGCTAAGCTGAATCCGTGTCATTTGTATCTGGGAGTTGTTCTGGCGCCCAGGTAAAGTAAAAGTCACGGGTAAGTAACATTTTATCTATCATTAATTATATAATATATGTGTGTTAGATAAAAAGGCCGTTAGAAATTTGGCGCCGCAACTTAATGGGCACGAGTAAATTCCCAAATTTATATATAAAATTAAGTTATATAGAAATTTGGCGCCGCAACTTAATGGGCCCGATTAAACCCACAAATTTATGTATAGGTAAATAAGTTATATTTAAATTTGGTTTGCAACTATTAACCCAAGTGACTAGTTTGAATTGTAATAATATTTAATTTGAAACGAAATGGAATTTAAGGTTACAAATAACTGTTGAAGGGTTAAATATTAAAATAAAATTTATTAAATAATAATAAAATTAAAAGATGGCTAAATCACCAGCAGTAGATATGGCAGCAATTAAACAGATGTTTAAGCAGTTGACCACTAAAATGGATGAAAATAATAGTCAATTAAATAGTAAAATTGAAAGTACAAAGAGTCAAATATCTAGTGAAATAAAAGATACAAATAGTAAACTTGAAAGTAAAATTGAAGAAAATAATCAAAATTTAGAAGAAAGAAATAAAAAATTAATGAATGATGTTAATAATAAAATCGAGCAAACTAATAAATACGTGTCTAGCGAAATGAAACAAATAAATGAAAATTTAACTAGTCAAATAGAACAAAGTAGTAAAGAAACTACATTTAAAATAGATGAAGAAATAACTCATTTAGCTAGTAAAATAGATAAAAGTAATCTTAAGTTTGATAAGCATACCGAAGAGGTTAAAGCTACCATAGAGGAATTTAAGAAACAAGTAAATACTAATTTTCGCCGCCAAGACGAAAAACTAAATAAATTTAGAAACGAATTTCATGAACGGTTAGGACAGAAAGTAACCCTCATTAATCAACAATTCAGCGAAGTAACTGCTGAGTTAAAAACACAAACGCTTCTAAATAAAGAAGAAATCCAGAGTACTAGGGTAGAGTACACCCAACTGGGTGAAAATATTAAGGAGGTTAAGAAACAAGTAGAGAGTAAGGCGGACCGAGACGAAGTACATCAAATGGTAGAACAGCAATTAAAGGTAATGCGGGAAGATCTGACTAAGGCAATTAAGTCACAGCAAACCAGAGTCGTGAGGTGTGGCGGCTATAAGGAAGAACCGGAAAACCTTGCATTCTCAGGAAACCCACATGAGAATCCTGTGGAGTTTCTACGGCTGTTTGAGGCTTATGTATCTCGCGTAAACCCACTGATGGACGACGAGGACAAGAAGGACATGTTACGCCGATTTCTCAAGAATTGGGCAGGTACGTGGTGGAAAGTCATCTCGGACAGAGTCCAAACCTACTCAGACTTCAGAGAAAAATTCCTTGCTCAATACTGGAACATTCAGATCCAAAGAAGGGTGCGTGATCATCTGGAATTTGGTAATTATCACCCGTCCATGAATATGACAACCACCAACTATGTGCTAAACATAATGGCACAAGTAAAGCATCTAACACCACCAATAGAGGAGAGAGACCTAGTGTACAAGCTAGCGCGTCATTTCTCGGAACGCACTAGGGTAGCAACCACTACTAGAGGAGTGGATACTCTAGAAAAGTTTATAATGGTCGTGGATGAATGTCAAGACCTAGAGAGGGACCTGAAGCGTGTAAATAATCAGCTGAGTGTAAATACTCTAGAGGCGATCATCAGGAACCAACTTTCTACCCAACGAAAAGAAGAGACAATGAACGCCTAAAAGAAAAAAGGTTTACCCCATATCCGGGTAACAAACCCCAAAACCGGCAGGAATTGGAAGAAAAGGGTAGAAGTAGGAGTGTTGAAAACCTACCAAATAAAGGGTTTAAGGTATGTAAAACAGCCATAACATCTACCGAGCCGCAACCGTCTACTAGTAAAATGAATACGGGAAACGGGAAGCCACTGCAGGTAGAAAAGAAACAAAACTAAACCTACCATTACCTGCAGTGAAACAACCCACGAAAACAGGTAAAAAGAAAGTAACAAATAATATAAAACAAGTGAGCGATAGGGAGTTCTTGTTAAAAGAAGAGCAAGAAGTGGGTAGAAGCCATTATCCTGAATGTCCGGAAATAATTTGTAAAATCAGTAATTTACTAGTACGAGCGCTAATAGACACCGGCAGTGAGGTAACCTGTGTCAGCTCAAAGTTTGTAGAAAATAATAGTCAGTTGTGTAATTGTCCCAGAGTACCCGTAAAAAATTGTAATGTACAGGGAGCCACTGGAGCCAAAATGCAAAAGATAACTGAACAAATTTATTTACCTATCAATATAAATGGTACCCAAACCCAAATTGTAGCTCATATAGTCCCGAAACTCGTTCATGATTGTATTATTGGGGTAGATACGTTACTTGAATGGAAGGCAGAAATAAATTTCAAAAGAAATACCATCATGATGGAAATTGATATTAATAAAATCAATGTAAATATTAAAGAATTTAAGCATTGGAAGTCGGTAAGTGTCATAAAAGAACTGCAAGCAGCTAAAGTCATTTCTAGGTTTAGCTAACTACTATCAGAGGTTTAAAAGTAAATACGCGGAAAGTACTGTTCCATTGTTGAAGTTGTTAAACAAAGGGATAAAATGGAGGTGGACAAAGGACCACGATGAAGCGCTACAACAAGTGAAAGTCTTTTTATAAATACTGTAGTATTACATCATCCGAGGGTAGGAGAAAGATTTTATTTGCAAACAGACGCCAGCAATATTGCTATAGGAACACACTTGTATCAGATAGATGAGAAGGGCCAAAAAGCGGTATTAGGATTTGTAAGTCGCACTCTTAAAGGGGCGGAATTAACCTATTTTACGACAGAAAAGGAGCTATTAGCGATAGTGCATAGCCTGTCAAAGTTTAGAAGTTATATTCTGGGTGCTAAACTTACTATAATCACCGACAATAAGGCGTTAGTATTTTTATTAAAGTGTAAATTGCTAGGTGCTCGTCTGATTCGTTGGATCTTGGCTATACAAGAGTACCAGTTTGAAATACAGTATTGTAAAGCGAAAGACAACTTGGTAGCAGATGTACTCAGTAGAAATCCACCATCAGAAAACAACATGGATACAGTAAACAGTAAACGTAGTAGCACCGATATAGTTATTTACGCGGTAAAGCATGTAACAAAACCTGAAGTAGTTAGACGACTTAGGGACCCATCAACAACAAGACCCTAGGATTAGTGTAGCTTGGAGAAGTGTGGTTACCAACACCAAACCAGGATTTTCCACATATAAAGGGAAGCTATATAAGCTATGTTCCCATAGATGGAAATTATATAAAAAAAAAAATTATAGGAAAGTACCATGGCCGCTACTCGGGTTGGTCTTGGCTATTGCATATGCGTCGAGTCAGAAAATTACTATAAAATTACCTTCATCAAGGTCTAAAATGTCCCCGCACTGGTTTAATATGTCTGTTAATCTATTTGGTGTATTCTGGTGAAGTGTTCTGTGTAAACTTGTGTTAGTTAGTTTATTTTCTATGTGTTCAACTTCTGCGGTTACGTTTTCAAGTTATGGTTAGGAATTTCAGAATATATCAGTTGAGATATAGTGTTTTACTTGTTTCTATCACTCGTATTATGTAGTTAAGTGTTTGTTTTCACTATTGTCGTGAATGTATTAACAGCTTTAGCTTTTAAAAGTGTTTAATTCGCCTAACTCTCGTTTCACTGATTTCAATGGCTAAACACTAGTATCATTTTCAATTCGAATTTAAGAAACGTTCTTCACACAACTGTCCAGCTTGATATTCAACAAAAGACTAATTAACTTGGTCATAAATCTTGCCCAGTTAATCCTTGAAAAAGTATTGTTAACATTTTTCGACTTCCCATACATATGATAAAATATTACATTATGTATGGAATTTATCTATTTTATTCCTCACTTTTATGAATTATTAACCTTATTATTGGTTTAATCATCTCATTCCCTTTAAATTGATGTATTATAGTCCATATCTGTAGATATTTTGTGGAAATTAACAAATTTCTTTACTTTATGGAAATATAGGCTCAAAATTGGATTTCCGTCTTTATACAAAATCCCCTCCATTTAAATATTATTAATACTATTATAATAAATTTTAATTACTCATATTCCTCTTCCTTTCCTTAAATACATATAAATTACACCTTTGAACTGGTTTTTTGTGTTAATCTGTAAATTTGACATTGCTCTTTAAAATTAATTAATTTATATATTTTGACAATTTACAAAATGTTAAGGTATATTTCCTTATTATCATTTTAATTCATAAGATCATTCCTAGTAGTGGTTAATTGTGTTATCTTATATAAATCTTGGTAGTTTACAGGATTTATTAAGTGAATTATGCTATTTTATTTTGGTTCTCTGATTTCACCAAATGGCCTAGATTTTAGAATTTTATATTTCTTTCTTTCTCAAATAATTTAAACTTAATTCCTACTCTGACTTTACATAATTACAATTATATGAAAATAACATGATTTATAACTTATTGTGTTGTGTAGTAGTTAATTAACACTACATATTTAAAATAAATAATTATGAACATGGTTTAGCAATCTGCACAATTGAACATATTGCAGATATGGTTTGAACATATATCTTTTAACTATTTTTGAGCTAACATAGCATACCTATTAGAACATTATTACTGGTATGTAGGTTATTATTTATCAAACATAATTCTTTTTAAAACACATAACATAAATCTTATTTTCTAATAAACCTTCCAAATACATTTATTTAACACATTGATTTTAGGACTGTGAAATAACAGTCTATTTAAACATGTTACACTTATTCATACTATATTAGTACCAGTCCTTTCTGGTTTAAACCATTATTATTGTGATCCCCTACATCAGTAAACATTAACTCCCATACTCTATTTATTATCATTTCTTACAAATGTCTTGTAAATATAGATTTACATTAAAATAATAAAATACTGGAAACCTTCCAATTTTATTATTTTATTATGCTGTTTATTATTAGATTTTAAAGTTGTGATATAGCATACTACTAAGTTATAGTATCACCAACTTTAAATTTATTGCATTTAAAAAAAAAAAAAAAAAACACTTACACAAATTCACTTTCACTGTTGGTTCTGATATTTTGAGTCTTATTATCTCAGACCAGACCTTTAGTAATCATGGACCGTTAAGACTAGATTATTTTCTTTATTACACAATAGCTTTAGTCGGTGCACTTCTTATAACGCTATACAACACTTTAGTTTTCTCAATAATTACATTTTATAATATTTTGGGTATGTTATACTTTCTTTTGCTTAGTTTTTGCGGGTTTGGGGTTGATAGTAGTTTATATAATAATAGGTTTTATAACGGTGTTTCTTTCATACTATTTCTTCCTCTCCTCCTGTCTTCTTTCTTGTCCTTCTTCGTATCTTCCTTCTGGTATTCAATCTTGTCCCTCTTCTAGTCTTCATTCTTGTCCCTCGTCTAGTCTTCACTCTTCTGTTCTTCCTTCCTCATTCTTGGGTAAACCAAGGTACTTGGTGTTATCACGACTGAGGTTTAGTTTGGAACGTTTAATTTATTCACTGTGGCTTTATTCTTCTATATAGGTTTCAGGGTATTGTTTTCTTCCTGTTCACAAACTTTATTCTTCCCTCTTCTTGTTTTTAGGGTATTTTGGTATTCACCACTCTTTAATTGAGTCTCTTTTTTCTTTGATATGGTCTTATATAACTGGTTTACTGCTCTGAGCTTCCTGGGTAACTTACTGGTATTATACAATGAGTTGATGAGTTGCTTCAATACTTTCTTTGGTTTCTTTTAACAGTGGTTTTTATATATTATGTAGTGAGGATTTTTATCTTATTGTGGTTCATTCCTCTGATTTATTTAAATGTCATTCAATATTATTATAACATTTGTTGGTGTAATTAAACTTTATGATTTCATATGACTTAAAATGCAGTGGATTTTCTGTCACGCTACAGAATGCCCTTCTCCAGAAGTAATTTTTTCAGACTATACTTGCTTTGTCTGAAACAATTGCTTATGATTATTATTCAAGGTTTGTTATTATTTTGGACTTCCTTCCATTTAAAAATTTTCTTATTTATATTTGAGTTTATATCATTCTCACTTGATCTTCCTTGATAGTAATAGTCTTCTGAGTTTCATATTTATTATTTCATTTTTATATTTCTTCTTAGTATTTTCTCCTTGGGATATTTTCTCCCTATCGTTCCCTACTTTGTGAGCTGGTTCAGTTCAGAGAGGCACTGTACGCTACTTTCCTCTGGTGTCCAATACTTCACACATATTTGAGTACAGAGGCAAATCATCTCTGCTCAAAAAACATATTAATCCTGCTGGAATTATCATCAGACAGATTAAAAAAATTATTCAGAATAGTACACATTTATTACTATTTAAAAAATATCTTTGGGATACTTCACTTATTACTTATTATACTTCTCAGAGATTTTAATATTTCTATCTCAGTTGTTCATCTGACTTATTATCTGGATGTTTCTTTCATTTGATATTATGGTAGGAAGCTCTTCTATTATTACATTTTTTCAACTTTTCTTATCATATAAATCTTTTGGTTATAAATTCTTTATTACCTTCTGGTTTTTTCATTATAACCTGCATTATTTATAGTAGCATATCTTTATGACATTTTTAGACTGTTTCATCGTTCTTAAAATTTCCACTTGTTCTATTTTCTAGAATTTGTATAACTGTCATTATCATAATTGTCATTTAATTCATAAATCATTTTATATTAATTCATTTAATTACATAAATTTTTGACATTATTTTCACATTATTCCGGTCATTGCTATTATACTTGCAAATGATGTTTTTTTTATTAATTTCATTATGAGGTCATATTTTCTCCTCATACCACTTAAAGTTTCATTCTCTCATAATTCCAAAGAAGTTTTTGTACTTTCTTTTATTCAATCACTCAAATCGTATTAAAGAATTTTTTCTTTTTTATTTCCTTCAACACCATTTTACGGAAAGGTTTTTACTCTTCATATTGAACTTAGACATGATTATACTGTCTAGAATTATTTGTTTTAATCCTAAATCTGTTTCCTCTTATTCATCCCATTATGATCCTTTGTTACCATGGTAATTATCTTCTATGCTTACCATAAATATGGTAGGAAATCTCATCAGTTTATTTCACCATAGTGTTTTATTTATAATTGGTTGGTAAGTTGTACTTATACTTGGTTTGGGAAACTTGATTTATTCATAATTCAAAATTCACTCTTCTTATATTATTCTGTGAAGTTTTCTCAAATAATTTGTATGTAAGGTGGGCTTACATGTGTTTTGGCTGGTTTTATTTCTCTAAACTCTCTTGGTATTATTGTCAAAATCTTTCTCTTCAAATAAATATTTAGTAATCTGTCCTTACTTGTTTTTGACCTTAGATGGTTTTATTTCTAAATCCTCTCCTTCTTTATTATTATATTATAGCCATAAAGTTTTTCTTCAAATATTCGTTATGTAAAGTGGGCTTACATTTGTTTTTAGAATTTGGTTGGTTTACATTCAAAATTCTGTTTTATATATCTTCTTCCAAAATGTTCCTTCTCAAACAAATTGTATGTAATTCGCTTACATTGTGTTTAGAATTTAGAGGTTTATTTCAAACTTCTTCTTGTTATTCTTCCTTCAAAATATGTTTCTCTTCAAATAAATTGTATGTAACTGTCTTACATTATGTTTAGAATTTAGGGGTTTTAAATTCTATTTGGCTGTATTAAGTCCAAACCCTTATTATATTATTCTTCTTTTCAAATAATTTCTTTCAAATAATCTTTATGTAAGATTGGCTTACATGTTTTTTAGAATTTTGAGGATTTAATTTCTATCTTATATATCTTCTATCCATAAAATTTTCTAATAATTGTAGATAATATGTGCTTATATTTCTTTTTAGAATTTGGAGGTTTATTTCAATATTCTTCTTGTTATTCTTCCTTCAAAATATGTTTCTTCTCAAATAAATTGTATGTAATTGTCTTACATTATGTTTAGAATTTAGGGGTTTTAAATTCTATCTTATATATCTTCTAGCCATAAAATTTTCTAATAATTGTAGATAATATGTGCTTATATTTCTTTTTAGAATTTGGATGTTTATTTCAAAATTCTTCTTGTATTACTGCCACATAGTTTTTCACAAACATCTGGTATGTAAGGTGGGCTTACATGTATTTTAGAATTTTGGGGATTTTAAATTCTATCTTATATATCTTCTAGCCATAAAATTTTCTAATAATTGTAGATAATATGTGCTTATATTTCTTTTTAGAATTTGGCGGTTTTAATTCTAACTTCTTTTATATTACTGCCACATAGACCTTTCATAAATGATTGTAATAGTTTTCATAATTATATGGTAAACATATCATATTAGTTTCATAAATATTGCATGACTCTTTTCTTGTCTTTATTCAAACGTATTTCTTATTATTATTTTTTCTTTATACCCAGGTGGATGCTTTTTATTATAGTGCATTGTTGCTCATAATTCCTTTATAAGGTGTAGTTTCTTAATTAATTTATTTCTTAAATTCCCTTTTTGGTTCTTTGTCCCTTCTTCTTCTCATTTTTCCTCAGTGGTAATTATTTTCATCTTCTTTGTGGTGGTTTTGCCGTTGTCGGTTATCATGACATCCATCCCTTTTACCACCTCATTATGTATCCGTATGGATCCTTATCAGATCCAAACTATTGCTCCTACGCGCCGGATAGTACCTCGGTTGGTCCCGTTCTAGGCTTCTCCAACGATCCTCCTCCTCATGGAAACTGTAACGCCGCTGATAGTAGTTTCTTCGTTGACGATTGTCTTCAGCTCGTATAAAGTTCACTCTAGGGCGAGGATACCTATTATTATTAAAATTACCATTATTGGGACCCGCACGATTAGCATTATTAGGGTAAGGACTATTACCATAATTGGGGCTTCTCTGACTATTTGCATTATTAGGGTAGGGATTGCGGTTACCCTGATAACCATTAGAGGGTCGATTCGGGTTTTGATAATTTGGGCCCGTATTATTATTATCATGGTAATTAGTATTGTTCCCATTATTATATTGTCTTATATTCCAATATGTCTCTGGTCCATATGCTGTATGACCTGAAAAATATCTGTGAGGTTCTTCATCTGGTTTATCAATTATTTGCTTCTCTGAATCCCCATAATCTGGTTCATCATCACATATCCATCCGGAAGGTATACATTTTTGTGTAATTGTACACTGGAATAGTCCTGGATGGCGTACTAATGGAACACACTCTGGTGATTCACCAGTGCCATCGTCACAGTCTGATAAGATGTTATATTTCCATCTTTCTGAAATACACTGTTTAGTTCCGCACTGGAACTGATCTAGTCCACATGTAGTAATCCGTTTACCTCTGGTCCTTTCCCATTGGTAAACTACTGTTTGGTGGTACATTCTTTCTGAGATTATTTTTAATCTCCTTCCATAATTTCTGGAATTCCTGATGTCTTTGTCATAGGTAATTGGGATATTATTGCCATCCATTAACCCATGTTTCATCATCTCCAACTCTTCCTTCGTTTTTATTACATTTCTTGGATACATTCTCCTTTTCCTTGGTTTAATATCTTCCTGGTTTCGGTTAGTTTCAATTTCAGGTACTACCATTATTTGTTCTTTTGTCATTTAGTACTTCTTCTGGTTCTGGTTGGCTATCTTCCTGCGTTTTATCATTTAGTACTTCTTCTGGTTCTGGTTGGCTATCATTTTTTATTTCTTCGGTCTTCTCATCTCTTAATTCTTCTCCCTTTAATCTGTCCTCTTTTCTTTCTTCGGCCCAATCATCCATTTTCTTTATCATCCCGTCTAGTTTGGATCCGAGGTTCTTATTCATTTGTACTATCATTTCCATCAGCTTTTCCATCATCTCCTCTCGGGTAAGTTCTGCCATTTTGCTTTATATCGTTGTTGCCCTTCTCCTGACTGGATAACCGCTGCCAAGCTTATCTATTCAAGTCCTCTAAGTTGGACGCCACTTTGTAAGATAACGTGACGTTCGCCTCGTTCAAGCCCCGCGATGGAAGCCACTTTGTAAGAAGACCACTTTGTATGGCTGTAATCTGTCTGAGTCCCACTGTTTGGGCTAGCCACTTGGTCACCAGACCGCTGTATGCCGGTCGTTACAAAAGAATAAAATGTATACGGAAAATTCACTAATTATAGAATTTTCAAATAATAAAATAATTTTGTTTATGTTTATAGAGGTATGTATAAGAGATAAATCTGTTTTTTAAAAGGTTCTGGTAAAATTTTAATAACAGGTAGGTATTTATTGACCGTCGGGCACTTCTTGAAGATTTGCACCAAGTCTGGAGTTAAATAGATTAACTCCAGGTAATAATCGATTGGTGACTTTTCTGACTGGTCCTATATCTTGTTCAAAATAGAATATATTCTTCTCACTTAAGTCCTTCAGCCTTATAAATACCCTTAAATTACCCTGTGAAATAAGTACAGATACAAAATAATGGAAATATAAAGATTTATTGACAATTTTAAATAAATAATCGATATTTTATCGATGGAGAGCAATTATCGACTCTGTCTCAGGAATTATCGATTGTGTCATACAGAACAAAATTTTATGTTATATTATATTAAAAGACAGGTTCTTTGAGCGATTAGAATTAATAGTCAGAGAAGGGTGACGAGAAAGTATAACATTAACAATTAAAAATATAAATACAATAATTACTATTCAATAGTATTTTAAATAATTCAGTATATAATATTAGAATAAATGTTTTGTCGAACCAATGAAGACTGATGTGACGTCAGTGACTGCGATGTAGTAAGCAGATTTCGTTTTCAAGATGGCCGCTACTCGGGTTGGTCTTGGCTATTGCATATGCGTCGAGTCAGAAAATTACTATAAAATTACCTTCATCAAGGTCTAAAATGTCCCCGCACTGGTGTAATGTCTGTTAATCTATTTGGTGTATTCTGGTGAAGTGTTCTGTGTAAACTTGTGTTAGTTAGTTTATTTTCTATGTGTTCAACTTCTGCGGTTACGTTTTCAAGTTATGGTTAGGAATTTCAGAATATATCAGTTGAGATATAGTGTTTTACTTGTTTCTATCACTCGTATTATGTAGTTAAGTGTTTGTTTTCACTATTGTCGTGAATGTATTAACAGCTTTAGCTTTTAAAAGTGTTTAATTCGCCTAACTCTCGTTTCACTGATTTCAATGGCTAAACACTAGTATCATTTTCAATTCGAATTTAAGAAACGTTCTTCACACAACTGTCCAGCTTGATATTCAACAAAAGACTAATTAACTTGGTCATAAATCTTGCCCAGTTAATCCTTGAAAAAGTATTGTTAACATTTTTCGACTTCCCATACATATGATAAAATATTACATTATGTATGGAATTTATCTATTTTATTCCTCACTTTTATGAATTATTAACCTTATTATTGGTTTAATCATCTCATTCCCTTTAAATTGATGTATTATAGTCCATATCTGTAGATATTTTGTGGAAATTAACAAATTTCTTTACTTTATGGAAATATAGGCTCAAAATTGGATTTCCGTCTTTATACAAAATCCCCTCCATTTAAATATTATTAATACTATTATAATAAATTTTAATTACTCATATTCCTCTTCCTTTCCTTAAATACATATAAATTACACCTTTGAACTGGTTTTTTGTGTTAATCTGTAAATTTGACATTGCTCTTTAAAATTAATTAATTTATATATTTTGACAATTTACAAAATGTTAAGGTATATTTCCTTATTATCATTTTAATTCATAAGATCATTCCTAGTAGTGGTTAATTGTGTTATCTTATATAAATCTTGGTAGTTTACAGGATTTATTAAGTGAATTATACTATTTTATTTTGGTTCTCTGATTTCACCAAATGGCCTAGATTTTAGAATTTTATATTTCTTTCTTTCTCAAATAATTTAAACTTAATTCCTACTCTGACTTTACATAATTACAATTATATGAAAATAACATGATTTATAACTTATTGTGTTGTGTAGTAGTTAATTAACACTACATATTTAAAATAAATAATTATGAACATGGTTTAGCAATCTGCACAATTGAACATATTGCAGATATGGTTTGAACATATATCTTTTAACTATTTTTGAGCTAACATAGCATACCTATTAGAACATTATTACTGGTATGTAGGTTATTATTTATCAAACATAATTCTTTTTAAAACACATAACATAAATCTTATTTTCTAATAAACCTTACAAATACATTTATTTAACACATTGATTTTAGGACTGTGAAATAACAGTCTATTTAAACATGTTACACTTATTCATACTATATTAGTACCAGTCCTTTCTGGTTTAAACCATTATTATTGTGATCCCCTACATCAGTAAACATTAACTCCCATACTCTATTTATTATCATTTCTTACAAATGTCTTGTAAATATAGATTTACATTAAAATAATAAAATACTGGAAACCTTCCATTTTATTATTTTATTATGCTGTTTATTATTAGATTTTAAAGTTGTGATATAGCATACTACTAAGTTATAGTATCACCAACTTTAAGTTTATTGCATTTAAAAAAAAAAAAAAAACAACACTTACACAAATTCACTTTCACTGTTGGTTCTGATATTTTGAGTCTTATTATCTCAGACCAGACCTTTAGTAATCATGGACCGTTAAGACTAGTTTATTTTCTTTATTACACAATAGCTTTAGTCGGTGCACTTCTTATAACGCTATACAACACTTTAGTTTTCTCAATAATTACATTTTATAATATTTTGGGTATGTTATACTTTCTTTTGCTTAGTTTTTGCGGGTTTGGGGTTGATAGTAGTTTATATAATAATAGGTTTTATAACGGTGTTTCTTTCATACTATTTCTTCCTCTCCTCCTGTCTTCTTTCTTGTCCTTCTTCGTATCTTCCTTCTGGTATTCAATCTTGTCCCTCTTCTAGTCTTCATTCTTGTCCCTCGTCTAGTCTTCACTCTTCTGTTCTTCCTTCCTCATTCTTGGGTAAACCAAGGTACTTGGTGTTATCACGACTGAGGTTTAGTTTGGAACGTTTAATTTATTCACTGTGGCTTTATTCTTCTATATAGGTTTCAGGGTATTGTTTTCTTCCTGTTCACAAACTTTATTCTTCCCTCTTCTTGTTTTTAGGGTATTTTGGTATTCACCACTCTTTAATTGAGTCTCTTTTTTCTTTGATATGGTCTTATATAACTGGTTTACTGCTCTGAGCTTCCTGGGTAACTTACTGGTATTATACAATGAGTTGATGAGTTGCTTCAATACTTTCTTTGGTTTCTTTTAACAGTGGTTTTTATATATTATGTAGTGAGGATTTTTATCTTATTGTGGTTCATTCCTCTGATTTATTTAAATGTCATTCAATATTATTATAACATTTGTTGGTGTAATTAAACTTTATGATTTCATATGACTTAAAATGCAGTGGATTTTCTGTCACGCTACAGAATGCCCTTCTCCAGAAGTAATTTTTTCAGACTATACTTGCTTTGTCTGAAACAATTGCTTATGATTATTATTCAAGGTTTGTTATTATTTTGGACTTCCTTCCATTTAAAAATTTTCTTATTTATATTTGAGTTTATATCATTCTCACTTGATCTTCCTTGATAGTAATAGTCTTCTGAGTTTCATATTTATTATTTCATTTTTATATTTCTTCTTAGTATTTTCTCCTTGGGATATTTTCTCCCTATCGTTCCCTACTTTGTGAGCTGGTTCAGTTCAGAGAGGCACTGTACGCTACTTTCCTCTGGTGTCCAATACTTCACACATATTTGAGTACAGAGGCAAATCATCTCTGCTCAAAAAACATATTAATCCTGCTGGAATTATCATCAGACAGATTAAAAAAATTATTCAGAATAGTACACATTTATTACTATTTAAAAAATATCTTTGGGATACTTCACTTATTACTTATTATACTTCTCAGAGATTTTAATATTTCTATCTCAGTTGTTCATCTGACTTATTATCTGGATGTTTCTTTCATTTGATATTATGGTAGGAAGCTCTTCTATTATTACATTTTTTCAACTTTTCTTATCATATAAATCTTTTGGTTATAAATTCTTTATTACCTTCTGGTTTTTTCATTATAACCTGCATTATTTATAGTAGCATATCTTTATGACATTTTTAGACTGTTTCATCGTTCTTAAAATTTCCACTTGTTCTATTTTCTAGAATTTGTATAACTGTCATTATCATAATTGTCATTTAATTCATAAATCATTTTATATTAATTCATTTAATTACATAAATTTTTGACATTATTTTCACATTATTCCGGTCATTGCTATTATACTTGCAAATGATGTTTTTTTTATTAATTTCATTATGAGGTCATATTTTCTCCTCATACCACTTAAAGTTTCATTCTCTCATAATTCCAAAGAAGTTTTTGTACTTTCTTTTATTCAATCACTCAAATCGTATTAAAGAATTTTTTCTTTTTTATTTCCTTCAACACCATTTTACGGAAAGGTTTTTACTCTTCATATTGAACTTAGACATGATTATACTGTCTAGAATTATTTGTTTTAATCCTAAATCTGTTTCCTCTTATTCATCCCATTATGATCCTTTGTTACCATGGTAATTATCTTCTATGCTTACCATAAATATGGTAGGAAATCTCATCAGTTTATTTCACCATAGTGTTTTATTTATAATTGGTTGGTAAGTTGTACTTATACTTGGTTTGGGAAACTTGATTTATTCATAATTCAAAATTCACTCTTCTTATATTATTCTGTGAAGTTTTCTCAAATAATTTGTATGTAAGGTGGGCTTACATGTGTTTTGGCTGGTTTTATTTCTCTAAACTCTCTTGGTATTATTGTCAAAATCTTTCTCTTCAAATAAATATTTAGTAATCTGTCCTTACTTGTTTTTGACCTTAGATGGTTTTATTTCTAAATCCTCTCCTTCTTTATTATTATATTATAGCCATAAAGTTTTTCTTCAAATATTCGTTATGTAAAGTGGGCTTACATTTGTTTTTAGAATTTGGTTGGTTTACATTCAAAATTCTGTTTTATATATCTTCTTCCAAAATGTTCCTTCTCAAACAAATTGTATGTAATTCGCTTACATTGTGTTTAGAATTTAGAGGTTTATTTCAAACTTCTTCTTGTTATTCTTCCTTCAAAATATGTTTCTCTTCAAATAAATTGTATGTAACTGTCTTACATTATGTTTAGAATTTAGGGGTTTTAAATTCTATTTGGCTGTATTAAGTCCAAACCCTTATTATATTATTCTTCTTTTCAAATAATTTCTTTCAAATAATCTTTATGTAAGATTGGCTTACATGTTTTTTAGAATTTTGAGGATTTAATTTCTATCTTATATATCTTCTATCCATAAAATTTTCTAATAATTGTAGATAATATGTGCTTATATTTCTTTTTAGAATTTGGAGGTTTATTTCAATATTCTTCTTGTTATTCTTCCTTCAAAATATGTTTCTTCTCAAATAAATTGTATGTAATTGTCTTACATTATGTTTAGAATTTAGGGGTTTTAAATTCTATCTTATATATCTTCTAGCCATAAAATTTTCTAATAATTGTAGATAATATGTGCTTATATTTCTTTTTAGAATTTGGATGTTTATTTCAAAATTCTTCTTGTATTACTGCCACATAGTTTTTCACAAACATCTGGTATGTAAGGTGGGCTTACATGTATTTTAGAATTTTGGGGATTTTAAATTCTATCTTATATATCTTCTAGCCATAAAATTTTCTAATAATTGTAGATAATATGTGCTTATATTTCTTTTTAGAATTTGGCGGTTTTAATTCTAACTTCTTTTATATTACTGCCACATAGACCTTTCATAAATGATTGTAATAGTTTTCATAATTATATGGTAAACATATCATATTAGTTTCATAAATATTGCATGACTCTTTTCTTGTCTTTATTCAAACGTATTTCTTATTATTATTTTTTCTTTATACCCAGGTGGATGCTTTTTATTATAGTGCATTGTTGCTCATAATTCCTTTATAAGGTGTAGTTTCTTAATTAATTTATTTCTTAAATTCCCTTTTTGGTTCTTTGTCCCTTCTTCTTCTCATTTTTCCTCAGTGGTAATTATTTTCATCTTCTTTGTGGTGGTTTTGCCGTTGTCGGTTATCATGACATCCATCCCTTTTACCACCTCATTATGTATCCGTATGGATCCTTATCAGATCCAAACTATTGCTCCTACGCGCCGGATAGTACCTCGGTTGGTCCCGTTCTAGGCTTCTCCAACGATCCTCCTCCTCATGGAAACTGTAACGCCGCTGATAGTAGTTTCTTCGTTGACGATTGTCTTCAGCTCGTATAAAGTTCACTCTAGGGCGAGGATACCTATTATTATTAAAATTACCATTATTGGGACCCGCACGATTAGCATTATTAGGGTAAGGACTATTACCATAATTGGGGCTTCTCTGACTATTTGCATTATTAGGGTAGGGATTGCGGTTACCCTGATAACCATTAGAGGGTCGATTCGGGTTTTGATAATTTGGGCCCGTATTATTATTATCATGGTAATTAGTATTGTTCCCATTATTATATTGTCTTATATTCCAATATGTCTCTGGTCCATATGCTGTATGACCTGAAAAATATCTGTGAGGTTCTTCATCTGGTTTATCAATTATTTGCTTCTCTGAATCCCCATAATCTGGTTCATCATCACATATCCATCCGGAAGGTATACATTTTTGTGTAATTGTACACTGGAATAGTCCTGGATGGCGTACTAATGGAACACACTCTGGTGATTCACCAGTGCCATCGTCACAGTCTGATAAGATGTTATATTTCCATCTTTCTGAAATACACTGTTTAGTTCCGCACTGGAACTGATCTAGTCCACATGTAGTAATCCGTTTACCTCTGGTCCTTTCCCATTGGTAAACTACTGTTTGGTGGTACATTCTTTCTGAGATTATTTTTAATCTCCTTCCATAATTTCTGGAATTCCTGATGTCTTTGTCATAGGTAATTGGGATATTATTGCCATCCATTAACCCATGTTTCATCATCTCCAACTCTTCCTTCGTTTTTATTACATTTCTTGGATACATTCTCCTTTTCCTTGGTTTAATATCTTCCTGGTTTCGGTTAGTTTCAATTTCAGGTACTACCATTATTTGTTCTTTTGTCATTTAGTACTTCTTCTGGTTCTGGTTGGCTATCTTCCTGCGTTTTATCATTTAGTACTTCTTCTGGTTCTGGTTGGCTATCATTTTTTATTTCTTCGGTCTTCTCATCTCTTAATTCTTCTCCCTTTAATCTGTCCTCTTTTCTTTCTTCGGCCCAATCATCCATTTTCTTTATCATCCCGTCTAGTTTGGATCCGAGGTTCTTATTCATTTGTACTATCATTTCCATCAGCTTTTCCATCATCTCCTCTCGGGTAAGTTCTGCCATTTTGCTTTATATCGTTGTTGCCCTTCTCCTGACTGGATAACCGCTGCCAAGCTTATCTATTCAAGCCCTCTAAGTTGGACGCCACTTTGTAAGATAACGTGACGTTCGCCTCGTTCAAGCCCCGCGATGGAAGCCACTTTGTAAGAAGACCACTTTGTATGGCTGTAATCTGTCTGAGTCCCACTGTTTGGGCTAGCCACTTGGTCACCAGACCGCTGTATGCCGGTCGTTACAAAAGAATAAAATGTATACGGAAAATTCACTAATTATAGAATTTTCAAATAATAAAATAATTTTGTTTATGTTTATAGAGGTATGTATAAGAGATAAATCTGTTTTTTAAAAGGTTCTGGTAAAATTTTAATAACAGGTAGGTATTTATTGACCGTCGGGCACTTCTTGAAGATTTGCACCAAGTCTGGAGTTAAATAGATTAACTCCAGGTAATAATCGATTGGTGACTTTTCTGACTGGTCCTATATCTTGTTCAAAATAGAATATATTCTTCTCACTTAAGTCCTTCAGCCTTATAAATACCCTTAAATTACCCTGTGAAATAAGTACAGATACAAAATAATGGAAATATAAAGATTTATTGACAATTTTAAATAAATAATCGATATTTTATCGATGGAGAGCAATTATCGACTCTGTCTCAGGAATTATCGATTGTGTCATACAGAACAAAATTTTATGTTATATTATATTAAAAGACAGGTTCTTTGAGCGATTAGAATTAATAGTCAGAGAAGGGTGACGAGAAAGTATAACATTAACAATTAAAAATATAAATACAATAATTACTATTCAATAGTATTTTAAATAATTCAGTATATAATATTAGAATAAATGTTTTGTCGAACCAATGAAGACTGATGTGACGTCAGTGACTGCGATGTAGTAAGCAGATTTCGTTTTCAAGATGGCCGCTACTCGGGTTGGTCTTGGCTATTGCATATGCGTCGAGTCAGAAAATTACTATAAAATTACCTTCATCAAGGTCTAAAATGTCCCCGCACTGGTGTAATGTCTGTTAATCTATTTGGTGTATTCTGGTGAAGTGTTCTGTGTAAACTTGTGTTAGTTAGTTTATTTTCTATGTGTTCAACTTCTGCGGTTACGTTTTCAAGTTATGGTTAGGAATTTCAGAATATATCAGTTGAGATATAGTGTTTTACTTGTTTCTATCACTCGTATTATGTAGTTAAGTGTTTGTTTTCACTATTGTCGTGAATGTATTAACAGCTTTAGCTTTTAAAAGTGTTTAATTCGCCTAACTCTCGTTTCACTGATTTCAATGGCTAAACACTAGTATCATTTTCAATTCGAATTTAAGAAACGTTCTTCACACAACTGTCCAGCTTGATATTCAACAAAAGACTAATTAACTTGGTCATAAATCTTGCCCAGTTAATCCTTGAAAAAGTATTGTTAACATTTTTCGACTTCCCATACATATGATAAAATATTACATTATGTATGGAATTTATCTATTTTATTCCTCACTTTTATGAATTATTAACCTTATTATTGGTTTAATCATCTCATTCCCTTTAAATTGATGTATTATAGTCCATATCTGTAGATATTTTGTGGAAATTAACAAATTTCTTTACTTTATGGAAATATAGGCTCAAAATTGGATTTCCGTCTTTATACAAAATCCCCTCCATTTAAATATTATTAATACTATTATAATAAATTTTAATTACTCATATTCCTCTTCCTTTCCTTAAATACATATAAATTACACCTTTGAACTGGTTTTTTGTGTTAATCTGTAAATTTGACATTGCTCTTTAAAATTAATTAATTTATATATTTTGACAATTTACAAAATGTTAAGGTATATTTCCTTATTATCATTTTAATTCATAAGATCATTCCTAGTAGTGGTTAATTGTGTTATCTTATATAAATCTTGGTAGTTTACAGGATTTATTAAGTGAATTATACTATTTTATTTTGGTTCTCTGATTTCACCAAATGGCCTAGATTTTAGAATTTTATATTTCTTTCTTTCTCAAATAATTTAAACTTAATTCCTACTCTGACTTTACATAATTACAATTATATGAAAATAACATGATTTATAACTTATTGTGTTGTGTAGTAGTTAATTAACACTACATATTTAAAATAAATAATTATGAACATGGTTTAGCAATCTGCACAATTGAACATATTGCAGATATGGTTTGAACATATATCTTTTAACTATTTTTGAGCTAACATAGCATACCTATTAGAACATTATTACTGGTATGTAGGTTATTATTTATCAAACATAATTCTTTTTAAAACACATAACATAAATCTTATTTTCTAATAAACCTTACAAATACATTTATTTAACACATTGATTTTAGGACTGTGAAATAACAGTCTATTTAAACATGTTACACTTATTCATACTATATTAGTACCAGTCCTTTCTGGTTTAAACCATTATTATTGTGATCCCCTACATCAGTAAACATTAACTCCCATACTCTATTTATTATCATTTCTTACAAATGTCTTGTAAATATAGATTTACATTAAAATAATAAAATACTGGAAACCTTCCATTTTATTATTTTATTATGCTGTTTATTATTAGATTTTAAAGTTGTGATATAGCATACTACTAAGTTATAGTATCACCAACTTTAAGTTTATTGCATTTAAAAAAAAAAAAAAAACAACACTTACACAAATTCACTTTCACTGTTGGTTCTGATATTTTGAGTCTTATTATCTCAGACCAGACCTTTAGTAATCATGGACCGTTAAGACTAGTTTATTTTCTTTATTACACAATAGCTTTAGTCGGTGCACTTCTTATAACGCTATACAACACTTTAGTTTTCTCAATAATTACATTTTATAATATTTTGGGTATGTTATACTTTCTTTTGCTTAGTTTTTGCGGGTTTGGGGTTGATAGTAGTTTATATAATAATAGGTTTTATAACGGTGTTTCTTTCATACTATTTCTTCCTCTCCTCCTGTCTTCTTTCTTGTCCTTCTTCGTATCTTCCTTCTGGTATTCAATCTTGTCCCTCTTCTAGTCTTCATTCTTGTCCCTCGTCTAGTCTTCACTCTTCTGTTCTTCCTTCCTCATTCTTGGGTAAACCAAGGTACTTGGTGTTATCACGACTGAGGTTTAGTTTGGAACGTTTAATTTATTCACTGTGGCTTTATTCTTCTATATAGGTTTCAGGGTATTGTTTTCTTCCTGTTCACAAACTTTATTCTTCCCTCTTCTTGTTTTTAGGGTATTTTGGTATTCACCACTCTTTAATTGAGTCTCTTTTTTCTTTGATATGGTCTTATATAACTGGTTTACTGCTCTGAGCTTCCTGGGTAACTTACTGGTATTATACAATGAGTTGATGAGTTGCTTCAATACTTTCTTTGGTTTCTTTTAACAGTGGTTTTTATATATTATGTAGTGAGGATTTTTATCTTATTGTGGTTCATTCCTCTGATTTATTTAAATGTCATTCAATATTATTATAACATTTGTTGGTGTAATTAAACTTTATGATTTCATATGACTTAAAATGCAGTGGATTTTCTGTCACGCTACAATATAGAAATAAGCTATATATGAATTTGTCGCCGCAACTTTAGGGGCACGATTAAGCACGATTAAACTCCCACATTTAGATATAGAAGTAAGTTATATATATGAATTTGGCGTGGCCAACTATTAAACTCGATTAAACTCGATTAAATCACCAAATTTAGCACAAAAGAAAGTTATATAATTTGGCGTTGCTCTTACCCAATTGATTAGTTAAATTGTAATATTAATTAAGTAGAAACAAAGTGGAATTCAAGGTTACAAATAACTGTTAAATAATTGTTAAATTAATTTGTTAAAAATAAATTTTAAAAAATGGCTAAATCATCAGCAGTAGATATGGCAGCAATTGAGCAAATGTTTAAGCAGTTGACCACTAAAATTGAAAGTAAAATTGATGATACTAATAGTAAAATTGAAAATACAAATGTTAAAATTGATAGTACAAGTAGTCAATTAAATAGTAAAATTGAAAAAAATAGAAAGTAAAATCGAAAATACAAATGTTAAAATTGAAAGTACCAATAGTAAAATTGATGAGAATAATAAAAGTTTAGAAGAAAGTAATCAAAAATTAATAAATGATGTTAATAATAAAATTAGGCAAACTAATAAATATTTATCTAGTGAAATGAAACAAATAAACGAAAATTTGTCTAGCCAAATAGAACAAAGTAATAAAGACGCTACGTTTAAAATAGATGAAGAAATATCTAATTTAGCTAGTAAATTAGATAGTACTAATAATAAAATAGATGAGAGTAATATTAGTTTTGATAAACATACCGAAGAGGTTAAAACTACGTTAGAGGAATTTAGGAAACAAGTAAACACTAATTTTCGCCGTCAAGACGAAAAGCTAAATAAGTTTAGAAACGAATTTCATGAAATGTTAGAACAAAAAGTAACCCTCATAATCAACAATTCAGCGAAGTAACAGCTGCATTAAAAACACAATCGCTTCTAAATAAAGAAGAAATCCAGAATAATAGGGAAGAGTGTACCCAACTGGGTGAGAATATTAAAGAAGTTAAGAAACAGGTAGAGAGTAAGGCTAACAGTGACGAAGTACATCAAAAGGTGGAACAGCAGTTAAAGGTAATGCGGGAAGATCTGACTAAGGCAATGAAGTCACAGCAAAACTTTAAAGTGTTATTTGTAACGATTCCCCTTGAATCCACAATCACTGAACGAATCCTGAGAATTTGTGTTTCTATGCTCTGAGCTAAGCTGGAACCGTGTCATTAGTATCTGGGATTTGTTCTGGCGCCCAGGTAAAGTAATCTCACGGGTAAGTAACGTTTTATCTAACATTCAAAATATTAGATAAGCGCGTTAGATAAAACGAGCGTTGAAATATATATATATATATATATATATATATTCAATCAGTTTCTGCTACAGTTCGTTTCTTGATATATATAAAGTAATTTAAAATTTATGTTTATATTACCTCAAGATGTTATTTTTCTTATTCGGAACATGTTTCGAGAGCTCCCGTGCTTCCATCCTCAGCCTTCGCGATCTTGCGTCTGGTGAAGTATTTGTGTGTTGGCTGGATGCTATTAAGGTTTTTTGTTGGTCTCTGGTATTTTAAAGTTGTATTATTGTGTGTGATTGTGGTATATGTATGGTGTATATATATATATATATATATATATATATATTATAGCGATTCATAATAGCGTCCTATCAGAGCGTTATATGAAAGCTATAGACAGTACGAGTGTAACGCCGTAAGAGAGAGAGAGAGAGAGAGCGTATAATCGCAGACATCTCACTCTAACCACGTCACCGCTATATTAGAATCCAGTTCAAACATGTAATTTTACTCAAAGCGAATTATCAGTTCAACCTGCAATAACTTCAAAAGTTGTAAATATACGACAATTCTGAAAACAGCATTGTATTCAGCAAGAAAAGCTTTATAAGTAGCCGCAAGCTCAGTTAATATAATTAACAAATAAAGAAGTTATACGGATGAAGCACGCCAACAGGAATAACGAGATAAATATGCTACGTAGGAACAAGGTGTTTTCACACACACACAGATAAAGACCTAAGCAACAATATTCTGTGGTCAGATCTTCGGAAACACATTTGCAAATACCTGTAATCAATCGATTTGCAAATACAGGAAGTACGATTTTGACAAGAATTTCTCTGCCGTTTGGAACCTGTCACAGTGTGTTTGAGCGACTTGTTCGAGATTGTCGAAACTGGAAAAACGCATGATTTATTTGTACAACCAATCAGCAGCCCGTATTTAAAACAGACGCCAGCTAAAAGCGAGGGGCAACATCACTCTTCGTTCGGTACTTAAACACATTAGACGTGTATAATTCACATACAGAAAATTTTAAATTACACAACAGTGCAAATTCAGTTCTAAATCGAGAAGTAGTCCGCAGTGTAGATGAATTAACAACATTCAATAACACTAGCTGCGTAAAATCACCGTTAATTAATTAATCAATCAGCCGTGAAGGACCTGTGCTACAGAAGGCTACAGCATCTGTAATTGCCAGGGCATCTTCAACAGCATTGATCAATCCATTCTTCTGTGCAACACCATCGAAAGGAGGACATCTACAGATTCCTATCTTCGGTCAACGTATCAAACAGTAAGAAATAGGTTCATTGATCAATGACATAAGCGCTAAACTAATCAATAAAACAATAAACAATTTTAAAAAGACACTAAGAAAAGCACACTTTGTATTTTAACTATAAGCTTTGTATTTTGTATTAGCTTTAATATAGTGTAGGAGTGTTGAATGGAAAGTGGTGTGGTATTGGACGTGCAAATTATTGCAGACCTGTTCTTTAGCACTGGTTTGGGAGATAGCAATCTCTTAATACAACCAGATAAGAGCTATAGGTCGTTTGAGCGTCTTAATCATTACTTTCCACACTCACTGAATAATTATAAGGATAGGGTAGAATTAAGTCCTACCATTAACAATTTAAAGTTTAAAAGTCATTGGTTAAAACATTAAATATAATAATCAAGCAAATCTTAAAGTGTTATTTGTAACGATTCCCCTTGAAAATCACAATCACTGAACGAATCCTGAGAAAGAGTGTCTCCATGCGCTGAGCTAAGCTGAAACCGTGTCATTTGTATCTGGGATTTGTTCTGGCGCCCAGGTAAAGTAATATCACGGGTAAGTAACTTTTTATCTAACATCACAAATATTAGATAATTGTGTTAGAAGAAAGGGAGCGTTGTAATATATATATGGTGTTATATATACCATATATATATATATATATATATATATATATATATATTACTATAATACTTATAACTAATTTACCTCAAGATATACTTTTTTCCTTTAGGAACATGTTTCGGGAGATCTTGTTCTCCCATCTTCAGCCTTCGCCATCTTGTTTCTGGTGAAGTATTTGTGTGTTGGCTTCTGGATGTTATTAAGGTAGTTTGTTGGTCTTTGGTCCTTCAAAGTTGCATTATTGTGTGTGGTTGTGGTATCTGTTTTTGTATTTTGTGTATTTTCGATGTTGAGTGCTTTGAATATTGTGTCATGTTTTGTATTGATTTGTATTTATACCAGAACAAATACAAATCAATACAAAACATGACACAATATTCAAAGCACTCAACATCGAAAATACACAAAATACAAAAACAGATACCACAACCACACACGATAATGCAACTTTGAAGGACCAAAGACCAACAAACTACCTTAATAACATCCAGAAGCTAACACACAATTACTTCACCAGAAACAAGATGGCGAAGGCTGAAGATGGGAGAACAAGATCTCCCGAAACATGTTCCTAAAGGAAAAAAGTATATCTTGAGGTAAATTAGTTATAAGTATTATAGTATTATATACATCAAGAAACGGACTGTAGCAGAAAGTGATTGAAATATATATATATATATATTTACAAAGAAAGTGATTGAATACCTATATATACAGTATATATCCTCATAATAAGCTGTATTATGGTAACAACAGAATGTATGAAGTAATGTAGGGTTGTAAGAAACTATGGAGTTTAGTCTTAAATGTGAGTAATTATCGTAAGTTCGAGTTACGATAACCCAGTGCAGGTGTTACAAAAAACGTTTTAGCATACACATTAAATAAGATTTCGAGATGAGACTTAGACAAGAATGTAGTTCATATTAAAACAAACAATTTGCCGTAATGAAGTGTACTATTCGCTGGGTGCGAATATGTTTTTTATTTTAATAATTGAATGTATGACTCATAATTGAAAAGCTTTAGAAAGAATATAAATTTTAGGTAATTTCTCTGCCGGTTCAGAACAGTTCTCGATCAGAATAAGCCAACTTGAATTTGACTTGAATGTTCCCTCACTTAAATTACATGTTTATAGATAAGGAGCAAGCGACCAATCAGGGCTTAGAATTTCAGTCAAGATTAGTGAAGCCTCTTGCGAGATCAGTTCATATCGGCTATTCAATCGTGACGCACATGGCTTTCTCTACAAACGAAATATGGAGGAACGCCCATACGTTCTCGAATTTACCGCATTGAACGTTGCCGATCTCGGACACATAATCTTTGGTCACACAACTATTGTAAGCAAGTATAATTTACACAGCAGTTTTTCGGAAAGACACTTGAAGCGTAACGGGCTTGGTGTGTGTCCAATACACCGCAGTCGTATCGACTTAAACCCGTGAATTTTCGAATCTTGTAACAGCCCGAAGCGACTCTGGGAGACTCTACCATCTACATTCTTGCGAGTACCACATGGCTGTTGCTGGTGTCAACTGCAAATAATCAGGCCACTAGACTCCAGCTAGGAATACCGTTCTTCAGTCTACGTAGAAGGGAAGTCCAAAGAATAATATTATCATTCAAATCATAAATTCTAAAAACCTTTAAAGATTACAGAATTTAGAAACACAGACTACTAAAATCAAAAGACGATTAATTTTAATTCATTTTGTGTTGGTCAACAGATTAATTTGTAAAGTAAACAGTAGTAAAAACGTTTAAATTTCAACCATTACTCAGTCAATTAATTTTCAACAAACCATCATTCCACATATTTCTCTCGGCTGTATTCATTTATCTATGTTTATCCATTACATACGATTACGTATATATAAACATTGTAACGTCACAGAACGTTCCATAAAGGAAATCATTTACATAACAACTTATCATAAGAGGAAAGTGAGGTGAACAGTATCGAACCCAAGTAGTCCTAAAAAATTGTGTAATATTGTCTAATAATTATTACTACTAACATGAAAAACGACCAGACTGTGACTAAGACACAAACCCCATATACATTATTAAAGTGAATAACAGTGAAAAAACCATAAGATACTATGAGAGAGACAAATAATATCAGGATCAACCAAAATGAAGTCATTAATTATTAAGTTTGAATAGAGTATAAAGAACTATATATTGTGAATGAATGGACATGATCCATTATTATATTATGTAATGTAAATAAAATAAATGTATTAAATAACTTAAATACATTATTAGAAAGAATCTAAGTTAAAATAAAAATTATATAATTGTTATGACAAAAAATATTAATGTGTTGGATTTGAGACCAAACACTCAGATTTCATGTAAAAATTAATTATTATCAAATTGAAATAAAGACTATATGTAATTGTCAAGCAGACAAAAATGAACAATTTATCTTAGATAAAGAAAGCTGTCAAATGAATAAAAGTCAGTCAAAATAGCCAAAAACAGTATTAACTAAAAACATGTAGTAGGCATATAATATTGTATGATTTACGGATTTAATGTTGCCAAAATGCAACCAAATTGCATTAGAAAGTTGAAATATAATATAAAGCGACTATACTAATATATTTGACTAACTTTAACATTGTAATAGTCAAGTTAGCAAAATATTTACCTATACCATGTATGGCTGGAGCCAATCAACCAGTACAAAAAATAGTCATATCTGGCTAAATATTTACAAAATGTTGGCAAAAAAAAAGAAAATGGTACAATACTTCAGTATACCTTAAAAACGAACAAACGCAGTTGAAAATAAGATCAATTATAAAAGAATTTAACTTATAAGAGTGAGATTTGTCACACTATGAAAAAGGACATCTCAAGACCAACCAATATGATGTTATGTTATCCTGTAATAAAGATAATATGTGTAAAGAGTAACCAGGTATCACGAAAGACAGACAATATAATAAACTCTGAGTGTACAATAGTGAAATACTACATATGTTAAAGAAAGAGACTAATTATTGTGTTATAACATTGACAACAACCTAGGCCATGGGCATGAGCCAGGTAAAATTGAAATTATCTGTGTATTATATATGTTAAAATTTGTTTGTTTTGTTATAGGAAGATAGTAATATTATGTATTCATGTTATGGAAGAAACATAATAGTTTCACAACAATTTTTCGTTCTAAAAAATTGAATTTCAATGACAACAACCCAAGGTGAGAGTTGTATATTGTGTTACTTATTAGAGTTAATTTATTTAAAAAACCATCATAATTAGTATCACTAGATTCAGTTGAAAACAGAGAATCTAAATGTAATAATGGCATACAAATTGTGAGTACTAATGTAAAACTGTTTGATAAATACCAGAGTAATTTTTGAAATATCCTTAGTATGAAGAATAAGAAATTTGTTCTAAAAGCTTCGACGGAAGTTAAATTTGTTCCATGATGTTCCATTTCTTTATTCTCGAACAATCTAGAAGGAATTTTTACACAAATATACCGGAAGTCAATGAAAACAATCAGCCTGAATTAGTATAAAAGAGAGACCAAATTCGACCCAAAACACTTGAAGCTTGAACTCCAGAACAGATGCATCACCCACGACACTGATCAACGCAGTTAAGGTGAAACCGAGAGGCGAGAAATCGACACAAGACCCGAAGAAAGGCTTTTCCCGTACATTGACAAACAGACTGACATAACCTCTACAAGAATCTACGCCAATGTGTTGCTGAAATAGAGCAGCAACACGGCAAATTTTAATAGAAATCACGCAGCCAGAACGTCAACGGCCCAGGAGGGACCAACATTTTAAATAGAGAACCAATTCTGCTGTGTTCGCATAGACAAACTAACTTGACAATAACTCCCTTAACGTAAACAAACAAACACAAAGCCTTTCTCGATACTACAAGGGTATCAGCGCTGTGACGGCCAATTTGGTAACCAACGCGGAGCAGCTGATTTGTAACGGCGGGGTTTGAACGAAAATCTACTGCCAAACTGTTTCACAAAAAGTGCGGAAATTGTAAATGATCGCAATTTTGACTTAAAATAGATTCAGTGCACACATGAAGAGGCGAGATTGAAAAACTACCCGAGAGGAGTGTCCAGTGCGAGATTAATTAACCATTGGAACGTGAGTTATCAAAATTAAAGTCATTTTTTACCTGGTTACATTTTGTCACACAGTTGTACTACACATGCCACACACACCTTCAAATCACTTAATTTTTCTTGTAAGGCATCTTATTGATATGTCTTGGTAGTACAAAGGAGTCACGTCCTGAGAGTAAAGATTTTTTCACGTATTAAACTCATGCTTTTCAACTGAGTAAAAAATTGAAAATACTAGCCGATACTTCATTGGATAAATAAAATTGTCAATTATAATAATAATAACTTATGAATTTTTTCTTTTGTAACTCTGCAATTTTATAATTTTTATATGAATGTTAGTCCTTCAGACGATTTGTTTGTTTTTGAAGAATCATTAAACTTACCTTATTTTTTCAAGCTAAACTGACTTGTTTATATTTTTTCATAGAAGTAAGATTTAAAAATTTTAATTTCTTTAATAATCACATTTCTTTCTTGGAACAAACGATTCCAAGTGGCGCCCACAAAAAACATAGTATTAAGTTGTGTTACAGGACTACATCACCGCAGAGGATCCAGACAACAGTAAGTAACAACAAGTGCGCGGAGGTAACGCCCGACATTTTACAACACGAACAAACACTTTTACACTATTTTTTCTTTTTGTTATAAATTGACGACTCCAACGTGAGGTTGTTGACGAAGGCTATAGTGTGTTACATACAGGAGGTTATAAATTGGCAGCCCAACTAGTGAGGCTTGAAAAAACGGAACAAGCCCGGCAACTACCAACAGATCAAAATGCCGCAAACAAAAGGACAAATGGTAGAACGAACAGAGAAACCCGAACCAGAAAAAATAACAGGGAAAAGCGACTTGGAGGTGATAATGATGATGCTCCAAGAAATGAGGGAAGATATGAAAAGAGACAGACAGGAAGAGAGGAAAGAGAGACAGAAAGAGAGAGAGGAGAATGAAAGAAGGAGACAAAAAGAGAGAGAGGAGAATGAAAGAAGGAGACAGAAAGAGAGAGAGGAGAATGAAAGAAGGAGACAGAAAGAGAGAGAGGAGAGTGAAAGATGGAGAGAATCCCTGAGAGAGAAGAGACGGAAAGAGAGAGAGGAGAATGAAAAACAAATGCAGAAAATTCGGGAGGAAGGTGAAAAATGGAGAGAATCCTTGAGGGAGGAAACTCAAAAATGGATAGAATCCCTGAGAAAGGAAAATAATAATGCAAATTACGAAACAGTAAACGAAAAGATCGAGGAGAGTAAAACCGACAATGACAGGGAGGTCGAGATAATGGAGGAACAGGTAGAAGGATTACAGATTCTATTTCGTTATCTTCCAGAAAATAATACCGGTCCTGAAGCCATAGAGAAAAAAACAGTAGAAACAAAACAAAACATAGCTAATAGATTGGACAGACCGAGAAAAACAAGCAGGTAGTATACAAAGGAAATAGGAGAAATGACTCAAGGCGGTTTAATTGATATACTTAACCCCCTGGTCACTGACCGCAGAGAAAGAAGTTATATGAAAGAATATAAACAGAATTTAATGAAAAGGGACAAAAAGAAAGAGTGTATTACAAAGAAAATTATAGGCCAGAATGCTTTTAAGGTAAGCGTGCCTAGAAAAAATACATCCCAAAAAGAAGGGAAATTACGAGGAACAAATGGGCCAGGTTATAGAAAAATACGCTCAGGCAATAAGAGAAATAAGAAAGAAAAGGAATCAAGAGAATAGACCCCAGGCAAATTATATGATGGCCGATAATCGACGACCATATCCACCCAATTTACCAAGTTACGGGTATATGACTCAACAGACGCGAGGTAACCAGGGTGATACGGCGAATAACCGTCATCAGTTTTTAGAGGGTAGGAGTAACGAACCACCCCGAAACGAAAGTAACAACCAACAGGAACCAAACGCTAACCAAAATAATAATGAGAATCGGGTAACATCCACGAAAATCCGGGTTTTTTATTACAGCAGAATCGGGCAAATAATGATGAAAGACCCCGAACCGCTCAGGTAAACCATATATTGGCAGAAACTAGACAAAAACCAAATAGTAACCCCAGAGGTGAAGGAGATATAGAGGATGAATTCCGCTATACAGAAAAGATATGGCCCAACCATATGGTGAGATGGTAATGCCATGGATAAATCATCCAGAATAAATGTCATAGACCAGGCATTTGAAGGAGCAGAGGAGCTAAACATCGAAAAGTCGGATATTGAGAAGAGAGAGAATTAAAAAGGAATGGGAATGATAAATAATGACATAATATAAGGAGAACACACAACCAAAGGAGTTGAAATAATCAAAGTAATTAACCCAAACTGACAAAATATAAACCCAAATATTATCAAACATAAAAACAATACCTACGAGGTAACTGACACGGTTAGTATGGATGGATGGATGGATGGATGCACGGGCGTCTTGCGCCCTAATTTGTGTGCGTTGTCCAGGCCTAAGCCTGATGAACGCCAGGTGCCAACAGTTCAGCGCGGTCGTTTGCTCTGCTCAAGGATGTTATGGTGCAGTCCGCGGGTCCATGATAAATTAACATGGCCACCACGGTGGCAAGCTGGTGCTTTAGCTTCAGCCGATTGTCCGGCCAAGGCGCGACACCATGGTCCCCTCCGGCTAACCTTTGGGAACGTTGTGACGCACTGGCGAGGACAAGAAGCTCGAGCGCCCTAGGGCGTCGGCCGAAATGGTGGGTAATGTCACCGAGACAGCCAGCTTTCGCAAGGAAGGCACTTGCACAACCTCGCGGGAGCTCATGTCGCAGGTCATTACCTTGCCAAATCGACAAAGCAGGTGCTGACGGGGAACTTAATCGTGATCAAGGCTTCAGCCAATCGCAACGCCTGGTCGCGTCTCATTGGTCGCCGGGACATAGCCCACGGAAACTCAGAGACGCGCCGGCGAATACAAGAGGCACGTCCGCCCGAAGGCAGCGGCCGAGTCGACGGAACTTATCACCGGGGCAGTCGGCTTTCGCAAGGAAGGCATTTGCACAACCTCACGCGAGCCCATGTCCCGGATCAAGGCCCTGCCGAATCGGCAAAGCCGATGCTGGCAATAAATCTATCCATTCAATCTGCCGCAGCATGATTGACTACAGTTTCGGCAGGCGCAGGTAGTGATTGATGGTGATCGGTGCAGATTTCCAGAAGGTTGGGGGATTCGTTTCTGGGGGGTTCATGTGATGAACTTAGGGGGGGTCGTCTAGCAGCGCCCTAGGGCGCCTGACGCGGCGAGGGGGCGGTGCATTCTCCATGCTGTTAAGCCTTCGGAGGTGCGGATAAGAGGACTCGCCCGCCTTGGCGAACAAATTCGTTGCCAGGGACCAGACGAAGACCTCTAAGGTGGGAACACGGAGACCCCGATGTATGGCGGTATTTCGCACATACCACGGGGACCCCGTGAGGGAGCGTAGGGTCCAATTCTGAAATGTAGTCAGCCTATGCCTGTTGGTGGCCGACAGGAGAGGCCACCAGGCGGGTGCCGCATAAGTGAGTACTGTTCTGAGGAACAGTAGATACAATGTAAGTTTGGTACGGACAGCCAGGCAGCTGTTCCGCGAAAGCATAGGCGATAGTTTGGCTCTGACGCCACGAGCCAAGTTGAGGGTTGAGGTCACGTGGGCGTTGAAGTTTAAGTGCCGATCAAGCCGAACACCTAGGTACTTCACCGTCTCGGTCCAGTTGATGGGTCTCCCCTCTAAGGAGAGGGATTGGCATCGGGAAATGGACTTATGCGTAAAGCAGATCGCCTCGGATTTCTCCGTATTGATCGCTACCCGCCATTTCCTTAGCCAGTCCGGAAGCATAGCCAACTGGCGTTGTAACATTACGCTCGTCCGCCAAGGCGAAAGCGAGGTAAAATGAAACATCGCGTCATCGGCAAATAGAGATAACGTGACCCCGGGATAAACAGGCAGATCGTTCGTGTACAATACATACAGAACGGGGCCGAGGACAGATCCTTGTGGTATGCCGGCGGAGACAGGGCGAACCCGAGAGAACGCCCCATCTACGCTGATCCTGAAGGTGCGATCCGTCAGATAGGATCGGAGCAAGTGGACGATAGATGTCGGGATTGGCGAATGCGCCAGTTTGTAGAGCAGGCCTTCGTGCCAGACTTTATCGAAGGCTTTGCTCACATCCAACAGGACAGCGCCTGTTGCCTGATGATTGTTGGCGGCGTCGGCTAGATAGGTGACAACCCGTACTAGCTGAAGAGTAGTCGAGTGCCTCGGCCTAAACCCAAACTGCTCCTCGCGGATGAAACCATCCACCAGGGGCCGAATACGGGCCAGGAGAAGACGCTCGAATACCTTCGAGATTACTGGCAATAGTGATATTGGGCGGTAGCTTCCAGGTAGCGTGGGCGGCTTTTTAGATTTCTGGATCATGATGACGTTGGCAGTTTTCCACAGGCGAGGAAAGTAACTCAGCCGGAGACAGGAGTTGAACAGCTCAAGAAGAACGTCAACTGCCGAAGGCGGGAGATTCTGCAACGCAGCGGCGCCGATGCGATCGGGGCCAGGGGCCTTTCTCTTCTTCAGTCGGCTTAGGACAGACGCAAGGTCATCCTCGTCGACCGAAATAGGAGGATCAATGGGGGGAGCAGAAAAGTATTCAGATAGGAAATCCCTGACGACGGCCAAATGAGCCGGGTCAGAGATGCCTCTATGGACGGTGAACTGTTCCTCAATACAGTCGGCGAAGACCTCCGCCTTGCCTTCTGCAGGCCGTCCGGGGTATTCAAGGGATGGCGAGTCCTCTTTTCGCCTGTTAGTCTACCAGCGGCTCTCCATACGGAGGCGTGGTCGACTTCCAAGGACTCCAAATAGGAGTCCCATCGATTCGCGTTTACGTCAAGCAGAAGCTGCGAGACGTGTTCCGACTGGGCTCGAAAGCGCCGTCTAGCGGCAGGATCACGGGTATGGTGCCATCTGCGGCGGAGCTGGCGCCGTAATCGGATGGCTTGGAGAACTTCCGCAGGAAGGTCGGAGCGTTTATTACTCACCGGAACAGTGTAGGTGTTTTTATCCATTGCAGACTGGACAAGTTCCTGGAGCTGATGTACCCGGAGATCCACGTCGTCACAAGAGACGAGTGGGTCCGGAGGGACAGATGGCAACTGCCTGGCCAGATCATCGTGGTAGGATCGCCAATTGACTCTCCTAACAGGATGATCGGGAAGTCGGGGTGAGACCGACGGCAGCAAGACAGTTACAAGTAGGGGGTCGTGATCGGACGATAGGTCCGACACCGCGCTGACTTGTAGATGAAAGGGGATGGCCTTGACAATTACGATATCAAGGACATCCGGCGGATAACCCGCAGTGGGAAAGTGTGTCGGTTCGGACGGGCCGATGATGAGGACGCTGGGATCATCTTCGACAGCCCTACGGAGAGAATTGCCGTAGGGGTTTGACGTTCTGCTGTTCCAAGAGGGATGCTTGGCATTAAGGTCTCCGGCTACGATGTTGGGAGATCGCTGTCCAGGAGGGCGTCCCACTCCTCATGCGGTGGAGCTCGATGGCCGGGCGGGTGGTACGCAGAAACAAAGCGCACCTCCAGGCCGGCTACATCCAGCGCCACAGCACATGCTTCGATGAGGGTAGTTTCAGGGGCAGGGAGTTCTCTATGAGAGTGTCGCCTGTGGACTAAGATCGCCACTCCGCCAGATGCTCGGTGGCGATCGGGACCATTCCTGTCTTTCCTGTAGCAAGCATAGGCTGGCAGGGAAAATCGCCGGTTAGGGGCAAGATGAGTTTCGGAGAGGAGTACGACATCTGCGTCGTACTCGACAAGTAAAGCTGCCAGTTCGGCCCGACGCGCCGGAATGCCATCTGCATTCCACGCGACGAACCGGAACTGTCTAGCCATGGTTAGATGAGGGGACGATCAGGGCGATCAGCGATGTTAGGATCGCCATGAGTATTGTCGGGACATCCCGAGCAGCAAGGATTTTCGGAACAATGCCGCTGACCCAGGCCATCAGCTGAGCCTCAGTGACCAGTGGTGAACCACCGGGCACAGGGGCCTGACTAGCCGGCGCTGGGGCCGCGGAAGATGCAGATGCCGCCTCCAGGGGAGGGTGGGCAATTGGAGCTGGCTGCTCGGGGGCTGGCGAGATTTCCATGGAAATCGCAGGGGCCTGGGCAACAGGAGCAGGCTCCTGGCCGGGTAGTTGCTGGGCAGCCGGAGGGGCGTTGTTAGCCTCCGGGTAGAGTTGTTTTGCCACAAGTGGCTTTCGATTCTTGCGCTTAGCGCGCCGTTTCTTAGGCGGCTGGGTCTGTGAGGGGGGTACTGCGGGCGTTGCCGCTTGAGGAGAAGGCACTCCGGCAGGTGCTGAGGTTCTGGGGGCCACAGTGGGCGCCGTAGCGACCGCTGCAGCGTATGTTATGGTTCCTCCAGCGGCAGGAGCCGCAGGAAGAGCCGTAGATGCTGAGGCGGGTGGTTGGACTGCCGCCCGCTTCGAGGGTCTAGGAGCTGGGCGAGGAGGTTCAACCTGACGGTTTTGCTCCCGCTGCTGTTTCTTTAGGGCCTTCTTAAAATGGGTACAACCCCTAAAGTTAGCCGGGTGGCTACCTCCGCAGTTGCAGCACGTCGCGGGTTGAGGCTTCACAACGGGACAATTCTCGTTGTGGGCCTCCCCGCAGCGTACACAACGCGGCGGCATCTTACAAAAGGCCGATGAGTGGCCGAATCGCTCTCATTGAAAGCACTGGGAAGGCCCAGGCTTACTACTAAATGCCCTAACCTGTACCCGGAGGCACAGAATGGTTTCCAGGTTATACACTTCTGCGAAGGAACCAACCTTCTGGATCCTGATGTAAAAGGAATTACTTTTCCTTTTCCGATCACCGGATAGGAGACGGACAACGGAGGTAGGGAAGAAACCCTTCTCCGCCAGATCCTCCCAGATTCACAAGATCGGTGTGTCGTGGGGAATCCCGGACACCACAATCTTGAGTTCCCTCTCCTCAGGGAGGGGGAAGGTGTGAAAAGCGCGACCGGAGTCGGCCAGGAATTTCTGGCAAGCCCGAAAGTCCTGGATCGACTTCGGAAGCAGTCGAATGGACGAGCCTTGGCTTTTGGCTTCAACTCGCCCAGACGGCACTACTAAATTCAGCTCCCGTAGGAGGGTATGCCAATCGTTGCACTGAGGCACGACAATCGGCGGAATCTTGGGTTGCTTAGGTGGCGTTTCTGGTTCCGGTACTATGTTACCAGGGGAAGGTGACTTGCGACCTGCCGACTCTGCAGAGGCTTCCACCGTCTCGCCCCGCCGCAGCTATGCAGCTGCCGCCAAGCGTTCTCCCCCGGCCTCATCTTCCGATGATCTCGCCGTCGTTTCAGACTTTCTGGCAAGCTACGACTTGCAGAAAGTGGCCCAGACTTTCCTTAAAATCAAGGAACGCTTGGCAACAGCCTCGCCCCAGGACAAGTTCCTCCTCTTGGTGGAAGCCTGCCGTGTAACAGGTCTGTTATGAACGGACAACCACGGCAATCCCTCAAGCGAGACCTCGAGCTCGTGGCGTGGAACGCCAACGGCCTCGCTTCCCGGCATTCTGAGCTCTTAGAGTTCGTTGCCCGTCACAAGCCCGATGTGCTTCTTCTTGGCGAGACGCACCTGACCCCGCATCGTCGTTTCCGACTACCCAACTACGTGTGCCACCGGGATGACCGGTCGGGTCGCGCAGGAGGGGGCACAGCCATCGCGGTGAAGGCGAGTCTTCGCCATCACCGCGTTGTCCTGCCTCAGCGGCGGAACCTCGAGTGCACCGCGGTCGAGCTCCATGGTGCTCTCGGCGGTCTACTCGTGGTTTCCGCCTACAAGCCTCCATACACGGAGCTCCTGTCGAACGATCTGGAGGCCGTCTTTGGAGCACACAGGAGGGTAGTCCTGGCGGGCGACCTGAACTGTAAGCACCCCGATTGGGGGAGCCGCTTGGCGAACCCAAACGGGACCCGCTTACGCAGGTATGCTGATGCGGCTCGGGTCACAGTCATGGGTCCTACCGGGCCTACATACTATCCCTCGAGGGCTAACTCCCGCCCTGACGTATTGGACATTGCCGCGGTCAGGGGCGTTTATTGCCCGGTCCACGTCTCCGTCATTTCGGAACTGTCCTCGGACCATTGCCCTATCAGTGTGCATATAGCTACCCAGCACGCCACCGTCCGCGACGAGCGGCGGGTAATCGAGTGGGACCGCTTTGGCCCGGCGTTCAGTCGCCGCCTACCAGAGCATATCCCGCTCGACACTACCCAGCATGTCGAAGAGGCAGTTGCCGTATTCGACACAGCCGTAGTCTCGGCGGTTGACGTGTCCTCCCGGATGAAGCCGGGGCTCACGCCCGACTATCAGCGGATCCCCGAAGAGGTGTCTCAGCTCGCTTGCGAGAGGAATCGTCTCCGGAGACGCTGGCAGAGGACTCGTGACCCGGCGGACAAGGCTGCGTTCAACAGAGCGTCCGGCAAGTTGCGTCGTGACATGCTGGCGTTCCGTAGACGTAACTGGGAGCTAGCTGTAACACAGATGGATGGCCCTGCTGAGGACCGTAATGTCTGGCGGATTCCCAGTGCCCTAACGGGAAAGCGCAAACGCGCGCCTCTCCCCGCACTGGCCGGACCTGGCGGTCAACCCCTTGGCCGCCCCCTCGAAAAGGCCGAGTTCTTGGCTGACAGTTTAGAGCGTCAGTTCGCTCCCAACCCATCCAAGAACCCGGCCTTCACTGAGCACATCTGCCGCGAGGTAGAGCGCTTTCTATCGGCCGGTATCACAGTCCAACCGGAGCCCATCTCCCCGGAGGAGGTCTCTGAGAGGATTGTTCAGCTCAAGCCCCGGAAGGCGCCTGGCCCGGACGGAGTCATGAATTCCGCCCTCCATCGCCTTCCGGAGCGAGGAACCCAGTTCCTCACTGACCTGTTCAATTCATGCCTCAGACTGGCCTATTTTCCGGTGAAATGGAAAACGGCTACCGTCATTGTGATACCGAAGCCGGGAAAGAATTCTTCTCGAGTGGAGAACCTCAGGCCCATCAGCCTCTTGTCCGCGACGTCCAAGGTTTTTGAGCGTCTGATCCAGCGTAGGATCCGCGACCATCTAGAAAGACTAGACGTGCTGATCCCCGAACAGTTCGGCTTTCGTGAGCTGCACTCCTCGACTCATCAGCTGATGAGACTCGTGGAATGCATAACCGAGGCTGGCTGCCAGGGCAAACAGACGGCTGCGATCTTCCTAGACGTAGAGAAAGCCTTTGACCGCGTGTGGCACGAGGGTGTCCTCTACAAACTCACGGAGGTCCTTCTCCCAGACTGCTACGTTCATTTGATCGGCAGCTTTCTGCGAGACCGTAGCTTCCGAGTGAGAGTAGACCACGCTCTCTCTTCGGAGAGGCGTATTACCGCTGGCGTCCCTCAGGGAAGTGTCCTTGGGCCTCTCCTGTTCTCGTTGTTTGTCAACGACACGCCCCGAGTTCCTGGAGTGAAATTGTCGCTGTTCGCGGACGACACTGCGGCTTTTGCCTCAGAGCCGAACGCGAGTTATGCGGCAGTTAAGCTCCAGCGCCAACTCGATGCGTATGTCGGGTGGACCGATGACTGGAGAGTTGCCGTTAACGCTTCCAAGAGCGCCGCGGTAATATTCTCGCGAAAACGCAAGCGGCCTCGGCCGCTTAAAGTAGGCCCCGTCGAGGTGCCCTGGACCAACAGCGTCAAGTACCTCGGGCTCCACGTGGATTCCCGACTCACCTGGCGAACCCATGCAAATTACATCAGACAACGCGCTTCGGCGCAACTCAGTAGACTCTGGCCCGTGCTATCTAATCCGGCAATGACCCCCCGGCTAGGTAAGCTCATAGTCAACACGTACGTGTTGCCGGTGATTACCTACGCCTGTCCTGTTTGGGGATACCTGGCTCGTGGTCATAGAATCACGCTCCAGCGCGTACTCGACCGGGGACTGAAGCTCGCGTGCAAAGTCCCCCGGAGGTACTCTTCTCGTCTTTTAAGGAGAGGACTCGGTGTCCGCTCTCTTGATGACACCGTGAGACGCCTGGCGCGACGATTCTATGTTCGTTCCGACAGAGTGACCCACAATTCCCTCATTGCCGGACTTGGTAAATACACCCCGCGACCAGGTGAGTCCTGGAAGCGACCTCGTTTGCTAGTCCCGGTGGTATAATCCACCAATCGCAGGTCGCTTCAGACCCCCCCCATAAGTAGCTAAAAAGTATATATTGAACTCAACCAGACCCAGTGGCAGGAGTCCTTTCTGAGACTCGGGACACTGTACTACTCGCGACCCGCGCTTCGCGCGGGCCGCGCAACCCCCAGTTGTGTGCCGACTCTGCAGCCACGCCTCGCTTCGGTCAGAGAGAGTCTACCCAGAGCTGTTGCCAAGGTAGGCTGCGTCGTTCGTTTTCTTGTTCTTGTGCGTGGAATTTTCCATTGCACAACACTGGCTCCAGCTTGTCTGGAGTGGTATATCTCATTTATTACTTCTTTAATCAAGCTGAAACTTTCACAAAGTGTTATACATAATTAGTGCTCTGTGTTACAATTGTGCGGGCAGTGGTGAACTCGAGTTTCTGGTGTTAGTGGTGTTTTGGTGTTCTCCGCTGCTGTCTGTTGCCTGGTAAGTGTTGTAGCTATTAAGTAGTATACCTCACTACCCAGCTAGCGATCCGTAAAGTCTCACCAGCCTAGGCGTAGGTTAACCTCGCCGATGGCCGCAACCAACATTCCCGTCGGTCCTTCTCAGGGCCACGAAATCCCACCTGGCGCTTTGGCGCAACCTTTACCGACCGAACGCGAGACGGTGTCGGCTGGGTCGAGTGCAATGGACACTGAGGAGTGGCAGACTGTAAGTAGCCGGAAACGGCGAAACAGTGGCGACTCTGCGGGGTCCGGGCGGTCTTCCCAGCTGGGTCCTGCCACGGATAGACCTGCTACGGCCACCTCGCTACCTACCCCGTCCCGGCGGTTGCCGCCTCTGATCTTTGACCGGCCTATTGACTGGGATAAGGTCATGCGGCGACTTCACCGGGCCGCTCCTGCGAATACCCTGACTGCAGTTTGTCAGGGTGGCCGCTCCGTAAGAATTGAGACCACGACCATCGACAGTTTCCGGCTCGCCCAGAAGCTGCTGACTGATCGTGGTATCCCGTATTACACCTACGCCCTGCCGGAGGAGAGGGAACTCAAGGTCGAGATCATCGGCATCCCCGCCGATGTTCCCGTGCCTACAATTTCTCACGCCCTTGAACTTTTGGGCTTTACTGTCAGCTCAGTGACTCCTCTCTTCTCCCCCGGCAGACGCATTCCCAGAAATGCCTTCCTTGTGAAAATCCTCAAGGTAGGGAATTTCCAGTCAATATATCAGGTAGACTCTCTCTTTTACCTCCGGGTAAAAGTTTCAGCTTTCGAGTCCCGACCCGGACCCAAGCAGTGCTACAACTGCCAGAGGTACGGACACAGCAGTATCTATTGCCACTACCCGACACGCTGCATTCGTTGTGGTGAAGGTCATCACAAGGGCGATTGTCCTCGTGAACGCACCGCCACTGCCACGTGTGCAAACTGTCGTGAACCACACCCGGCAAGCTCTCGCCAGTGCAAGCACTATCATGACGCCCTAAAGCGCATCACCAAGGCCCAAAAGCCTATCCCACCTGCCCCCAAGAAACCCTCAGCCCCTGCATCTGCCGCCCCGGCGGCCCCAGTTCCCGGCTACCTCGTCTGCGCCTGCAGCCGCTGTAGTCCCCCCGACCTGCCCAGCGCCTGCCGGAGCGCTCAGTTACGCGGCAGCCGCAGCCTCCGATGCATCTTTCCCTCCTTTGGCCTCGTCGCGAAAGCAACCCGCGCCAAAGAAGAAAAAGTCATTGACCACCATCCTCACGCAGCACAAGCCCGCTGCAACTAAGTCAGCATCTGCCCCAGCTCCCAAAGAGCCTCGGCAGCCTACAACTACACCTCGGCCCGATAATGGTATCATGTATCGAGTGCCCCCGCCCACGCCGCAGGCGCCATCGACGGAGGAAGGGTCCTCGGACCCGACCTTTGCCGATCGTTTGCGTGTCTGGGTTGAGACCCTCATCCCTCAAATCTTGGCTGCCAAGGACGTCCAGTCTCTGCTAGTCACCATTCTTACCTCCCTCATGACTCTCCTGCCTCTCAATGTCTAGGCCTCTTCGGCTGGTGGCATGGAACGCGTGTGGTGTTCCGTCTCGCCGAGCCGAATTGGCTAACTTTGCCACTGAATATGACCTCGATGTCATCCTCCTCTCCGAAACTTTCCTTACCCCTGCTGCTTCCTTTCAGCTTCCGGCGTACACTACATATAGCACGGATAGGCCCCGGCTACAACCCCCCGCTCGTCCCAGCGGGGGTACTGCTATTCTCGTCCACAGGCGCATTGCCCATCGTCTCTTACCCCCTCCAGATACTAGGTATTTGGAGACGACGGCGGTGGCCCTCTGGATCGGGGACCGGGAGGTTCGCCTAATTTCGGCGTACCTTCCTCCCGGGCCCGGAGGGCCTCCGCCGCCTGAGGAGTGGGACGCCCTCCTCGACCACGAACTACCTATTATAGCTGCCGGAGACTTCAACTCCAAGCATCCCTCTTGGAACAGCCGTGTCACGAACCCGCGTGGCCGCTCGCTCTACAGCTACGTTCAGCGTCATCTGCAGGTCTCAGTCATTGGTCCTGACTTGGTCCACGTGCCCACTAGGGGCCTTCCGGATGTCCTTGACATTGTCATTGTCAAGGACCTGGCCATTCCTATCACTGTCAGTGCTGTATCGGACCTCTCGTCCGACCACGACCCGGTACTTATCACTGTTCGTCCCCTGTTGGACACACCTCTCCAACCCCCCTCTCGTCCACGGAGAGTCAACTGGCGCTCCTATCATGACGAACTCCAACGAACAGTGCCATCTGACCCCCCGGCCCCCATCGCCTCTACGGCTGATGCGGACCGTATGGCCGACTATCTTCAAGAAGTCGTTACGTCCGCTATGGACACACACACCTATCTTGTCCCAGAGACAAATCGCCGGTCTCAATTACCTGAAAAGGTGCTCCGCGCCATCCAAACTCGGCGCCAACTCCGCCGGAGATGGCAACAAACCCGGGATCCTGCTATCAAACGCAGGCTCAACGCCCAATCTAACCTTGTGAAGCAGCTTCTGCTTGATGCCACTGCACATCGTTGGGACTCGTACCTCGAGTCTCTTGAAGTCCGGCCCGAGTCTGTCTGGCAGGCTGCGAGTCGACTTAATGGCGACAAAAGGACCCGCCATCCCCTCAGATCACCGGACGGCATTGTGTACTCCGCGGCCGGCAAAGCTGAAGTCTTTGCCGCAACCATGGAGGAGCAATTCACCGTCCACGGAGGCGTCTGCGACCCCGTCCACTCGGCCGAGGTCGCAGACTTCCTATCTGGATATTTTTCCCGCCCTCCAGCTGACATCCTTGACCCGTTCGACCGGGCCGATGTTGTCTCGGCTATTGGTCGACTTCACCCTAAGAGGGCGCCCGGCGATGATCGTATCGGAGCGGCGGCGCTACAACACGCTCCCCCTAGCCTCATCAACTTGGTCCACGAGCTGTTCAATGGATGTCTCCGGCTTCATTACTTCCCCAGCCTGTGGAAGCGTGCGAAAATCATCATGATCCCCAAGCCTCGCAAGCTGCGTATTGATCCCTCAAACCATCGACCCATCTCACTGTTGCCAGTCATATCGAAGGTACTCGAGCGCCTCCTGCACGGTCGGTACGCGCCTCTGCTGGATGGTTTCATTCGGCGGGAGCAGTTCGGCTTTCGCAGGGAACACTCGACGACCCTTCAACTCGTCCGGGTTGTTACCCATTTGACGGACGCCTACAACAAGCATCTGTCCTCCGTCGCTGTATTGCTCGACGTGAGTAAGGCCTTCGATCGAGTCTGGCACGAAGGCCTTCTCTACAAACTGGCCCACTCTCCCCTCCCTGCCTCATTCGTTCATTTTCTCCGATCGTACTTGTGCGATCGTATCTTTAGGGTATGCGTCGAAGGGTCGTACTCATCCGTCCGACCAGTCGCCGCAGGCGTACCTCAGGGATCTGTCCTTGGCCCCGTTCTGTACCTCGTGTACACGAACGACCTGCCTGTTCAGCCTGGAGTCACTCTCTCGCTCTATGCGGATGACGCTATGTACCACGCCAGCTCAGCGAGTCTTGATTTCGCAGCTGGCCTGATGCAACGTCAGCTCGCCGTACTTCCGGACTGGCTAAGGAAGTGGAGGATGGCGGTCAATGCGGAGAAATCCGAGGCGATCGCCTTTTCTCGTAAATTAACTTCCCGCTGCCAGTCCCTCTCCCTTGAAGGGAGCCCAATCGAGTGGAAACGGACTGTAAAGTACTTGGGCGTCACTCTTGACCGACGCTTAAGCTTTGCACCTCATGTCTCTCTGAGTCTCCAGCGCGCCAGAGGCGTCAGAGCCAAACTATTTCCCTTTCTCTCTCATCGGGGTTCAGTGCCTGTGCGCACTAAACTCACCATCTACTTGCTCTTTCTTAGGGCAATCCTGACTTACGCAGCCCCCGCCTTTTGGGTACTACTCAGCCCATCCGTTGTCGCCCGTTTGGAAGCTTTCCAATCCCGAACCCTCCGCTACATCTCCAACTCTCCCTGGTTTGTCAGAAATGATGCCATCAGGCGAGGGTTGAAGGTTCCTTCACTTACCGAATTCGTTCGGTCCCTAGCCCTCAAACTATTCTCCCGAGCCTATGTCTCGACCCATCCTCACATCCGTCGACTAAGCACAGATGTCGGCCCACCACCTAGACGACACAAACGCCCCCGAGCGTTGCTCGACGACCCCCCATAAGCACTTACAGAACATCTGCCCCATCCCCCCGACCTTGAGTATTTTCACGCTCCTCCTCCTTCCTTCTTTCTCTTGTCCGTGCTGGCGCTCGGCGACAGACTAGAGGGGGGTCTGCGCTCGCACTAGGTGTGCCTAGTGCCACCTCTGGTGGACGCTGCCTCCTCCTACGCTCTCTCCCGTGCGCCGACATTGCCGCCTGGCAGCCCTCGGCGACTTTTCCTGAGCGGCTAGGAGCGCCCTACCCGTTGTGGGAGGGTCATTCCTGCTTCTCACGCGAAAGGTCTTCGAGGTCTCCCCCATTCTGCCGTCACGGGTCTCTTCCAGGTCCCAGGGTCCATGTAAAATCGTAACATCCTGTCCCTCCAAAATAAAATTGATGGAGGTCCCATTCCTTTCAAAGCGCGAGATCGCTAGTCAAGGTAACAGAAAGGCAACATGCAGTCATCGGGTATTTGCCCGGGTAGGCTGTGTCCAATTTTGCTCTGCAATATTTCGTGGAATTTAGCGGAAATATTCAGTTTACATCATTTTTATCACCATCATCACATTCAGCATCATCTACTCTACAAGATTCTTCAGCAGTTCAGTGCAAATCAGTTTTTATTTAGCTTGTGCGGGAGTTTTTGTATCCGTGTGCTGTGCGGTCTGTGTAGTGTTCAATTGTGCCTGTGGATAGTTTTCAGTGTCTGGTGATCCCTCAATCCTAGACCTGCGTAGACGTTCATTTCGGCTTGTCCGAAATGGCGTCGAATACGCCACCGAATCCTCTGCCGGCGCCGCTTGTTTCCTTAATGGAAACATGCTCAACCGGCTTCCGTACCACTCCACTTCCTCACGACAGTGACAGTGATAGTGAAAGTGATCATAGTGCGGTAGAAATGTGCAGTGTTGGGTCGGGGGACGGACAGTTCTCGCTTGTGGAGGGCAAATCTGCCAAACGCAAGCGAAAACTGGCCCAAACTCCGCCGCCCGCCTCAGCTGCAGATCTGCCATCTAATCATGGTAACAGCGGCACTCAGCGCGTGCAACGTGAGTATCCAGCTACCACCCAAACTGTGTCTCCTCCTCGCATTCCTCCTATTGTAATTCCGGATAATAGGAATTATTCTGAACTGCTACGTCCCTTATCCCGAGCTCTCCCTTCGGTCAAGGTCGAGGCGAGGTGCCAAGGCCCCTCGCTAAAGCTGGCGACCGCTACGATCCCGGACTTCCGCTCTGTTCAGTCATTCCTGACAGAGCGTAAGATATCTTTTCATACATTTGCCCTCCCGTCAGAGCGTGAAATCAAGGTCGTTCTGTCGGGAATTCCATCCTTTACCGACCCTGATGCCATCAGGCAGGAACTTGTTGCGCTCGGCTATGCGCCGACCGCGGTAAGCGTCCTGCATGTTGGCAAAGGTGATGACCGCCGTCCTGTCAACAGCTTTCTTTGTAAATTACTGAAAGTAGGCCCCTTCGAGGAGATTTACACTCTCCAGAATCTTCTGCACCTACGGGTGCAAGTCAGAACATTTGACCCGCGGCCCGGCCCCTCGCAGTGTTTCAACTGCCAGAGGTTCGGCCACAGCAGTCTTTTCTGTCATCAGCCCCCGCGTTGCGTGCGTTGTGCTGAGCCTCATCGTGGCTGTGATAAGCCTACGACGGGGTACACAGCTAAATGCTGCAACTGTAAAGGAGCCCATCCGGCTAATTACCGAGGCTGCCCTAACTTTATCGCCGCCATGAAACCGCAGCGACCTCCTGTGCGCCCTGGCGCGCAGGCAGGCCGTGTAGCTGGTCCTGGCCCTAACCGGCGAGCGGCTTTCCCGCCTCTCACCGGTTCATCTGCCCAGGTCCCGGCAGCAACTCCGGTTGCTTCCGGTGCCGCTGTCTCGCCTGCAGTCGTCGCTTCGGCGCCGCCTGCAGCGGCCTCAATCCCGGCGCCTACCGGAGCGCCCGCACCTTCCTACGCGGCCATGGCCGCTAAATCAGCCCCGCCTCCAGCCCGATCGGGCAAATCAAAGCGCTCTCGTCGTCGCCGGAACTCCGCCGGCCGACCTACATCATCACAGGTTCCACCTGTACCCTCTCCGCGGGCTCGCCCCGCCCCCAGCCATCGTCCTCAACCTTCCAGCGAGCAGTCTACTACTCAGACCACCAGCCCAGCGCCATCTGCTACCCCTGTCGAGGCCAGTCGGGCTTGTCCTCCTGAATCCCGGGAATCTTCCCGGGCTTCGGCGGATCCCCTGACTGCCTGGGCAGATAATCTTGTTGCATCCATCAGGACTGCTCGCGACACTACCACTGTGCTTGCCCTGGTGTTCCAATCATTAGCTGCCCTCTTTCCTCTACTCCCCCTAAATGGCTAATAGCCTGAGGATCGTTGCGTGGAACGCCTTCGGGCTACTCCCCAGGCGATCTGAACTGATGACTTTCGTAACGGAGTATGATGTTGATATCATACTTCTTTCCGAGACTCATCTGGCTCATTACCACTCGTTTTCCCTTCCTGCCTATGCCTGTTATCGTCAGGATTGTCCCCTACGGCCTCGCTGTCCCCCCTCGGGGGGCACAGCTGTTTTAGTCCACAGGCGGATATCCCACAGGCTTTTGCCTCCTCTAGATACATCTATTATTGAAGGCTGCGCGGTGGCGGTGGACGCTGGCGGATCGGAGCTGCGCGTTGTTTCTGCGTACCTCCGGCCTGGCCGGCGAACTCCGCCACCGCTCGAGGAGTGGGACGCCCTCCTCGACCACCCCCTCTCAACCATTGTAGCCGGCGACTTAAACGCCAAACACCCTTCATGGAACAGCCGCGTTGTCAACGCCTATGGAAATTCTCTGTTCCGGTTCGTCTCTGGCGACCCGGCACTTAATGTCATCGGCCCTGAAGACCCTACCTACTTCCCCTTTCACGGCCATCGGCCGGACGTTCTTGACATAGTAGTTGTCAAGAACGTTGCCCGCAACATCGAGGTCTCGTCTGTGTCGGACCTTTCGTCCGATCACAATCCCCTTGTTATAACTGTTAGAGAGCTGTCGGCGTCACCCCGACTCCCCGCTCAGATTGTTAGGAGAGTCAACTGGCGATTCTATCATGACGAGCTCTCTCGAAGGTTACCATCTCTCCCGGCGGACCCAATCGTCACTCGTGACGATCTGGATCTCCGCGCCACAAATCTTCAGGAATTGGTCCAAGGTGTCATGGATCGACACACCTACGCACTCGAGGTGAATCATCGTAAATCGGCCTTACCTGCGGAAGTACTCCACGCCATCTGGCTACGGCGCCAGCTCCGCCGCAGATGGCAAAGAACCCGAGACCCAGTCGTTAAGCGACGATTTCAACAACAGTCCCTTTACGTTCAGCAGCTACTGCGGGACGTAAACTCTGATCGATGGGACTCATACCTTGAGTCTCTTGAAGTCGACCATGCCTCCGTCTGGAGAGCGGTGAGTAGACTGACCCGCGAGAAGAGAACTCGCAACCCGCTGGAAACCCCGAACGGGATTGTGTCTTCATCAGAAGGCAAGGCTGAGGTCTTCGCCGACTGCATGGAGTCGCAATTTACTGTTCATCGAGGCGTTTCGGACCCGGCCCACTCGGCAGACGTCCGGGACTTCCTATCTGGTTATTTTTCTCGCCCTCCCGCTGGCCCAGACCTCCCGTTCGACAGAGACGAACTCGTTTCGTCTGTCTGTCGACTAAACCGCCGTCGCGCCCCCGGTCCTGACCGGATCGGGGCCGCTGCATTACAATATCTCCCGGCCTCAGGCGTTGACCTCGTTCTCGAGCTGTTCAACTCTTGTCTCCGGCTACAGTACTTTCCCCGCCTGTGGAAAAATGCCAACATCGTTATGATTCCTAAACCCCGCAAGCCGCGCATGCTTCCTGAAAGCTATCGGCCAATATCTCTCTTGCCAGTTATCTCGAAGGTGTTCGAGCGGCTCCTGCTGGCCCGCATCTCGCCGTTGTTGGATAATTTTATCCGCAACGAACAGTTCGGGTTTCGCAGAGAGCACTCGACCACGCTTCAACTAGTCCGCGTGGTAACGCAACTCTCTGACGCCACCAACAGGCGAGCGGCTACGGCCGCCGCACTGCTGGACGTGAGCAAGGCCTTCGACAAAGTCTGGCACGAAGGTCTTCTCTTCAAACTCGCCAACTCCCCCTTACCATCGTCCATAGTGTTTTTCCTCCGGTCGTATCTCAGCGACCGAACCTTCAGAGTGAGCGTCGACGGAACCTGCTCTGCAGTTCGTCCTGTCGCCGCTGGCGTACCCCAGGGATCTGTCCTCGGCCCCGTTCTGTACCTCGTGTACACGAACGACCTGCCTGTTTTGCCCGGAGTCACGTTGTCTTTGTTCGCTGACGATGGAATGTATCATTACAGCTCTGTGTCCCCGCGTTTTGCGAGTACACAGTTGCAGCGTCAGTTGGACCAGCTTCCGGACTGGCTACGGAAATGGCGGGTGACGATCAACACGGAGAAATCCGAGGCGATCTGTTTCACTCGTAAGTCCATCTCCCGATGCCAGCCCCTCTCCCTTGAAGGGAGGCCTATCGCCTACAAAGAGTCGGTGAAGTATCTAGGCGTTCGGCTAGATCGTCGCCTTTGCTTCAACGCCCACGTGACGGACACCCTTGCCAAGGCTCGCGGCGTCCGAGCCAAACTTTACCCATACCTCGCGTGCCGCAGCCCCCTGGCGCTGCGCACGAAAGTTACCCTCTATCTGTTGTTTCTCCGGTCTGTATTGACCTATGCGGCACCTGTATGGTGGTCACTTGCCTCCGCCACCAACAGGCGTAGGCTGGAAAGTTTCCAATCCAGAACCCTCCGTTCCTTGTCGGGATCTCCTTGGTTTGTTAGAAACAGTGTAATTCGAGGAGGTCTACGAGTTCCTGCTCTCTCAGCCTTTGTCTGGTCATTAGCTGCGACTCTCTTTGCCGCAGCTGAGACCTCTTCCTTCCCTTACCTCAGAACCATCAGCACCACGCAACCACCTCCCCCTGTCCGGGTCAAACGCCCTCGGGCGATTCTCGACGACCCGCCATAAGTTTAAGTAACCTGCTTAAACCTCAATTTGAATATTCACCATCTGCCCATGCCCCAGAATTTACCTGCTAAGCTGTTTCCTTCCTCCCTTCCTAGTATGCCGACCACGCTGAATGCTGCTGCTACGCGCTATCACTGGCACGGAGGCTCTCTGCCTCGCGGGGAGCGACCGACGCCTCACGGCGTCTGCACGCGGGGCTGGGAACGGGTGACATCTGTCATCTGAACCCGTTCATGCGGCAGTGCCCACTGATTGCAAATATTTTAAAATAAATAAAAATTAAAACCTTTCTCCCCCGCCTTCTCAGTTAACTGGTTGGCGGTTGTCCATTCCTGATATTAGGCACCAGTCGAAGAACCAGACCTATGTATATCCACAGGCAGCCATTGAGCTCGACTCAGATGCTGCAGTCATGCACCGGGTGCAAAGACGCCCCGCTACTACAATGCTACATGCTACCCGGACACTGCGAACACCGGAGCACGACTAGCTGCTGCTCCGTTCAACTCTGGACTCTGGACTCTGGCCTCGCTTCGCCGGGACAGTCCGTTTTGGGGAAGTCGGCCTGCTTCCACCGCTACCTCGCCGTTTCCGGCTACGCACGGGCTGGAAGCCGTCCTCCGTCTCCATCTCGGAGTCCGACGACAACGTAGCGCCGAGGGCTGCGGCATAGGCAATGGATAGTGGGTCCTGGGAAGGACCAGCACAAGGCTGGTCCCTCACGGGAGGGACAGATGTTTCGTGCTCCTTAGCAGAAACAGCAGAAGGCTGGGCCTGCGAAGGAACAGAGGATTGGCGGCCCTTAGAAGGACCAGCACAAGGCTGATCCCCCGCGGGATGGTCTGATGCTTTATGGCTCTCTGCAGGATCGGAATTATGCCGGGCCTGCAAAGTAGCTGGAGTTTGTTGGTGGTCCTTAGCAGGACCAACTGAAGGTTGGTCCCGCGAAGAATCACCAGATGCTCGGCGGGCCTTAGAGGGACCTTCGCCGCGGACAGGTTCAGAATTTGGAGCAGGACCAGCAGAAGGCTGAACCCGCGAAACTTCATTAGATGCTGGGTCTTGGATGGGACTATCACCGCGGACTGCAGGGATTCTTACCATTGGGCCATCTGTGGAGCTTAGCATTACGCTTCGCAGCACAGATGGCTTTAGCAAGGGGGCTACCCTGCCCTCGGATTTATTATGGCCCTTATTAGGACCACAACTCTCCGCGGACAGGGGCTCCCCTTGGTCTCGTCCCGACATCGCCGTCGCCAACGGTTGTCGGGTACGCTCTTGGGCGGGGGAGAGAGCAAACTCCCGTTCCGAATTGCACTGCACTTTGTCACTGGCACTCACCACACTCCGGCACAGAACACCGCACACAAAGTAGGAACAATAGCCCGCACACGAGACTTCTCGCGAACTGGCCGAAATTCTGGCCCACTCGAACTAATCCGATTTTTAGCCAAATGGCTAGGTCAGGAGAGGTGTTTTGAGGTTATGTTTATTGTTCTGCTTCCTTTCAATCGCTGGAGTAGAATCTTAACAACAAAGTAAATGGATGGATGGATGGATGGATGCACGGGGGTCTTGCGCCCTAATTTGTGTGCGTCGTCCAGGCCTAAGCCTGATGAACGCCAGGTGCCAACAGTTCAGCGCGGTCGTTTGCTCTGCTCAAGGATGTTATGGTGCAGTCCGCGGGTCCATGATAAATTAACATGGCCACCACGGTGGCAAGCTAGTGCTTTAGCTTCAGCCAATTGTCCGGCCAAGGCGCGACACCATGGTCCCCTCAGGCTCTTTGGGAACGTGGTGACACACTGGCGAGGACAAGAAGCTCGAGCGCCCTAGGGCGTCGGCCGAAATGGTGGGTAATGTCACCGAGACAGCCAGCTTTCGCAAGGAAGGCACTTGCACAACCTCGCGGGAGCTCATGTCTCAGGTCATTACCTTACCAAATCAACAAAGCAGGTGCTGACGGGGAACTTAGTCGTGATCAAGGCTTCAGCCAATCGCAACGCCTGGTCGCGTCTCATTGGTCGCCGGGACATAGCCCACGGAAACTCAGAAACGCGCCGGCGAATACAAGAGGCTCGTCCGCCCGAAGGCAGCGGCCGAGTCGACGGAACTTATCACCGGGGCAGTCGGCTTTCGCAAGGAGGCATTTGCACAACCTCGCGAGATCCCATGTCCCGGATCGAGGCCCTGCCGAATCGGCAAAGCCGATGCTGGCAATAAATCTATCCATTCAATCCGCCGCAGCATGATTGACTACAGTTTCGGCAGGCGCAGGTAGTGATTGATGGTGATCGGTGCAGATTTCCAGAAGTTTGGGGGGGATTCGTTTCTGGGGGGTTCATGTGATGAACTTAGGGGGGGTCGTCTAGCAGCGCCCTAGGGCGCCTGACGCGGCGAGGGGGCGGGGCATTCTCCATGCTGTTAAGCCTTCGGAGGTGCGGGTAAGAGGACTCGCCCGCCTTGGCGAACAAATTCGTTGCCAGGGACCAGACGAAGACCTCTAAGGTGGGCACACGGAGACCCCGATGTAGGGCGGTATTTCGCACATACCACGGGGACCCCGTGAGGGAGCGTAGGGTCCAGTTCTGAAATGTAGTCAGCCTATGCCTGTTGGTGGCCGACAGGAGAGGCCACCAGGCGGGTGCCGCATAAGTGAGTACTGTTCGGAGGAACAGTAGATACAATGTAAGTTTGGTACGGACAGCCAGGCAGCTGTTCCGCGAAAGCATAGGAGATAGTTTGGCTCTGACGCCACGAGCCAAGTTGAGGGTTGAGGTCACGTGGGCGTTGAAGTTTAAGTGCCGATCAAGCCGAACACCTAGGTACTTCACCGTCTCGGTCCAGTTGATGGGTCTCCCCTCTAAGGAGAGGGATTGGCATCGGGAAATGGACTTATGCGTAAAGCAGATCGCCTCGGATTTCTCCGTATTGATCGCTACCCGCCATTTCCTTAGCCAGTCCGGAAGCATAGCCAACTGGCGTTGTAACATTACGCTCGTCCGCCAAGGCGAAAGCGAGCTAAAATGAAACATCGCGTCGTCGGCAAATAGAGATAACGTGACCCCGGGATAAACAGGCAGATCGTTCGTGTACAGTACATACAGAACGGGGCCGAGGACAGATCCTTGTGGGACGCCGGCGGAGACAGGGCGAACCCGAGAGAACGCCCCATCTACGCTGATCCTGAAGGTGCGATCCGTCAGATAGGATCGGAGCAAGTGGACGATAGATGTCGGGATTGGCGAATGCGCCAGTTTGTAGAGCAGGCCTTCGGTGCCAGGCTTTATCGAAGGCTTTGCTCACATCCAACAGGACAGCGCCTGTTGCCTGATGATTGTTGGCAGCGTCGGCTAGATAGGTGACAACTCGTACTAGCTGAAGAGTAGTCGAGTGCCTCGGCCTAAACCCAAACTGCTCCTCGCGGATGAAACCATCCACCAGGGGCCGAATACGGGCCAGGAGAAGACGCTCGAATACCTTCGAGATTACTGGCAATAGTGATATTGGGCGGTAGCTTCCAGGTAGCGTGGGCGGCTTTTTAGATTTCTGGATCATGATGACTTTGGCAGTTTTCCACAGGCGAGGGAAGTAACTCAGCCGGAGACAGGAGTTGAACAGCTCAAGAAGAACGTCAACTGCCGAAGGCGGGAGATTCTGCAACGCAGCGGCGCCGATGCGATCGGGGCCAGGGGCCTTTCTCTTCTTCAGTCGGCTTAGGACAGACGCAAGGTCATCCTCGTCGACCGAAATAGGAGGATCAATGGGGGGAGCAGAAAAGTATCCAGATAGGAAATCCCTGACGACGGCCACATGAGCCGGGTCAGAGATGCCTCTATGGACGGTGAACTGTTCCTCAATACAGTCGGCGAAGACCTCCGCCTTGCCTTCTGCAGGCCGTCCGGGGTATTCAAGGGATGGCGAGTCCTCTTTTCGCCTTTTAGTCTACCAGCGGCTCTCCATACGGAGGCGTGGTCGACTTCCAAGGACTCCAAATAGGAGTCCCATCGATTCGCGTTTACGTCAAGCAGAAGCTGCGAGACGTGTTCCGACTGGGCTCGAAAGCGCCGTCTAGCGGCAGGATCACGGGTATGGTGCCATCTGCGGCAACAAAGTAAAAGGTACGTATAACCAAACATCATTGAAAAAGTACCATGATTAAAAATCACAAGTCAAATACTCAATCAGTGAGCAACCAGGTCAGAGCTGTTGGGTTGCGCGTCGTGAGACGACCCAATGGTATCCTAGTACCGAGCCTCCTATGAGGGGCTCCTGCCTAGTGGTCCTGTCCAGACGGAATATTGATTAATTAATTTTTATTGGTCGTTACAACGACATGCTCGTACTAGGTCGACTAGTACAGTATTTGTCGAGGCCGTTTCCAAGAGTCACCTGGACGTATTCGGTACTTGCCAAGGCCAGCTATGAGTGGGTTTGTCTGGGTCCTCGCAGCTCGGACGTAAAATTTATGTGCAAGTCGCCTTGCGGTGTCATCCAAGGAGCGGACACCGAGTCCTCTTCTCAGGAAACGAGAAGAAAACCGATAGGGGACTTTGGCCGCTAGCCGAAGCCCTCTATCGAGAACGCTTTGCAACCTTCTTTTATGAACGGTTGCGAGGTAACCCCAGACGGGAAGAGCGTAGGTAATGATCGGCAACAGATACGCGTTGACAATCAACTTACCCACCTTGCGGGTCATAGCCTTGTTGGCAAGTATCGGAAACAGTTGCGCGAGACGAGCGGACGCTTTCTTTCGCATCGTCTCAGCGTGGGTACGCCAGGTGAGCCGACGATCAAGGTGGACACCGAGGTACTTAACTTCCCTCGACCAGGGCAGGTACGTTCTACCGAGTCTCACTCGGCCTCGTGGTTCTTTCCGGCGCTTTGTGAATAGCACCGCGGAGCTCTTGGTTTCGTTGACGGCAACTCTCCAGCTTTCCGTCCACGTCGAATACGCATCGAGTGCGCGCTGAAGTCGTGGGATAGCAAAGTCTGCGTTCCGATCGGCGGTATAGACCGCCGTGTCGTCGGAAAACAAAGCTATCTGGACTCCAGGCTCTCTGGGTGCGTCGTTGACATACACGGAGAACAGGAGAGGCCCTAGCACGCTACCTTGAGGTACCCCGGCTGTGATACGTCTCACGGAAGAGACGTGGTCGTCTATTCGCACGCAGAAAGTCCTCTCCGTCAGAAAGCTAGCAATCAAGCGAAGGTAGCAATCTGGGAGCTGGATTTCCCGGAGCTTGAACAAGAGCCCGTCGTGCCAGACACTATCAAAGGCCTTTTCCACATCTAGGAAACAGGCGACAGTCTGCTCTTTCCGACACCCGGCGTCCGTGATGTATTCCACCAGTCTCATCAGTTGATGAGTGGTGGAATGCCCCACACGGAAGCCGAACTGTTCGGGGACCAGTACATCGAAATTTCATAGATGATCTAGTACTCTCCGTTGTACGAGACGTTCGAGGACCTTTGACGTGGCTGACAGTAGACTAATTGGCCGGAGGTTGCCGGGACGGGAAGCGTCCTTTCCCTGCTTCGGGATCACTATAACCGTCGCCTTACGCCATTTCTGGGGAAAATAGGCCAGTCTAAGACACGCGTTGAACAGCGCGACCAAGAAAAGTACTCCTCGCTCCGGGAGTCGAGTAAGAGCGGCGTTCGAGACGCCGTCCGGGCCAGGAGCTTTTCTTGGCACGAGTTCAACGAGCCGATCTGTGACTTCTTCCCTAGTAATGGGTTCGGGCTCCGTAGTGATCGGAAGAGACAGAAAGTCTTCCACTTCGTTCTCGACTTCTTCGTCGAAGTCCCAGTCCATGGGCGGGTTAGGTGCGAACTGTCGCTCAAAACACGCGCCCAAGTACTCGGCCTTCGCCTCCGGGCGAGCCAGGATTTGACCGAAAGGTCCAGCAATGGCCGGGATGCGAGGCCGGCGCCTCTTCCCTACCAACGCCGAAGGTATCCGGTAAGGGCTACTTTCGTCCGATCCGTCCCCTGCCTGGGCCACGGCGAGTTCCCAACAGCGTCTCCGGTAGGCCTGCATTTCACGACGTAAAATGCCGGTCGCCCGGTTGTACGCTGCCTTGTCGGCCGGATCACGGGTCCGCTGCCAGCGTCTCCGGAGGCGATTTCTCTCGCAAGCGAGAGCACTCGTCTCCTCTGGGATCCGCTGCCAGTGAGGCGTGACGCCAGGCTTCATTCTGGAAGACGCGTCGATCGCAGATACGACAGCCTCGTCAAACGCGGCAACTGCCTCGTCGACTTGGCGGAAGGTTTCGAGTGGTCCCGCGTCTGGCAACCGGCGACTTAACGCCGGGCCATAGCGATCCCATTCTACCACCTTCCTGACATCTCTGCGTACGACGTGCTGGGTAGCGACGTGTATCAGGATGGGGAGATGATCGGACGATAGTTCCGTTAGCGCGGACACATGGACCGGGCAGTCAATTCCTTGAATCACCGCTATGTCCAAGACATCGGGAGCCGCGTTGCGTTGTGAGGGGTAGAACGTAGGTTGGGTATCCTGCGAGAATCGGCAAACCTGCGTAAACGTTTCCCGTTTGGGGCAGTCAAGCGACTGTTCCAATCGCGATGTTTACAGTTCAGATCGCCGGCCATGATGACCCTCCTGTGTGCATCGAACGCGACAGCTAGATCGGGGTGAAGGAGCTCTTTTTGCGGCGGTTTATACGCCGCTACCATCTGTACACCGCCTAGAGTGTTTAACAACTCCACAGCGGTGCCTTCGAGGTGAGTCATTGCAGGCAAGACGACTCGGTGATGCTCGAGAGTGAGCCTCACCGCGACGGCAGTACCGCCACCAGCAGTGCCCGGTCTGTCGTTTCGATAGCACACATAGTTGGCCAGTCGTAACCGACTCGCAGGAGTCAAGTGGGTCTCATTGAGAAGTACTACATCGGGTTTGAGTCGGGCCAGTAATTCTTGGAGTTCCTGGATCTTATTGGACAACCCGTTGGCGTTCCAGGAAAGAATCGAGAGATCTCGTTTGAGGACCCGACTCATAGAAGACCTACACAAGTGGCGGTTTCCACCAAGAGCATGAATCTCTCAGTTATGTCAGCAGTCTCCAAGCGGGAGCGGATGGACCTGAAGGTCTGGGCGACTTTGTTGAGATCGAACTCAGCAAGGAAGTCTTTGACGACCTGGTAGTCGTCAGGAACGGTTCTTGAGGCAGATTGCCCGGAGACTGCGTGCGCATAAGAGCGCCGAGGCTTATCAATCGGGGGATTGGTGGAAGCCAGGGGTTTCTTGGGGCCAGGTGTAGCGCCTCTAGCGGAGGTGCTAGGAAGAGGGACAGATGCGATTGCGTCGGACTTCGCGCGCTGTGCAGGCTGTCTGGACTGTGCGGCCGGGTTGGCAGGAGCCCGGGATCTAGCGCCACGGGGCTTTCTTTGCCGCTTCTTTTTGCCTGCGTTGGGAAACCGCGGGGGCGGGAGGTCAGGCGAGGCTGCTTCTAAAGCAGGGGCAGGATTCTCCGTTGCTGGGGGGGATTGAGAAGTCTCAGGCTCTACAACCGAGATGTTTTCTGTTGGCTGAGTGGTCTCACTTTTGGATGCCACGAGGTTACGGCGCTTTTTCGCCATAGGCGGGACAGGGGCCTGAGAAGGAGCCTGAGTTGGGGTGGCCTGTGCTGCAGGTGTTTGCTTCGGGCCTTTTGAACGTTTTTGTTGCCTGTTTGTGACTGAGGCGGAAGACACGGCAGCCGTAGCAGGAGGCGCAGGGCCTGGCTGCTCGGTTGCAGGTCTGGAACCAGCTACCGGATGCCTCGGTGGTGGCAGGCGCCCTTTCGGCTTTCGCCGCTCGAGCTCCTGCTGAAACACCGGACATGCCCGGTAGTTGGCGGGGTGACTCCCGCCGCAGTTGATGCATCTTTTGAATGCAGGTGCATCACAAAGTTTACTGGCGTGAGGGAGAGAACACCTCACGCACGCCGGAGCGTTTGAGCAAGAATCTGAGTGGTGCTCGAAGCGTTGGCACCTGTGACACTGAGGCAGAACCCCGGGAGCGCGGCTTCTTTCCACTTTTACGCGGAAACCAAAAAGCCGCGTAAGTGAGAGTAGGCTAGTGCCTGCCTCACCAGGATGCGGACCAGAGGAATTGGACGCCTTGGTCCGGCAGGAGTAAACACCCGATGGACCGCGCGAACAGGATAGCCCAGCTCGCGCAACTCATCGAGTATTTCCTCTAGAGGGGATTCCACGTCCAAGCCTCTGAGGACAAGCGACAGAGGCTTCACGTGTTTGGGCGAGAAGGTATGGTACTGGAATTGCTGGGATTCCACGTACGCCATGACACTGCGGTACACGTCCATTCCGCGGACAACGATCTTGACTGTGTCGCCCCCAAGGAGCTTCAGGTCAACGTTGGCCGGGGAAAGTCCGGGAGCCACTATCAATCGCCGGTAAAAACCGGTGACGTTGTTCACGCCGTGAACGTATACGGGCGGGATGCGACCAGAGGCCGGCGGTGCTTGGGCACCGCCGGACACAGTCGGCCCCGGGCCGGATTCGCCATCGGCGGGGACAACTTCCATGGCGGACGCCGAGGAAGAGGTTGAGGACGATCGATTCCGCCTCGGTTTCTTAACCGGGCGCCCCCGTGGCCCAACCGCCACGAAAGCGTCGGTCTCGTCACCGGGCAGCGGAACCGACCGGGAATCGACTTGGTCCGCTTCCATCAGCGGAGAGCACGGCGAATCGCTCGTGTGGGGCGGGGCAGTGGCGAGCGACTGCGTGCTCGATGACGCGCCCGAAGCGGGCATTTCCGCCATCGAGCGGGAGGTTCGCCGACCAGAGGCAGCCAGGCTGCCTCCGGCGGTAACCAGGGACCTAGGGTCCGGCCCGAGCCGGATCGCTTGCGGGATTTCTGGAACGCTCAGGCTTACTACGAGCTGGGCAAATGACCGGCTTCGTTAGATACCTCCCCTTACCAAGAGAGGTGTCCACCGGCCTCTTTACCTAGGCGATATCCAAGCTCGCTTACCACTGGTGGGGGCTCGCAAGGATCGTCCTAGGCAGCGCTACCTAAGAGCCTGAGCGTCAGCGGGCTAGATGCGCTGCGCAACCTTAAGCTCTGGCAGGCTATATGCTTCCTCTTCAGCGGCAAGTTGGTGGTCCTGAAAAGGGTCACTTGGCTGGTGGCCCTTAGAAGGTCCGACGCACTCAGCTGTGCTTGTCCTGGCTACTCAATTCACCAGCCAGCTGAGTTGTGGTCTTCTGTCTTCTTGATGACAAAGGCAGCAAGCGGGCCAAGATGTTGGCTGTTCAGCGGCGAAGCAGCAGGCAGCAGGGCAGTGGCTGATAGCAGCGAAAACTCCAGCTGGAGAGAGCAGTCCAGAAGAGATCCGTTCAGTTCCAGTGCTTCAAGTGAAGTGATCTGATCGTCTAACTCCGCAGGTTCAGTGAGCAAGTACCATGACCACACACAACTGGGGGTTGCGCGGCCCGCGCGAAGCGCGGGTCGCGAGTTGTACAGTGTCCCGAGTCTCAGAAAGGACTCCTGCCACTGGGTCTGTTGGAGTTCAATTTATACTTTTATCTACTTATGGGGGGGGTCTGAAACGACCTGCGATTGGTGGATTATACCACCGGGACTAGCAAACGAGGTCGCTTCCAGGACTCACCTGGTCGCGGGGTGTATTTACCAAGTCCGGCAATGAGGGAATTGTGGGTCACTCTGTCGGAACGAACATAGAATCGTCGCGCCAGGCGTCTCACGGTGTCATCAAGAGAGCGGACACCGAGTCCTCTCCTCAAAAGACGAGAAGAGTACCTCCGGGGGACTTTGCACGCGAGCTTCAGTCCCCGGTCGAGTACGCGCTGGAGCGTGATTCTATGACCACGAGCCAGGTATCCCCAAACAGGACAGGCGTAGGTAATCACCGGCAACACGTACGTGTTGACTATGAGCTTACCTAGCCGGGGGGTCATTGCCGGATTAGATAGCACGGGCCAGAGTCTACTGAGTTGCGCCGAAGCGCGTTGTCGGATGTAATTTGCATGGGTTCGCCAGGTGAGTCGGGAATCCACGTGGAGCCCGAGGTACTTGACGCTGTTGGTCCAGGGCACCTCGACGGGGCCTACTTTAAGCGGCCGAGGCCGCTTGCGTTGTCGCGAGAATATTACCGCGGCGCTCTTGGAAGCGTTAACGGCAACTCTCCAGTCATCGGTCCACCCGACATACGCGTCGAGTTGGCGCTGGAGCTTAACGGCCGCATAACTCGCGTTCGGCTCTGAGGCAAAAGCCGCAGTGTCGTCTAAGTACCATGACCAAAAACCCAAGTCAAATACAGCATCATTGAGAAGGTACCTTGACTAAACATGTTAACGTGAATTTTTCAACTTACCCATACTTAGAGAAGGAGGTAGAGATTATTAAATAAAATAAATATTATTATATGATTATTATTAATAAATATTACGAGATGGACACATTCCACCATAGGCAAGATTTATTTCCAATAGCCATGTCAACGTATATTTACCAACTTACCCGTACTTAGAGAAGGAGAGAGATTATTATTAATAAATATTACGAGATGGACTTAGTAAAGGAGAAAAGGAGGAGAAATACTGGCATATATTTGATACTAAATGGAAATGATAAATGAAAAAAAAAAAAAAGGAAAACAGTGTGTTACATAAGGAGGTAATGATGAATATGAATATAGCTATTAACATTGAATGATTTTAAACGATAATTTTACCTGCGGAGAACGATATATTAATATAATTGTGAATTAATCAGAAGAGTTTAAGAAAGGGAATTTATGTGTAGGAGCCTATGATCTTTGAATATTGTATTTTTTTATTATTATTATTATTTGTTGCGAAGGTGCAATTATTATTTTCTGGACAGGGATGTGTTGCCTCTGATTTCAGTAGTTATAGATAGGGAAGGGCAGAGAATGTATGCCATAGCGAGCCACTCTGACTCTCAACCCTCTATGAAAGTTAGGGAATTGATAGGGAATTATATCAAAGATTTATTAATTAACATCCAGGTAAAAAGGAAAGCAATAGGTGATACGACAAAGAACGAACTAGGAATATTGAGTTGGATTAATATATTAAAGGAGTAGTACAGGAATTTAATTATAAGATAAAAGAATGAAATAAAGAAGCTAATAAAGGGTTAATATAGAGATGATAATTTCATCAAAACCAAAGATATGTTTTTCAAAAATTATCAGTTTTAACGGAGAGGCATATGTAACGTCACAGAACGTTCCATAAAGGAAATCATTTACATAACAACTTATCATAAGAGGAAAGTGAGGTGAACAGTATCGAACCCAAGTAGTCCTAAAAAATTGTGTAATATTGTCTAATAATTATTACTACTAACATGAAAAACGACCAGACTGTGACTAAGACACAAACCCCATATATATTATTAAAGTGAATAACAGTGAAAAAACCATAAGATACTATGAGAGAGACAAATAATATCAGGATCAACCAAAATGAAGTCATTAATTATTAAGTCTGAATAGAGTATAAAGAACTATATATTGTGAATGAATGGACATGATCCATTATTATATTATGTAATGTAAATAAAATAAATGTATTAAATAACTTAAATACATTATTAGAAAGAATCTAAGTTAAAATAAAAATTATATAATTGTTATGACAAAAAATATTAGTGTTGGATTTGAGACCAAAACTCAGATTTCATGTAAAAATTAATTATTATCAAATTGAAATAAAAACTATATGTAATTGTCAAGCAGACAAAAATGAACAATTTATCTTAGATAAAGAAAGCTGTCAAATGAATAAAAGTCAGTCAAAATAGCCAAAAACAGTATTAACTAAAAACGTGTAGTAGGCATATAATATTGTATGATTTATGGATTTAATGTTGCCAAAATGCAACCAAATTGCATTAGAAAGTTGAAATATAATATAAAGCGACTATACTAATATATTTGACTAACTTTAACATTGTAATAGTCAAGTTAGCAAAATATTTACCTATACCATGTATGGCTGGAGCCAATCAACCAGTACAAAAAATAGTCATATCTGGCTAAATATTTACAAAATGTTAGCAAAAATAAAAGAGAATGGTACAATACTTCAGTATACCTTAAAAACGAACAAACGCAGTTGAAAATAAGATCAATTATAAAAGAATTTAACTTATAAGAGTGAGATTTGTCACACTATGAAAAAGGACATCTCAAGACCAACCAATATGATGTTATGTTATCCTGTAATAAAGATAATATGTGTAAAGAGTAACCAGGTATCACGAAAGACAGACAATATAATAAACCCTGAGTGTAAAATAGTGAAATACTACATATGTTAAAGAAAGAGACTAATTATTGTGTTATAACATTGACAACAACCTAGGCCATGGGCATGAGCCAGGTAAAATTGAAATTATCTGTGTATTATATATGTTAAAATTTGTTTGTTTTGTTATAGGAAGATAGTAATATTATGTATTCATGTTATGGAAGAAACATAATAGTTTCACAACAATTTTTTGTTCTAAAAAATTGAATTTCAATGACAACAACCCAAGGTGAGAGTTGTATATTGTGTTACTTATTAGAGTTAATTTATTTAAAAACCAATCATAATTAGTATCACTAGATTCAGTTGAAAACAGAGAATCTAAATGTAATAATGGCATACAAATTGTGAGTACTAATGTAAAACTGTTTGATAAATACCAGAGTAATTTTTGAAATATCCTTAGTATGAAGAATAAGAAATTTGTTCTAAAAGCTTCGACGGAAGTTAAATTTGTTCCATGATGTTCCATTTCTTTATTCTCGAACAATCTAGAAGGAATTTTTACACAAATATACCGGAAGTCAATGGAAACAATCAGCCTGAATTAGTATAAAAGAGAGACCAAATTCGACCCAAAACACTTGAAACTTGAACTCCAGAACAGATGCATCACCCACGACACTGATCAACGCAGTTAAGGCGAAACCGAGAGGCGAGAAATCGACACAAGACCCGAAGAAAGGCTTTTCCCGTACATTGACAAACAGACTGACATAACCTCTACAAGAATCTACGCCAATGTGTTGCTGAAATAGAGCAGCAACACGGCAAATTTTAATAGAAATCACGCAGCCAGAACGTCAACGGCCCAGGAGGGACCAACATTTTAAATAGGGAACCAATTCTGCTGTGTTCGCATAGACAAACTAACTTGACAATAACTCCCTTAACGTAAACAAACAAACACAAAGCCTTTCTCGATACTACAAGGGTATCAGCGCTGTGACGGCCAATTTGGTAACCAACGCGGAGCAGCTGATTTGTAACGGCGGGGTTTGAACGAAAATCTACTGCCAAACTGTTTCACAAAAAGTGCGGAAATTGTAAATGATCGCAATTTTGACTTAAAATAGATTCAGTGCACACATGAAGAGGCGAGATTGAAAAACTACCCGAGAGGAGTGTCCAGTGCGAGATTAATTAACCATTGGAACGTGAGTTATCAAAATTAAAGTCATTTTTTACCTGGTTACATTTTGTCACACAGTTGTACTACACATGCCACACACCTTCAAATCACTTAATTTTTCTTGTAAGGCATCTTATTGATATGTCTTGGTAGTACAAAGGAGTCACGTCCTGAGAGTAAAGATTTTTTCACGTATTAAACTCATGCTTTTCAACTGAGTAAAAAATTGAAAATACTAGCCGATACTTGATTGGATAAATAAAATTGTCAATAATAATAATAATAATAATAACTTATGAATTTTTTCTTTTGTAACTCTGCAATTTTTAATTTTTATATGAATGTTAGTCCTTCAGAACGATTTGTTTGTTTTGAAGAATCATTAAACTTACCTTATTTTTTCAAGCTAAACTGACTTGTTTATATTTTTTCATAGAAGTAAGATTTAAAAATTTTAATTTCTTTAATAATCACATTTCTTTCTTGGAACAAACGATTCCAAGTGGCGCCCACAAAAAACATAGTATTAAGTTGTGTTACAGGACTACATCACCGCAGAGGATCCAGACAACAGTAAGTAACAACAAGTGCGCGGAGGTAACGCCCGACATTTTACAACACGAACAACTTTTACACTATTTTTTCTTTTTGTTATAAATTGACGACTCCAACGTGAGGTTGTTGAAGAAGGCTATAGTGTGTTACATACAGGAGGTTATAACATACATGACTATTAAAGGAATTATATAAAATTCACACATAAATAATGAAATAAATTGTCTAATGAAACAATTCATAGTCAAGATCACATCCTCCACTCTGGTTAATGTTTTTCATTGATACATAAACATTATTAAAACATAAATAATAAAACATTTTTACTTTTTACGACATAATTTTACTGTTTAATAATATTTACCTTTTGATCAACGCCCTCGCTTTAAACCTATTGTTTCAATTCAGTACAGTCTTCACTATAGAACCTGTGACTTTATCGATGTGGGTTTTCGCTTCCTTTGATTTGTGGTTTGTAGTTTCCCACACATTTCTGCATTATTCTGCACTATACCATAGAACCACGATGCGTTACCTATTATAGAAACGCACGTGATATTTCCTTTAATGGAAGATCCAAAAATTTACATTCTAACTAAATAGAACTAATTAACTCTTAAACAAATGAAATAAAATGTTGTGGTCATGTATGGTAACATTCTTACCTTTTCAGTTTCCATCTATATTTCACACCCAAGGAAACTAATATAAAGGGGCCGCCAGTGAAGCCGGAAATTTTGAAAGTCCAATAGTTCATTTTCTGCTCACGAAAGGGCGTGGAGGATTTCGATTGTTGTTTTAAATTTAATGCCATTTGTTAAACATGGAGCAGTGCACAACGTGCTTTCTGCGTAAAATCGTTTTATAAGAATGGTGACTGTGTGACTTCTGTACAACGATTGTTTCGTAATCATTTCAATATTCCACGACATGGAAGAGTGCCTCCGCTCATGCAATTATGTCATGGGTGAAAAAGGTTGAAGAAACTGGTTCCACATTAAACTTAAAGCATAGAGGAGCAACAAGGTCTGTAAGAACAGAGGAAAACATTGAAAGAGTTCGAGTAGCATTGACGTGTAGTCCACAACGTTCTGCAATGAAACATGCATCCGCACTAAACATTAGTGACACATCGTTACGACGAATTTTGCATAAAGACTTATCTTTTCATCCTTACAAAATTCAAGTAATCCAGGAGTTGAAAGATGGCGATATGCTGGCTTGCAGGATTTTCAGCGAAGACATATTGCGACGTGTAAATGATGATGAAAACTTTATTCACCGCATGTTTATGTCAGATGAAGCACATTTTCATTTGAATGGATATGTAAACAAACAAAATAGTCGATATTGGAATGATGAAAACCCAGGTGAGTTGCATGAAAAGCCATTACATAGTCCGAAAGTTACGGTGTGGTGTGCAGTTTCATCATCTGGCATTATTGGGCCATATTTTTTCCAAGACGATAGAGGAAACACCACAACTGGCAATGCAGGCCGCTACACACACATGGTCAGAACATTTTTGATGCAACAGCTTCCTAGGTTTCCGGAAATTAATTTTTTCCAGCAGGATGGGGCCACAAGTCATACTGCTCGTGTGTCCATGGCTGCTTTAAGAGAACTCTTCCCGGACGGACTCATATCCAGATATGGCGACATCTCGTGGTCTGCAAGATCCCCAGATTTGTCCGGATGCGACTTTTTTCTTTGGGGATTTCTGAAGAGCAGGGTGTACATTGATAGACCGCACACCATACCGGAATTAAAAACTAATATCAGACAAGAAATTGCACGGATTCAACCTGACCTGCTTCGTCGAGTGATGGAAAATTTTCGGTCAAGATTAGAAGAATGTTTACACAGAAATGGCTCTCACTTGAGCGGGGTTATTTTTAAAAAGTAAAATAATGGCATACTTTACTCAACTCAAATCTGTAAAAAAATTTCTGATAATAAATGTTTCATGAACAAAATTGGGTACTTTTAATTTTCCCGCTTCACTGGCGGACCCTTATAAAAGCAAAGCTGTTATAAAGAAGCATTTAAGTCTTTACAATACATCATACAATTCTTTTTTACGTTAGTTATTATCTTTATTTTTTGTTAACTTTAACTTAAATCTACCTTAGTCAACTAGCCAAGGTAGTTATTTACTTCTGACCAACAAAAGATTATACGAGAACCATAGAAGACTCTCCAGTACCACCTCTTTAGTACTCTAGTGCTTCGAGTAATTATTGCTAAACCACGGTTCAACCGAGACGTCGGTCTTCGTAGAGAACTAAAGACGAAAAGAAATTGTACCACGAAGCAAGCTCAGGAACTTCAGCAGTTGGTTAGAAAACCATTAAACCATTTGAGTTAGTGAACTGTTTTGTACTTCCAGACTCCTATGGATTCGTCATAAAAAATGAACGGTCCCAGTTCGTAAACTCTTAGCTTAAATTCAGTTGAGGATATTTTAAGAAAACGAATTTTTGATTGGGTGAAAACAGCTTAGTGCATATCACATAAGACAATAAGATGTATTGCGCACTTTAAGTTTGATCAAATTCTGTCGTGCAAAAGAAAAAGCAAACTGCTTGTTACGAGAATCTAACGCTCACTACTCACAATAAACTTAATACGGTAAAGATTACATTGACTATACACGACAGCTTCAATGCTTCATATCTTATTTGCTTTTTTGTGACAATAGGAAGTAAAATGCGATTTCTTAATACACAATAGTACATAAACGTAACGCTATTAAATATTTGTTAGCGTTGTTTAAATATTGCAATTTTTTATAACTTTATTTCCTACCACGTGACATAATTCTCTAATCAATAAACTCCAGAGGTGTTATTCAATGATGCATCGAGTCTCCTACCTCTTACCTTTTTATTTTCATAACAAAGTGTATCCGAAAGTTCACTTTTTTCACTTTTTATAGGAAAAGTTTCAAGTAGAATAAAACTGCTTAAAATAGCAATAATCGAAGATTGAATGAAAACTAGCTTTCCGTTCTGTAAAACAAAACTTGTGTGATTCCATTAAAGCTACGCAACTCAGTTTTAGGCATTCGTAAAAGTTCAAATCTAAACAATATTTCTTTAAAATGTTTCCATCATAGTTTTGCTAGCAAATCCTAAATTTATACCTTTAAAATTTAAATTTCTAATAAATACGGATTTAAATCCAATTTATAGATTAATAATTTTTCTATGGGTAAGTAAAAATTGTAATTTATCAACCAATCCAATGTTCTGTATTTAATATCTTGTTTTTCTTGTTTATTCTTGAGCTATTCTTTCAAATTTGATTTTGACATTTAGGTCCATACTTTATGTTGGTATAGGGTATTATATTTTTTCGGACATAATAGTATATAAGACAAATAAAAAATAGTAGACTGCAGTAAAGACGTTGTTAACGGTAGGAATGTAAACTGACAAATGTTTATTAAAAAATGAAATGAAGTGTCTGACAGTGAAATATATGATAATCCACAACAAAAACTTCAGTTTCTGCATCGGACTTCGGAAGTATATTTTAATTTAAGCGACAAATACACACGAACACACACACACACACACACACACACACACACACACACACACACACACACACACACACACACACACACACACACACACACACACACACACAAACATTCAATTATTAATAAACAATAAATTTTTAGTTTAGGCGTATCGTTAAGGTCATTTCACTTTACTATTAAAAATGGCCGGTTGCCACTAATAATTTTCTAACTTATAAAAATAGAAAAAGAATTCATCATGAAATAAATTTTCACGTGTGTAACAAACGGGTTTCGGCAGTGCAAGGTACGTAAACAATTTCACTGCAGACATTTGTATTGCGCAGAGCTTTCTCAAGCATAATTTTTGTTATAAAATGACTCAATAAGGGTTCATTAACTTTAATAGTTGACTGTAAATTAATGAGCATTGGGAAACGAAATATTTCAAATTATACGAAGCAGTTTTTAAAATACAAAATTGAAAACGAATTTTTATTAGATATCACTGTGTGTTACGTAATAATCTAACTCATAAGATATTTTTAAAGCGTTACAGATTTGTTGTTTAGTTTAATAAAAACATCTGGGCAAGTGCTGAATAATTTACACTATTTTTATACATTTTTAATTGTATCAATAAATTATGTTTTATAACGTCTGTAAAAGAAAATTTACGTTCTAACTCTGAGATTTTATTTTGATTTGATTATCGTGTCGCTCAATAAACATGCTAACAAAATCTTCTTGTCAAAATAGCAAGGTGAGCAACGTAGGATAATCAAAAACGAATAAAATTGAAGCACAGAGTTTCCAAAATACTGTTGAAATTAATCAATAGCATTTGAAAAGTTTATATTTAATAGTATATGAAAAGATTATTTAATATTTATGAACACCTATTATTAGCACCTATTATTAGCAAAGAGGCACAACCTCTTTCATTGTTCATTGTTCTTTTTGTAATTATATTCCTATATGAAAAGACATAAGTATTCCTATATCAAAATTTATTTACTGTATTTGCTAAAATATACTTCTTATACTGTAAGTGACGAATCTTTTGGAATGTTTTATTTTCAGGCTTTTTTAATTCTCCTAGTTGTAGTCACGGCGTTTTGAAATATAGGCTAAGCAGGAAACTGTACTAGTAGTCTTGTGAACAAACATATCCCTTCCCTCTATATCTACCAAACCACACACACACACACACACACACACACACTCTCTCTCTCTCTCTCTCTCTCTCTCTCTCTCTCTCTCTCTCTCTCTCTCTCTCTCTCTCTCTCTCTCTCTCTCTCTCTCTCTCTCTCTTTTATTGTTAAGACGATTGCATGAATCGCAATCTGTAAGTACTGGAATGAATTATCGATTATTGAACACCAAAGAAATCGATATTTGCAGATATTAATAACACTTTTCTTAAACAACATTCGTATTACAACGTTATTTTTCCTATAATGTCATAAGTCAGCAAGCCGTATACACAAAAATTAATACGAATCACCAAGTTAAATAATTACAATATTCCGTAACACAAATAAATAGGTAAATATTTCACGCTTTCACTAATGAACTCTCTTAAAGGCCTTATCGCTTGGATTCGCAGAACTCAACAGGGTTCGCAGGTTTTTCAAGAATACAAATTAAAAATTAGGATATAAAATATTATTATGTAAGAAGAATACAAAAAATTAACTTTCTGTGGATAAAGGAAAATAAATAATTTTACAGACTATAAACTTGCAGTAATGTAATTTTTTGTTGATACTGTTCTTTTTTAAATTTAAGTAAAAGAAGGTTAGGCAAACAAATGTGTGTCGTTTTTGAAATTATGTCAGACCTTAAACCTTTAATAATCTTTGTCAATGTCGACTTTCTCGTGCATGTTGAATGACTCTTTTGCCCTCTGATCACTTTAATCTTTCTAGCCTTTAAGTATATACTATACTTATATATAAAAATATATTTTTTATATATTTTATAACAAATATATTTTTTGTATATGCTACCTGAATTCATGCTAATTTAATTTAACGTTCAGAAAGAAGTTATAAATTAAATTTTAAAATACAAAATATTTAAATCATTTTAATAATTTATTAAATTAGTTTCAATTATTTAAAAGCTTTAACCCTTTATATGATGGTGATATAATAACTTATAATTTTAATAGGTACAAAAAATTTTTTTTTTCTAAATTTACTGATATAATAATTTGGAAATGTCATAATACTATAGTTAAACGTATTTAAAGTAGCCATTCAGCTTTTTACGGACAATAAGCCTAGCTCATTTTAAACAAAGGAGGGAAACTTTGCATGTGGTAAAATAGTATACCAATGAGCATTCCCGTAAATTGTGTTGAGTTTTGCAGTAAATTGTGTTGTCAATTGCATGCTCATATTAAATGTGTAATTGTGTGTAAAGATTCTGATATAATAAAAACATCGATTATCTCTCTTATTATGTATACTATTGATTTTATTTTGACTGGTGACCTGGAGTGTTTTAGTGACTCTTTAAGTATTTAACGTATTACTTTTTCGTCAATTGTCAATATAACCTCTCACAATTTCATAGTTCACGATTATATAAAAAGTGCATTATTTCTATTTCTTCTAATGTGAGGATGTTTTACTTGTGTAAATCTCTCCTCAGGTATCTCACTTATGACACTTTATAATGTAATGAGGCAAAATATTACCGCAGGGATAGAATTTTAATTTTATTTATCCAAGTCACACAAACACTTTTTTCTCACACCACATTAATCAGTTTTTTTATTACAGTACAAAAACAAGAGCTGACAATTTGTTCATATCTTATTTATAGAATTTATCACATTTCTAAAACTAAAAAAAAAAACAAATAATTTTTTAAAATTACTTGTAATGTTTTGTGTAAATATTACGTTTTGTCCAAGCTAACGAAGAGGAAGAGGAAAAGACTATTGCTCTAAATTAGATAACCACTCGAGATCATGTGTCAGTCTTGGTTCAGACAGAAGGTGTGCTTATTTCAGTACAGATAAAATGCAGTAGAGACCAAATTTGGTTTGTAAAGCTTGTTACCGGGCCCTTTGAAAGTAATGTTTTGCGCCGTATCACAGCATTATTAATTTATTTTTTTTTAACAAGTAATAAAGATTATTTCTTGAATAGATTAATTTCAACTTTTACTTTCTTTAAATGTTCAGTTCTTTAAACCCTTCAGTTAATATTGCATTGCTAAATGTGTATTTAATTACTAATGTTGAACATTTTTAAAATTTAAAATCCTTACGTTGCTTAAATTTTTTTAAAGTTTACAATTTTAATAATGTGTAATTTCAATATGTTTAAAACAGTTTATATTATATAATGTTTATTACGTTTACACAATGTGTTACTATATTTGTGTTCACTAAAAAATATAAAGCTTAAAAGCTGTTACTGGTAATGTATATACCACCAATTCCTTCTGACCACTTAGCTAAAACCTTCCTCCGAAATGCACTCTGATATATTATTTTACTACCCATTTTCAAAAAAATTAGAATTTTAGAAAAACATATTAGTATCATAGACCCAAATACGAAAATGTAAAACCTCAGGTCAACACAACTATTAGAAACTTATGTCCTATAAAGGGTTAAGGCAAATCGTAGCAAGCTTAGAGCGTTTAAGGTTTTTCTTTTATAAATAAAATAAACATAATCTAGTCTGTAGTCGCAGCAGACGTGGCCATATGTATTTGTGCTTCATCTTTTTGTAACGGCTACATTTGAAAGTCACTGAAGTGTTAAACAGTTTGTTTCGTGTTTGGGGCTTTACTGCTTTCGGAACGCATTCGTTGTGTTTACCTTCTCGGTGCGGTCGACATTATTTGTGGAAAGTTTGCTATCTCCAATATCTTTTGACGTACGTTCCTGGCTTTGCCTGTTTTTACCAAGTATAGAAGCAAGCAATGTTTAGTAAACTTTCTTTTAAATTTATTCAGTTTCTTTTGATTTCAGGCACGTAAAATCGTGTGTAACACACGTGCAACACTATTGTGTGTTACATTAGTGTGTTGGACAATCTTAAGCTTGGAGAATTGTTTGCATAGTAGTGTTTTTAGTTGTTGTTTTATTTATTAAACTGTCATTAAAGTTCTAAGTAGCGACTCCTCTCTGTTCAACTATTATTTTTCACTGTTTGTCTACTCGATCCGTGCTGCCCTTGTAACAATATTTTAGTTAACCAAGTCTAAAGATTGTTTTAAGTTTGGTGATAATATGTTACTTAAATTGAAGTGGTGATTTAAAATTGTGCTAAACTTGTTTGGCAGATAAAATGAAGGTCAGCTGAAGTGCTAGTTCGAAATGATCATTGTACTTAATTATAAAAGCTATAACACTTTTCAGAAATATAGTTGAAGATGATGTCAATACAGTGATTGTCTTATTCATTAATAGGTCTAAACTTTTTTATTTTTTAAAGTAGGCCTAAAGGTTTTTAACAGTTTTATATATACAAAAGTAAAATAGATTATCTGTGTGACAAGCTAAAAATTAATATGATCAATAAGTTGGCGTTACTTAAACACTGTAATTAAGAAGATACAAAACTAATTTCTTGAAATTGTGTGATCTAACTTCTTCTGAAACGCATTTAAACTTGTTTATCCAATTATGTGTAAAGTATCTATGAAATTTTTTCAGTATTGTCTGTAATTAATTTATTTCAGTAGGAATAGGCTAACAGACCGAAGTAATGTTGGTAAAAAATGCATAATATTTGTAATATTAAAATCCTTAGGTAATATTTGTTGTACAAAAGAACTAGTGGTACGCGTTTACCATAATAGTTTCCTCAGCTGAGTTTTTATGAATTTAGTTTTTATAATCCAAAACATTATAAAAAAAGTATTTCTAAATTTTAAGGTAGTTTGTAAGATAAAGTCGCACCTTGCACAATTAAATTGAGAAAACTGAACCATTTAATTCCAAACTCGCTCAGAACTTACTTTGTAAGTCACTTTTGAGTTTTCTATAATTATAATGACAGTTTTAAAACCACCATTTGTACAAATATGCAGGCTTGGTCATGAGTCAGCAAATTATCTGTTTTCACAGCCCGTTTCGATATTATTTATTGCAGCGTTTCCTGGTTTTAGGTTTCATTGTTTTACATTTAACCGGTATACTAAAATTCTAGTCGTTTATCCGCTGTCCACCGTCAGCATCTTGACCATAGTTTACAGGGACTCACACTACTAGCCTAGTCTCCCCCTCTATATCCCCATCGGTTAAGACACGTAGTTATACTCTTTTACTTGTGAACAATGATGGATAGCACTCTATAAACAGAACTAGATTTTCGGTTAGTTTTCGTACATAGACGTCGGCGATTCAACCCCTTATCTTCGCCTTACATTAATAAACCCTAGTCACCTTAATAAATCATGAGTAAATTAATGAATTACATTAGCATCATAATTGTTATTGTTTAAAAATAAATTATGAGAGCATAGCTTTTTAATTAAGCTTTTTAGTACAGATTAAAATTGGTCAACAATTCCATGGATTGTTTTTCACGTATAATTATGGTCTATAAACAAATTTAGCCTCATATTTACGTCTTTGTTTTGTTCGTATAGACGAAGGTGACCGTTTTGAGCTATGAAAATAGGTTTGTAATAAAAAAGAAATATGTATTGGAGATTTCACGTAATCTTGTTTTCCGAAGCTGTAACAGAGAAAACATGATTTTCTTTACAAGGCAGTTTATAAAATAAGTATACTGAATTCCAAAGAAATATAGACAATATGTGCATACATAAATTTAATACAAACAAAATTTTATGCGCAAGTTAAATAACAGTAAGATAAATTACATGTTTACAAAGCAATATCGCAATTAATATGTTGCAAACGTCAACATCTACCTAAAGTGCTACCTTTGTATACGTGTATCAGTTGGATACGACCTGTGAGAAATAACAACCTTTAATTGTGTGGGCACACTTATCACCAACACGTGTCAGGGGGGGTAAGCTACAATTCGAAGTTACTATGTGCCTCATTGAACAAGTGCAGACATGTTTGTGGACTAGTATTCTACTGCCTAGTCGTGTATTCCATTAAGACTTACGACATGTTTTCAAGGCAAAGTACCTACTTAATGAAGATCATTAAGTATGGTATTTCAAGTGTACTAAACCTTCATTTACTTTTGTTGTGCTGATCATGTTCCTCCTGTTACAACAATGAATGGTGTGGTTGGTTTGATGTAACGTGAATTCAGCCCACCTTCCGCACGGTTGTAATCAGTTGGAAAGAACATCAATATTTTATGGTAATTTCCAAAACCTTATTAAGTTCCTTCTCTGAATAACATATTAACAAACATCATCACGTAACACCAAATTAAATGATTAAAGTTATTAGGTAATAATTGAACGAGAGAAGCGAGTTATGAATTATAAGTTCACCGTTTGGCGTTTTGACATTTGTCTATCTGTCTTCCTATCTTTTCTTGCGGGGGGGGGTTTATTCTGGTATCGTTTTGTCTTACAATAACTTTTGAATGCATCACCCGATTTACGTGAAACTTGGAATGCGTGTCCTATGCCTTTACTCTAGATACCCCTATGTTTTGAGACTGATTCCTAAGAAAATAGGGGCCGGAGACTAAAATGCAAAGGGGTCAAAATTGTGAAAAAATACCTACAATCTGAATAGAGTTTATTTATGAAAAATTTTAAATTTTTTCTCCAAGACAATTGTGAAAAATCTTAAAACTCGATGTGGAGTATCGAATTAATAGTAAATTTTAATCAACGTGAATATAGTGTTCAGTTCTTGAAATTTAACAATCTTATGACACCAGGGCCCAAAAAGTAATCATACATTTGAAAAAATTGTTAACATGTAGATATAGACAAATGGAAACACATGTAATCTTAAAAGCTAGGACTAAATGATTTGTCACTTCGGCATTATGGTCATAAGTTTAACTAAAAGCCAATGCAGTAGTTCGTAGTGTTTAGTATTTATTGTATGATTTATGACTTAGGATTTATGATTGTATGACTTTACAATTATGTTACTAAAACCTTCATAAAACTACTAAAAGTATACTAAAACCTAAATACTACTAAAATATCTAAAAATACTACTAAAAACTACTAAAATTATTCATAAAACATACTAAAACATTGAATAATTGCGGTTATTATAATTTTTATGATAATTGTAAAAGTATTTAACATTGAAATTTACCTACTAATAAATGTGTTTCGTTTAAAATAGTGAGCGAGGTCTACAACTCAGGGAGCCTAATAGTAATTATTGTATGCCGTAACGGCGTACTGTCCTCAATTTTAAATCATACGGTCACTCTTCTGTTATCTTAAAGGTATAATTTTAATTCTAAAACATCGAAAAAGCAATTATTTATTTCATAAAATTTTTTACCAGACAAAATGCCCTTAGTTTTTTCTTAAAATTCTTAAAACTAATTTTTCATTTTAATGACATTATAGGAACGTAAAAGAAGACGGAATGAAACGTAACAAATAGAGTGAAGTATAATATGTGAAATATAACTATTACGTTATCATTTGTCTGCTGGTTAAAATTATATGCTTAAATATTCAACACATCAAGAATATAAAATGTTCACACACGCGCGCGCGTGCGCGCACACCGTCGTCGTCGTCGTCGTCGTCGCCGTCTCCGCCGCCGCCACCACCACCACCACCACCACCACCACCACCATCATCATCATCATCATCATCATCATCATCATCATCATCATCATCATCATCATCGTGTAATAGACGTTTATTACATATTTTTCCCGTCACCATTCTAAAATGTCTAAAATCGGCAGTTAATTACTACTACTACTACTACTACTACTACTACTACTACTACTACTACTACTACTACTACTACTACTACTACTACTACTACTACTACTACTACTACTGAAGTGTATAGACAACCGGAAGTCCATAAAGATTGTGTGGCTGAGACGGTTACGCAAAGGGATGCACACGCAACGGTGCAAAGGGATAGTGTTGACAGATTATCAGCAGACCCATACTTCGTCTGCCAAGAAGGGCGGGCAAATTTTGTGGCGAGGGGATACCGCCGTCCATCGCCCCGTCCTCCCAGATGTACTAGGGACTTTTTAAAACCGAAACTTGGGACAAGATATGTCCCCGAAGAACGGGAGATGAGAACACACACACACACACACACACACACACACACACACACACACACACACACACACACACACACACACACACACACACACACACACACACACACACACACACACACACACACACACACACACACACACACACACACACACACACACACACACACAGTCTACATATATCTATGTTTAATAAATATATGTATATTTTTTAAATGAATGTGTAAAATGCATAATGCATAAGTGCATGCAATGTGCAAAACGCATAGGCTATTCGAACTCATCTATCAGAAGTCATATCTTTCAGCAGTAAACTACCTTTGACAGAGGTGTGAATTGATTGCAGACGAGCGGTGATGAAGCGGAACGGAGAGTGATTGATGGTGACTTTACGACAAGCAGCTTAAGTCATGTGCGGATGAAACTCTGAACGGGAAAAGAAGCAACAGCTGTAGCAGCAGCAGCAGCAGCAGCAGCAGCAGTAGTAGTAGTAGTAGTAGTAGTAGTAGTAGTAGTAGTAGTAGTAGTAGTAGTGGTTGTTGTTAGAACGTAGCTGTAACTTCTCACGATTTTCATAATAAGGTATTTGTTAACGGCCAGGCACAATTCAGTTTATGAAGATGAGTAGGTCTATATAAGATAACAAAAATACATTGACAAAGAACGGCAGAAAGGCTGTAGTGCCTCCACTTCTGCTTTGTATACCGTATGGCTTAAACTTCCTCTATTATATAGATTTTATATAATAAAAAAGACTATTGTAGTTAACGATGTTTATAAGAATGTACTGACCACTTGCTCAGTAGAAGAATTAGCTTCTTTGACTTGCCTGAGTATCGATTCTTAGCATATTATCGATGACGTAGTTGCGCTGATATAAGTACCAGTTTCATTTAGAATAGCGTTAGAAATTATCGTTTGTTTACTTGAGTACTGTCCTCCAGAGGACATTTCTTGATGAAGAGAAATATTCAATAGTACCTCCTTGTGGTGTGGAACGGGCATCGTACGGCGTGAAAAAATTAACATGGAGCTGGAGACCGAATTACAGCCAGTATAAGCTGTTCGACGATTCTCTTCGGAGAATACTATTAAGTGCCAACGGTCTCTTCGGCTAGAGGTTACATACAAGCCCTTGGGGTAGGAAACTGCTCCTAAAGGTGGTTGAACTTCGTAGGGTCGTAAGTCAACAGCATAGAATGCAAAAGGCAAGGCGAATCACTGCATTAACGACATCAGAATTACACTAGGACACGCAAATTTTGTCAACAATTTCTATTGAGCAATTTCTTCGGCAAAATTACGGCTTCCTACTTAGAAAAAGGGCCCGGATGTAAAATAATCCGATAAGGAAAGATGGATAAAAAGGTAGGATTAGAAAGATTAAGTGAAAAGAGAACAGTTGAAGACTATTTTGAACGTGCTACTGAAAATGATATAAATGCAGAAGAAAAAGGGAGCTCAGCTGAAGGAGAATGAAATATTCTGAAAAGTGTAAGAATTACAAAGAGAATGAGAACTCCGTGTTTAATGACAGCAGTGAGCAGGAAGCCTTGGATAACTATGGACATGTAACCTTGAGTTTCCTACGGGACGAACGTAGGAAATATAAAACCGCAAAAGTTGAGAAAGGTCAATAACTGTTCAAACACTTAAAACAAGAGATAAGCAAACAATATTATTATGACGGTGGCACGAAGCGTCGTGTATTTCAAAGTTCAAAGTCTAAAATTATCAGAATGAACAACTTGAAAAATTATAAACAAATTTGTGCATATTGAGATTAATGGTTAATGATATGCAACAGGGAGATTTAATTTTTTACATAGTAGCAAATTACAGCAAAAATATTTCCAAACCTTTTCGAAAAGAATAAAAATACAATTTTTATCATAATGTTCTTTTTGTACTCATATGATAAGGCAAAATTAAAGGTCATTTCATGATCTTCAATTTAGGTTATAGCTACTTTACTTCAAAGCCATAGTTTCTGAGTTATCGAGAGTAAAAAACTATTTAAGAAAAGAAATCGAAGCACTATTTTTAAATAGTCATACCTCTCAAAGTAACAAATCTACAGGAATAAAAAAATTTCATCTTCTTTGAAGCACAATGAACTTTGAGTGCCTATCATTATATTAGTAGAATCAATATATTGTGAGTTATTTAACAAAGAGTGACACGAGTTAACGATTTGAGGGGAGGGGTGGAATTTACAAATGTGACTCACAATAACTCTAAAATTATTGGGTTCAATAACAAAGTCCATACCAACTTTCTTTCATAGAATTTTGTAATCTATCGATTTTCGGGTTGTTCAGAGTTTTTACTTTCTACTCAATGAGAAGAGGTGGGAACAATCCCTTGACTGTAAGCACGTAAACTTTTTTTTTAACTTTTATCTAGACACCATGCACAATATATTACAAAAGATTTCATGCCAATTTGTTCTATTGCAAAGAATTCCAAGGTAAAATGCTTCATTGACTTGACTAATAAGTTCATGAGTCAATTGAGAAATTGTTGCAACGTTAAACCGATAGAACGCGTTGGTAATTGACATTTTACTACAGGGGAAATTACAATAAATACTTCTTCTTAGTACCGTAGTTAATGTATTACTTCCATGGTATAAATGAAGTACAGTAATAATATCAGGCAGGTAGCCATGTGCGTTTGCAATGTCGGCTAAACCTCGCAGTTTCGAATCTATTACCTGTTTATCTCTGTCCCTTCGACTGGGCGATTGTTCATCACGAATCGAGGTGATCGTGAATTCATCTCGTAACCTTACTACTGACACCGGCAACCTTGTCTGAGTATAAATAGCGGTGTTTTGAAAACGGCGGCCAGTTGTGAGTTGCGATTCGGTGCGTGCTACATGTATTTGACATCGATATTTAGTGTAAAGTGTTAATATCACTTACTGTATACGGACATTTGTAATTGGTGACTTTTATTCATTGTTCAATAGTGTGAACTGGGCAATTGTAAACTGGGCAATTGTAAACTGGGCAATAGTGTGAACTGGGCAATTGTAAACTGGGCAATTGTGTGAACTGGGCAATAGTGTGGACTGGGCAATAGTGTGAACTGGACAATAGTGTGAACTGGGCAATAGTGTGTACTGGGCAATAGTGTGTACTGGGCAATAGTGTGTACTGGGCAATTTTAAACTTTCAAAATTGTTGTATACGAGTGTCTTTGTTTATAAAAAATGATATTAAAGATGTGAGTAACGAGTTTAGAGTGTTCAGTTGTTTAGCTCACTATTGTAAGAACACGATCTGTGCAATCGTCGTAACAATATTAAAAAATTTATGTTTGAGGTAATAGCAGATTTATAATATATAGCCTGCAAAACCTAAAATTGTAAGCAAACACTCGTGTCTTGCAAAACTTGATGTACTGTATGTAAAGATTTAATGGACGATAAAATTAAATTTTTTATTTTTAAATTTTGTTCTCATTACCGGTAGAAAAAAGCAGAGGCTACATTTCATAACCAAACTTTCGTCTCTTTGAAGATCAGAAAAGTCACTAGGAGCTTTCAAATTGCTGTTAAGATTAATTCAGAATAAATAACATGAAACAATAGTACTTTAAGAAATAATAAAATTTTTTCACGAGAAACATTTAAGTTGTCTTGTAGATAATTTTTAAAATCCTGAAAAAGCTGCTTTTTGTTTTTGTGCATATTACACCAACAGAATGATAGAATGCTGGTCAATTTTCGTTACTTATACGAAAAGATTGACCAATGACTGAATCAAGTTACGTTGTTGCCGATAGGTTGGATATTATCACTCAAACACACACATTTTCAAATAGAAATGTGAATATTAGTGAATATAACTATATCACCCAACTAAAAAATTATTTTGTGGCATCGATATTTTAGTACAATTATTATTTTAGTACAATTCGATATTGTACAATGATAATTGATATGTTATTCGCATATCGAATAAAGAACAAACACATTCATATATAAAAGTTTGGATAATTTTCGGAACGCTAATTCTGTGTTTAGACACTATATTATTGTTTGGTGGGTGGAACGCTTGTATGTACCGCTCATGGGCTGAGTGGTCCGATTCTGATGACTTTTCATCAGAGTAGGTAGACTTCTACTTTGCAATTTCCCACACGTTTAATGATAAAACATTTTAATTAACACTCAAACACACAACTTCCATACACAGACAAACGTTGTTCTGCCAACAATACTCACATCTATGTTAATATAAACAAAAACATGTATAAACAAAGGTAGTTTTGGTTCTACCTTGCAAGTCACAAGTTAGTCTTCGAAGCAGCAATTTCATGGTGTCAAGATTGATTTACATAAGTGGCGGAAGTGAGTTGTGTGTAAAAGATACGAGTGAAAACAAAACCTTATCAACTTACTTAACAACAATCTATAATCAATGGAATACAGTATAGTACAGTAAATTGTAATTCTATAGTACAACAGTCATCTCATCTGCTATAGTTGTCGTAAAATGCTCAATACGAAAATACTCAGTATTTTATACTTATAAAACTACTTCTTCAATTACTAAGAAGCACTATCGTACTAGGTATAATCATTAACAAATATGCACTTTCTTTGGAAAGAGTTCCTTGGTTCTGCATAAGTTGTATACTCAGTCTGTCAAATGCGACCTTATATATTTTCCACATATTACTAGAGATCCCATTAAAATACTTTAACATTGTACAATTATATACACCGGTTCTATATACTCGGTTTTCTACAGACAAACTCAGAGATATTCCTCAATATTCATTGGGTGATATGTGCTACTCCCTTCACTTCACTGTATGATATTTGCACAATATATTCAACTGCGTCTCAGACCGCGGAGAAGATGTATTATACGATTCTATATTATAACTAGTCGCCTAACAATAGTGTAAAACATTTTGTGATATGAATAATTCAGTATTTGCTTTTTGGACGAAGACAATTAAGCACCCATCGTCAAACCACATACACGCACTGCATGAGTCATCTTGTTTTGTACTGTACATTGTAGAACACTACACTACAATTGTATCTCATCTTACAGATAAAAAAAGGTTTAATCTATGTTAACTTACATATTCCACACATTAAAGCTCAAATCCTGGCCTATGGTGTTAAAATTGTTTGAAATAATCTATAGTCAAAATAATTAAGTAATATTACTTAATATAGGCCGATACGTAATACTTCTCTATTTTTAATTACTGGAAAAAATTACTTTTGCAATAAATCAATCTGTTCTAAATCCCTGCTCATCAGTTTGTATGTTTGTTTATTTTTTGACAAAAAATATCATATTGTTTAGTGACTTCCTAGACGTGAACAAGGGTTTGGTAAAGTTTGCCACGATGGCCTGTTGTATCAGACAGAATCTTTCTACCCGATATTACATTTTTTATAATCATAATACTTTTAGGCATTTTAGAACAAGTGTTAATGGTGAAATATCTGATTTATATCCTGTCAAATCAAATACGGAGTCCTTGAGGGTAATATCTTGGGGCCTGACTTATATTTAATATTCACGTCTGACTTTCTAACAACTGATTATACTAAAACAGGTACATCTGCAGATGATACAGCTACACTGACCATTAATGAAGATTTTATAATAGGATCATAAAATATTCAATTATCGTCTCCTTCAATTAGAATAATGGGTTAAAATGTGAAAATCAAAATAATAACTCTAAATAACAGCGTGTAACTTTCACCATACAAAAAGAGCAATGTCCGCCAGATTTTATAAAAAATACAGAAATTCCTAAAACATCATGCTTGAAGTACTTAGACGTCCATCTGGACAGTAAAATTAATCAGAGGGAACATACAATGAAAAAATATAAGCGGATTGACTTGAGAATGGAAGAAATGCATTGGTTACTCGATAGAAAATCAAAACTGTCATTACAATAGAAGGTCCTCGTATTGACGCCTAGCTGGACAACGGTATAAAATTATGGGGTTGCTTCAGGGAATCAAGATTTCCGTAATTTAGCGTCCACAATCAAAAATTCCTTGAATAATAACTGATACGCCATGGTATCTTATACACCAATTGTTACATTTACATATCCGTACAATCCCAGGAATGCAGTGGAAAACATCACGAAAGGTTGGAAACGCACGTCCAACAACGTGCGCGAGATCAAATTACTGAAAAGGAGTTGGCCAACACACTTGCCGCAGTGTAAAATAAGTCTTCTCACTAGAAAAGTATCATCACGCTAGAAGAGGAGCCAGTAACAAGTATTTCCTAATCCGTTAAAATAGCTTATAGAAAGTATTGTAATTCCTGATTGCTTTCTTAAGTAAATAATTTAAAAAAATTATACAGTGTATTAATTTTCAGTTTGCATGCGCTGAATTTTTTTTTCAGTTTATGCTGAAATCAACATAATCTGTTGATTAATTTTTAACAGAATAGTTAAAAGTGTCCCTCCAAACCACGTTGTCAGGAGAGTGGTAGCAAACAATAATTGTACGTGGAGTAGTTTGCAGTCATCTTCTATGCAGCCGTAGCTGTGCTACAGAAACTGGCCTTCTCGAGGTATAATTGAGACGGCGTTTCGGGAGCAAGCGGTTGCGGATACGATATACCTCTGAACATTGGCGACTTCTTCATGGTAACAGGAGCTCATATACGATTCTCCATCCCGACGGAGAGGGTACGAGGTTGCCATCCAGGCACAGAGACATACCACTCACTCAGAAAGAGGGAAAATCTCTTTCTGACTGCACGTCATTTAATTGTAGCGAGATCTTGCAACATTCCTTTAAGTATAATGTAGGCCAGACAGAGCGTAAATACGTATGACACTTGAGATTATGAGGCTGCAACCCAGATATCGCTTGGAATTAAGATTTACAGATGAATATGTAAGATAATCAAGAGAATTTGTTACGTTCCAACGACATATGAAACAAGGTTTTCCAAACTCGATAGAAGGTCGACTTTTATCAGTAACGTTTTTACCATGTCTCGTACATAAGTGAACGTAGACGAAATTATTTTAGATTACGTAGGTGACCTCAGCCGTAGGTAAACATTTATAAAACGGTAAATAAATTAATTTAGTTTGCTTAAGAGGCTTGCGGAGATCGGTTCTCCAAGTTAGTCGATTGTTTTATCGACAATGGCCTCTGTTTCATTACAGTATTATAAAAGTGATTAATTATTTCAAAATGAAGTGTGTTTACCACCTGTTTGTTGTTATAGAGGGTCGCAGTGATCACTGATGTTGGCAGCAGGTATAATATACGTTAGACACGCAGCCGAGTGTATGTTAATTGTCGTTTAGACATATAATTAATTAACTGTAGGATTAATACAAAACTGCATATCGTGGAAGAACCTTTGATGCGAGTTACTTTCTGATCAGCTGACGCGCTGTTCAGTACAATCTAGCTGTTACCAAACAAATTCAATCAATCATAATTACAGTGAGGTTGTGATACATAAGAGTCATTCAGTGTTACTCTGTATACGTGTTCGTCGTAATACAAACTTTAAAACACACACTCAAAACTATAATTAACAGTGTTTCATCATCAACAAGCATTGAACAAACGTCAGCCAGAATTTGCAAAACGACTGTGTATGGCATCTGTCAAGTGTAACAAAACTTTTGTGTCTGTCTACACAAGAGCTACAGCGAAGACATCAGAAGAGCAAATGGTAGGAATATAATGAATTATATAAACAAATCTTATATACAAATTAATCTTTATTCTACTGTATATTACTTTAATTTAATTCGAATAAATATTAAAATGAATTCAAATCGGTTTTAATAAATTACTCAAGGAACAAAAATATATTTTTCTTTTTTTTAATTAATTGAAATGCATATATTCCGTATGTACTAAATGCCTTATACTTAAATATTACTAGCCTACTTCTGTTTCGTAAAGCGAACACTTGACTACAGTTTAAGTATTTACAGCAAGCACTGTGTACATTATTCGCAATTTCCGAATTCTGGTATTGCCCCAAGTATTTGCTTACTCAATCGTGCAATGCGCAATCCAGGATTGAAGGCACTGGGCAAAACCAACTGAGCAAAAAACCCCGCTGCGCGGACTGGGTATTTTGACGTTGGCAATGGTCGAAAAAAAACTTTATTTCCCGGATTGTGCAAATCGAAAGTACCCGTTTACAAAGTTAGCAGTTTATTTTACTCATTTCGCTAAGTTGCATATTATTTTTGTTCAATAGCCGAGCTGAACCTCCAGCCAAAGGCCTATTTTCTTGGTCAAGCTGATCAACCAGTGCATGTTTCAGTGTGTTAGCAACACATATTTACTGTATTACATTAAAATAAAGGTTTAGGTTGAAAGTAACATGTATGCGTCGATGATTGAATAAGAAAAGCCTGTTTTCATTCATCGACGAACAATATAAAATCCAACTGAAGAATCCAAACAGGCTAATGGGAAGAAAAACAACGGATTAAATTTAACCTGTAAAGGTTATCGGCGTGTTAGATTTCATTCCATTAATATTACAGACCGTCACCAATAAGTTCAAAGAATGGAGGAATCGCTTGCAGAGGTTAAGTATTATTTTCCAGAAAGGTATCTGACGTTTTAAAAACTCCACTCTTGAAAACAAGGTACAAGAAAAAATATCGGAACCGTTCATAATATCTACAATGAAGTGATTAGATGAATTTTGATGTAAAGTCCAAATGGATTACAGACTCCGCGACTGGGTATTTTCATTCACGTACTGGTCAAAATGGTCAAGAGTGAACTCAAACGTAGCTCACGCCTAGTTAACGCAAAAACAATTGCATACGCGTTTAAGCCCGCGTGCCTCGCTCACACACACACACACACACACACACACACACACACACACACACACACACAAATTTTGTACTATTTCTGTTTTTTCTATTTTATTTTGAAAGAAGGAATTTGGGTTTGTAATTTTTATTTTGTAATGTTATTGCTTTTTATAAGCAGACTGATGTACAATGAAATTATCAATTCCCACAATAATTACTGAGAATAATTCTGAGAGAATATGCTTAAATTAATTTTAGATTAATCTTCATCTCCACTAAACAATGCTACCTTATTTGCAAATTTCATGTTTGAAAGTTATATGCAACCCAATTCAACATACCCTTTATTGGTAATGGGGAAATCAGAGCGCTGTAGTGTAATGCACCTATATATCAATTTGGAATATTTAATATTTACAAGAAATAAAACTAAAACGTTTTGTACATGGCAAAGAGTATAGTGCTCTGAACTTAGCCTACTGCTTATTTTCTACATAATTACCGCAAAACCATATTCATAAAGTGAAGACAACCAGTGAACGATGTATGCGTAAATCACCTGTTGCTTATTTATCACCAGATCTATGGACATCTGGAGACTATCTAATGAAATTGAGTGGGGTGGGGCACCGTGAGAGGAATGTAAACTCTAGAAATTAATAGGCTTACATATCAATGATACGTGTTAACTTTGACTTTCAACAGCAACTGAGTAATATTTATCCGAGGCTACTACAGATTACTGTTCCAGTAACATTAACGGCAACCCTGAGAATTCGCGTCGGGATCCGTATTGAGTGTGTTTAGAAACACTCATCGGCACATTAATTACACTGAAAAACGATACGAAATTTGTCAAGCCATCCTAGTTTTAAGGAAATATTTTTTGCTTTAAGCAAAACAATATGCAGTTTGGGCAGTAGATTGCGACCTAGACCTAATCATAATAGTGTACAACTGCTTGTGTTTGTCACCAGAAAGATCATAAGTAGCTACAATAAATCGTATTTTACCCTGAGATCTGTTATTTACGATATTTCTGTAACATATTGATTTTTCGACAGGAAAACCTTTTATCAGACAGTCAGATAAATTAGGTTAATTAAATATCTTACAATTAATAATTTAATTTATTCATCAATTAATTCAACTGCTGATGAAAATTCTTATCAAATTTTTCAAATAAATTACTATTATTTTACAATGAAAATTTGCATTTGTGCATATACGTTTATAGTTTAACCCTCCAAAGACTTATTTGTATACAAACGTTTACATTAACGATTCATTAGAATAGTGTTGATGTTATGTTGTTGTAACTATAACGTTTGATAGTGTCTTATGTAGTGTGGCATGAGTGTGTTCAATGAGGATGACGCTGGGATGACAAGTTGTCTCCCCGACTTTAACTTTTAGAATCCGAAATCAATCTTAAAATTAAATCAGTGTTGCGAATGTTTTTCATATCCCATTTTTTTTCTAGAAGTATGCCCAGTCTTAATAGCATTATTATAATTTTGATACTTTAGTAAAGAAAGTTTACTTGCAAATGTAAAGTCATAAACATTTTTAAGAACAACCCTCCTGCTTAGTAGACGTTACATACAATTTTCTATCCATAGACAAATTTCTAGCCTATAAACGGAGGAACTTACGAAGAAATAAATGATAAATTTACTTTAAAATCAAAACACAATTAAAAATTTTTATTGGAAATGTAGGCATAGTTTAACTTACATAATATCTGTAATTGTGTGTGCGCGTGTGTGTGTGTGTGTGTAGTTTGTATATAATTTTTTAAAGTAAAGTGATTAATAAAAATACTATGAATTATAAAAGAAGTAGAGGACGGGTCTTGTCAATTGTTGACCAGTTCGCTAATCATACCATTTCTGTTTTGGAGTACTCATTTGGTTCCTTAATATAGAAATTGATGGAGAGCAAGGAAAGGTATTTATCACAGAAAAAGCAACATGTGAGCTTTCTTATTTATCGTTTGAATTTAAACAAACTTTTAATTAAGCTGGGATGATTTACTTGATAATTCAATGATAAAGGCCAAGCTCTTTAAGATCAGGCGAAATATTTATGAATTTATTTTAGTTTACACATTTAATATATACGAATTGGAATATTTATGCTTATAGGCTTGGTACTATGTCTGCTGTGTATACGATTTGGTGAAGCATGCGATCTTGAATTGGATTCAGGTCCATAGAGAATCAAATGTCTGTATTCTTTTCTTTTATCAGTATATGGATTCGAAACGCCGGCGTAATAATCATGTTTATCCATTTTTGTAGCATCTCGCGTCTTATAGTGGTCTTTATAATATACGTGGTGAGATTTATCGCTTGCATTTTCAATTTCATCATATGATTTTTTATTATTTGTTGTAGTCTGTGAGTCTTTCTTTGGTTGTTCATCCTTTTGTGGTAATTTCGTGTTAGATTCTATTACATTGTTTGTTACAGTTGCGTGAACCGGTCTTTGGGTCGGTTTGTTTGGCTGTTCATCGGAATCGTCTTCATCTTCGTTGTCTTGTTTTGCCTTACCCTGAGTGGCTGCAGCTGGCTTGGCTGCATTGTTTGGTAGTGCCGTCTGAACAGGTTTTTGTACTCCCGCTGCTGGTTTAGTAGCCTTTGGCTCCGGTTCATCGTCATCGGAAAAATCGTCATCGTATTCATCTTGTTGTTTGGCATTAGTCTGACTTGTGGCTGGCTTAGCTACAGTCGTTGTAGCTTTGTTGACCGTGCCTTGTACCTTACTTGCGGCTGCTGTGGCTGGCTTGGCCGCATTATTTACTGGTGCCGTCTGAGCAGGTTTTTGTACTCCCGCTGCTGGTTTAGTAGCCTTTGGCTCCGGTTCATCGTCATCGGAAAAATCGTCATCGTCTTCATCTTGTTGTTTGGCATTAATCTGACTTGTGGCTGACTTAGCTACAGTCGTTGTAGCTTTGTTGACCGTGCCTTGTACCGTTTTTACCGTGTCGTATAATGTATAATTATGGTCTATAAACAAATTTAGCCTCATATTTACGTCTTTGTTTTGTTCGTATAGACGAAGGTGACCGTTTTGAGCTATGAAAATAGGTTTGTAATAAAAAAGAAATATGTATTGGAGATTTCACGTAATCTTGTTTTCCGAAGCTGTAACAGAGAAAACATGATTTTCTTTACAAGGCAGTTTATAAAATAAGTATACTGAATTCCAAAGAAATATAGACAATATGTGCATACATAAATTTAATACAAACAAAATTTTATGCGCAAGTTAAATAACAGTAAGATAAATTACATGTTTACAAAGCAATATCGCAATTAATATGTTGCAAACGTCAACATCTACCTAAAGTGCTACCTTTGTATACGTGTATCAGTTGGATACGACCTGTGAGAAATAACAACCTTTAATTGTGTGGGCACACTTATCACCAACACGTGTCAGGGGGGGTAAGCTACAATTCGAAGTTACTATGTGCCTCATTGAACAAGTGCAGACATGTTTGTGGACTAGTATTCTACTGCCTAGTCGTGTATTCCATTAAGACTTACGACATGTTTTCAAGGCAAAGTACCTACTTAATGAAGATCATTAAGTATGGTATTTCAAGTGTACTAAACCTTCGTTTACTTTTGTTGTGCTGATCATGTTCCTCCTGTTACAACAATGAATGGTGTGGTTGGTTTGATGTAACGTGAATTCAGCCCACCTTCCGCACGGTTGTAATCAGTTGGAAAGAACATCAATATTTTATGGTAATTTCCAAAACCTTATTAAGTTCCTTCTCTGAATAACATATTAACAAACATCATCACGTAACACCAAATTAAATGATTAAAGTTATTAGGTAATAATTGAACGAGAGAAGCGAGTTATGAATTATAAGTTCACCGTTTGGCGTTTTGACATTTGTCTATCTGTCTTCATATCTTTTCTTGCGGGGGGGGGGGGTTTATTCTGGTATCGTTTTGTCTTACAATAACTTTTGAATGCATCACCCGATTTACGTGAAACTTGGAATGCGTGTCCTATGCCTTTACTCTAGATACCCCTATGTTTTGAGACTGATTCCTAAGAAAATAGGGGCCGGAGACTAAAATGCAAAGGGGTCAAAATTGTGAAAAAATACCTACAATCTGAATAGAGTTTATTTATGAAAAATTTTAAATTTTTTCTCCAAGACAATTGTGAAAAATCTTAAAACTCGATGTGGAGTATCGAATTAATAGTAAATTTTAATCAACGTGAATATAGTGTTCAGTTCTTGAAATTTAACAATCTTATGACACCAGGGCCCAAAAAGTAATCATACATTTGAAAAAATTGTTAACATGTAGATATAGACAAATGGAAACACATGTAATCTTAAAAGCTAGGACTAAATGATTTGTCACTTCGGCATTATGGTCATAAGTTTAACTAAAAGCCAATGCAGTAGTTCGTAGTGTTTAGTATTTATTGTATGATTTATGACTTAGGATTTATGATTGTATGACTTTACAATTATGTTACTAAAACCTTCATAAAACTACTAAAAGTATACTAAAACCTAAATACTACTAAAATATCTAAAAATACTACTAAAAACTACTAAAATTATTCATAAAACATACTAAAACATTGAATAATTGCGGTTATTATAATTTTTATGATAATTGTAAAAGTATTTAACATTGAAATTTACCTACTAATAAATGTGTTTCGTTTAAAATAGTGAGCGAGGTCTACAACTCAGGGAGCCTAATAGTAATTATTGTATGCCGTAACGGCGTACTGTCCTCAATTTTAAATCATACGGTCACTCTTCTGTTATCTTAAAGGTATAATTTTAATTCTAAAACATCGAAAAAGCAATTATTTATTTCATAAAATTTTTTACCAGACAAAATGCCCTTAGTTTTTTCTTAAAATTCTTAAAACTAATTTTTCATTTTAATGACATTATAGGAACGTAAAAGAAGACGGAATGAAACGTAACAAATAGAGTGAAGTATAATATGTGAAATATAACTATTACGTTATCATTTGTCTGCTGGTTAAAATTATATGCTTAAATATTCAACACATCAAGAATATAAAATGTTCACACACGCGCGCGCGTGCGCGCACACCGTCGTCGTCGTCGTCGTCGTCGCCGTCTCCGCCGCCGCCACCACCACCACCACCACCACCACCACCACCATCATCATCATCATCATCATCATCATCATCATCATCATCATCATCATCGTGTAATAGACGTTTATTACATATTTTTCCCGTCACCATTCTAAAATGTCTAAAATCGGCAGTTAATTACTACTACTACTACTACTACTACTACTACTACTACTACTACTACTACTACTACTACTACTACTACTACTACTACTACTACTGAAGTGTATAGACAACCGGAAGTCCATAAAGATTGTGTGGCTGAGACGGTTACGCAAAGGGATGCACACGCAACGGTGCAAAGGGATAGTGTTGACAGATTATCAGCAGACCCATACTTCGTCTGCCAAGAAGGGCGGGCAAATTTTGTGGCGAGGGGATACCGCCGTCCATCGCCCCGTCCTCCCAGATGTACTAGGGACTTTTTAAAACCGAAACTTGGGACAAGATATGTCCCCGAAGAACGGGAGATGAGAACACACACACACACACACACACACACACACACACACACACACACACACACACACACACACACACACACACACACACACACACACACACACACACACACACACACACACACACACACACACACACACACACACACACACAGTCTACATATATCTATGTTTAATAAATATATGTATATTTTTTAAATGAATGTGTAAAATGCATAATGCATAAGTGCATGCAATGTGCAAAACGCATAGGCTATTCGAACTCATCTATCAGAAGTCATATCTTTCAGCAGTAAACTACCTTTGACAGAGGTGTGAATTGATTGCAGACGAGCGGTGATGAAGCGGAACGGAGAGTGATTGATGGTGACTTTACGACACGAAGCTTAAGTCATGTGCGGATGAAACTCTGAACGGGAAAAGAAGCAACAGCTGTAGCAGCAGCAGCAGCAGCAGCAGCAGCAGTAGTAGTAGTAGTAGTAGTAGTAGTAGTAGTAGTAGTAGTAGTAGTAGTAGTAGTAGTAGTAGTAGTGGTTGTTGTTAGAACGTAGCTGTAACTTCTCACGATTTTCATAATAAGGTATTTGTTAACGGCCAGGCACAATTCAGTTTATGAAGATGAGTAGGTCTATATAAGATAACAAAAATACATTGACAAAGAACGGCAGAAAGGCTGTAGTGCCTCCACTTCTGCTTTGTATACCGTATGGCTTAAACTTCCTCTATTATATAGATTTTATATAATAAAAAAGACTATTGTAGTTAACGATGTTTATAAGAATGTACTGACCACTTGCTCAGTAGAAGAATTAGCTTCTTTGACTTGCCTGAGTATCGATTCTTAGCATATTATCGATGACGTAGTTGCGCTGATATAAGTACCAGTTTCATTTAGAATAGCGTTAGAAATTATCGTTTGTTTACTTGAGTACTGTCCTCCAGAGGACATTTCTTGATGAAGAGAAATATTCAATAGTACCTCCTTGTGGTGTGGAACGGGCATCGTACGGCGTGAAAAAATTAACATGGAGCTGGAGACCGAATTACAGCCAGTATAAGCTGTTCGACGATTCTCTTCGGAGAATACTTATAAGTGCCAACGGTCTCTTCGGGTAGAGGTTACATACAAGCCCTTGGGGTAGGAAACTGCTCCTAAAGGTGGTTGAACTTCGTAGGGTCGTAAGTCAACAGCATAGAATGCAAAAGGCAAGGCGAATCACTGCATTAACGACATCAGAATTACACTAGGACACGCAAATTTTGTCAACAATTTCTATTGAGCAATTTCTTCGGCAAAATTACGGCTTCCTACTTAGAAAAAGGGCCCGGATGTAAAATAATCCGATAAGGAAAGATGGATAAAAAGGTAGGATTAGAAAGATTAAGTGAAAAGAGAACAGTTGAAGAGGATTTTGAACGTGCTACTGAAAATGATATAAATGCAGAAGAAAAAGGGAGCTCAGCTGAAGGAGAATGAAATATTCTGAAAAGTGTAAGAATTACAAAGAGAATGAGAACTCCGTGTTTAATGACAGCAGTGAGCAGGAAGCCTTGGATAACTATGGACATGTAACCTTGAGTTTCCTACGGGACGAACGTAGGAAATATAAAACCGCAAAAGTTGAGAAAGGTCAATAACTGTTCAAACACTTAAAACAAGAGATAAGCAAACAATATTATTATGACGGTGGCACGAAGCGTCGTGTATTTCAAAGTTCAAAGTCTAAAATTATCAGAATGAACAACTTGAAAAATTATAAACAAATTTGTGCATATTGAGATTAATGGTTAATGATATGCAACAGGGAGATTTAATTTTTTACATAGTAGCAAATTACAGCAAAAATATTTCCAAACCTTTTCGAAAAGAATAAAAATACAATTTTTATCATAATGTTCTTTTTGTACTCATATGATAAGGCAAAATTAAAGGTCATTTCATGATCTTCAATTTAGGTTATAGCTACTTTACTTCAAAGCCATAGTTTCTGAGTTATCGAGAGTAAAAAACTATTTAAGAAAAGAAATCGAAGCACTATTTTTAAATAGTCATACCTCTCAAAGTAACAAATCTACAGGAATAAAAAAATTTCATCTTCTTTGAAGCACAATGAACTTTGAGTGCCTATCATTATATTAGTAGAATCAATATATTGTGAGTTATTTAACAAAGAGTGACACGAGTTAACGATTTGAGGGGAGGGGTGGAATTTACAAATGTGACTCACAATAACTCTAAAATTATTGGGTTCAATAACAAAGTCCATACCAACTTTCTTTCATAGAATTTTGTAATCTATCGATTTTCGGGTTGTTCAGAGTTTTTACTTTCTACTCAATGAGAAGAGGTGGGAACAATCCCTTGACTGTAAGCACGTAAACTTTTTTTTTAACTTTTATCTAGACACCATGCACAATATATTACAAAAGATTTCATGCCAATTTGTTCTATTGCAAAGAATTCCAAGGTAAAATGCTTCATTGACTTGACTAATAAGTTCATGAGTCAATTGAGAAATTGTTGCAACGTTAAACCGATAGAACGCGTTGGTAATTGACATTTTACTACAGGGGAAATTACAATAAATACTTCTTCTTAGTACCGTAGTTAATGTATTACTTCCATGGTATAAATGAAGTACAGTAATCATATCAGGCAGGTAGCCATGTGCGTTTGCAATGTCGGCTAAACCTCGCAGTTTCGAATCTATTACCTGTTTATCTCTGTCCCTTCGACTGGGCGATTGTTCATCACGAATCGAGGTGATCGTGAATTCATCTCGTAACCTTACTACTGACACCGGCAACCTTGTCTGAGTATAAATAGCGGTGTTTTGAAAACGGCGGCCAGTTGTGAGTTGCGATTCGGTGCGTGCTACATGTATTTGACATCGATATTTAGTGTAAAGTGTTAATATCACTTACTGTATACGGACATTTGTAATTGGTGACTTTTATTCATTGTTCAATAGTGTGAACTGGGCAATTGTAAACTGGGCAATAGTGTGAACTGGGCAATTGTAAACTGGGCAATTGTGTGAACTGGGCAATAGTGTGAACTGGACAATAGTGTGAACTGGGCAATAGTGTGTACTGGGCAATAGTGTGTACTGGGCAATAGTGTGTACTGGGCAATTTTAAACTTTCAAAATTGTTGTATACGAGTGTCTTTGTTTATAAAAAATGATATTAAAGATGTGAGTAACGAGTTTAGAGTGTTCAGTTGTTTAGCTCACTATTGTAAGAACACGATCTGTGCAATCGTCGTAACAATATTAAAAAATTTATGTTTGAGGTAATAGCAGATTTATAATATATAGCCTGCAAAACCTAAAATTGTAAGCAAACACTCGTGTCTTGCAAAACTTGATGTACTGTATGTAAAGATTTAATGGACGATAAAATTAAATTTTTTATTTTTAAATTTTGTTCTCATTACCGGTAGAAAAAAGCAGAGGCAACATTTCATAACCAAACTTTCGTCTCTTTGAAGATCAGAAAAGTCACTAGGAGCTTTCAAATTGCTGTTAAGATTAATTCAGAATAAATAACATGAAACAATAGTACTTTAAGAAATAATAAAATTTTTTCACGAGAAACATTTAAGTTGTCTTGTAGATAATTTTTAAAATCCTGAAAAAGCTGCTTTTTGTTTTTGTGCATATTACACCAACAGAATGATAGAATGCTGGTCAATTTTCGTTACTTATACGAAAAGATTGACCAATGACTGAATCAAGTTACGTTGTTGCCGATAGGTTGGATATTATCACTCAAACACACACATTTTCAAATAGAAATGTGAATATTAGTGAATATAACTATATCACCCAACTAAAAAATTATTTTGTGGCATCGATATTTTAGTACAATTATTATTTTAGTACAATTCGATATTGTACAATGATAATTGATATGTTATTCGCATATCGAATAAAGAACAAACACATTCATATATAAAAGTTTGGATAATTTTCGGAACGCTAATTCTGTGTTTAGACACTATATTATTGTTTGGTGGGTGGAACGCTTGTATGTACCGCTCATGGGCTGAGTGGTCCGATTCTGATGACTTTTCATCAGAGTAGGTAGACTTCTACTTTGCAATTTCCCACACGTTTAATGATAAAACATTTTAATTAACACTCAAACACACAACTTCCATACACAGACAAACGTTGTTCTGCCAACAATACTCACATCTATGTTAATATAAACAAAAACATGTATAAACAAAGGTAGTTTTGGTTCTACCTTGCAAGTCACAAGTTAGTCTTCGAAGCAGCAATTTCATGGTGTCAAGATTGATTTACATAAGTGGCGGAAGTGAGTTGTGTGTAAAAGATACGAGTAAAAACAAAACCTTATCAACTTACTTAACAACAATCTATAATCAATGGAATACAGTATAGTACAGTAAATTGTAATTCTATAGTACAACAGTCATCTCATCTGCTATAGTTGTCGTAAAATGCTCAATACGAAAATACTCAGTATTTTATACTTATAAAACTACTTCTTCAATTACTAAGAAGCACTATCGTACTAGGTATAATCATTAACAAATATGCACTTTCTTTGGAAAGAGTTCCTTGGTTCTGCATAAGTTGTATACTCAGTCTGTCAAATGCGACCTTATATATTTTCCACATATTACTAGAGATCCCATTAAAATACTTTAACATTGTACAATTATATACACCGGTTCTATATACTCGGTTTTCTACAGACAAACTCAGAGATATTCCTCAATATTCATTGGGTGATATGTGCTACTCCCTTCACTTCACTGTATGATATTTGCACAATATATTCAACTGCGTCTCAGACCGCGGAGAAGATGTATTATACGATTCTATATTATAACTAGTCGCCTAACAATAGTGTAAAACATTTTGTGATATGAATAATTCAGTATTTGCTTTTTGGACGAAGACAATTAAGCACCCATCGTCAAACCACATACACGCACTGCATGAGTCATCTTGTTTTGTACTGTACATTGTAGAACACTACACTACAATTGTATCTCATCTTACAGATAAAAAAAGGTTTAATCTATGTTAACTTACATATTCCACACATTAAAGCTCAAATCCTGGCCTATGGTGTTAAAATTGTTTGAAATAATCTATAGTCAAAATAATTAAGTAATATTACTTAATATAGGCCGATACGTAATACTTCTCTATTTTTAATTACTGGAAAAAATTACTTTTGCAATAAATCAATCTGTTCTAAATCCCTGCTCATCAGTTTGTATGTTTGTTTATTTTTTGACAAAAAATATCATATTGTTTAGTGACTTCCTAGACGTGAACAAGGGTTTGGTAAAGTTTGCCACGATGGCCTGTTGTATCAGACAGAATCTTTCTACCCGATATTACATTTTTTATAATCATAATACTTTTAGGCATTTTAGAACAAGTGTTAATGGTGAAATATCTGATTTATATCCTGTCAAATCAAATACGGAGTCCTTGAGGGTAATATCTTGGGGCCTGACTTATATTTAATATTCACGTCTGACTTTCTAACAACTGATTATACTAAAACAGGTACATCTGCAGATGATACAGCTACACTGACCATTAATGAAGATTTTATAATAGGATCATAAAATATTCAATTATCGTCTCCTTCAATTAGAATAATGGGTTAAAATGTGAAAATCAAAATAATAACTCTAAATAACAGCGTGTAACTTTCACCATACAAAAAGAGCAATGTCCGCCAGATTTTATAAAAAATACAGAAATTCCTAAAACATCATGCTTGAAGTACTTAGACGTCCATCTGGACAGTAAAATTAATCAGAGGGAACATACAATGAAAAAATATAAGCGGATTGACTTGAGAATGGAAGAAATGCATTGGTTACTCGATAGAAAATCAAAACTGTCATTACAATAGAAGGTCCTCGTATTGACGCCTAGCTGGACAACGGTATAAAATTATGGGGTTGCTTCAGGGAATCAAGATTTCCGTAATTTAGCGTCCACAATCAAAAATTCCTTGAATAATAACTGATACGCCATGGTATCTTATACACCAATTGTTACATTTACATATCCGTACAATCCCAGGAATGCAGTGGAAAACATCACGAAAGGTTGGAAACGCACGTCCAACAACGTGCGCGAGATCAAATTACTGAAAAGGAGTTGGCCAACACACTTGCCGCAGTGTAAAATAAGTCTTCTCACTAGAAAAGTATCATCACGCTAGAAGAGGAGCCAGTAACAAGTATTTCCTAATCCGTTAAAATAGCTTATAGAAAGTATTGTAATTCCTGATTGCTTTCTTAAGTAAATAATTTAAAAAAATTATACAGTGTATTAATTTTCAGTTTGCATGCGCTGAATTTTTTTTTCAGTTTATGCTGAAATCAACATAATCTGTTGATTAATTTTTAACAGAATAGTTAAAAGTGTCCCTCCAAACCACGTTGTCAGGAGAGTGGTAGCAAACAATAATTGTACGTGGAGTAGTTTGCAGTCATCTTCTATGCAGCCGTAGCTGTGCTACAGAAACTGGCCTTCTCGAGGTATAATTGAGACGGCGTTTCGGGAGCAAGCGGTTGCGGATACGATATACCTCTGAACATTGGCGACTTCTTCATGGTAACAGGAGCTCATATACGATTCTCCATCCCGACGGAGAGGGTACGAGGTTGCCATCCAGGCACAGAGACATACCACTCACTCAGAAAGAGGGAAAATCTCTTTCTGACTGCACGTCATTTAATTGTAGCGAGATCTTGCAACATTCCTTTAAGTATAATGTAGGCCAGACAGAGCGTAAATACGTATGACACTTGAGATTATGAGGCTGCAACCCAGATATCGCTTGGAATTAAGATTTACAGATGAATATGTAAGATAATCAAGAGAATTTGTTACGTTCCAACGACATATGAAACAAGGTTTTCCAAACTCGATAGAAGGTCGACTTTTATCAGTAACGTTTTTACCATGTCTCGTACATAAGTGAACGTAGACGAAATTATTTTAGATTACGTAGGTGACCTCAGCCGTAGGTAAACATTTATAAAACGGTAAATAAATTAATTTAGTTTGCTTAAGAGGCTTGCGGAGATCGGTTCTCCAAGTTAGTCGATTGTTTTATCGACAATGGCCTCTGTTTCATTACAGTATTATAAAAGTGATTAATTATTTCAAAATGAAGTGTGTTTACCACCTGTTTGTTGTTATAGAGGGTCGCAGTGATCACTGATGTTGGCAGCAGGTATAATATACGTTAGACACGCAGCCGAGTGTATGTTAATTGTCGTTTAGACATATAATTAATTAACTGTAGGATAAATACAAAACTGCATATCGTGGAAGAACCTTTGATGCGAGTTACTTTCTGATCAGCTGACGCGCTGTTCAGTACAATCTAGCTGTTACCAAACAAATTCAATCAATCATAATTACAGTGAGGTTGTGATACATAAGAGTCATTCAGTGTTACTCTGTATACGTGTTCGTCGTAATACAAACTTTAAAACACACACTCAAAACTATAATTAACAGTGTTTCATCATCAACAAGCATTGAACAAACGTCAGCCAGAATTTGCAAAACGACTGTGTATGGCATCTGTCAAGTGTAACAAAACTTTTGTGTCTGTCTACACAAGAGCTACAGCGAAGACATCAGAAGAGCAAATGGTAGGAATATAATGAATTATATAAACAAATCTTATATACAAATTAATCTTTATTCTACTGTATATTACTTTAATTTAATTCGAATAAATATTAAAATGAATTCAAATCGGTTTTAATAAATTACTCAAGGAACAAAAATATATTTTTCTTTTTTTTAATTAATTGAAATGCATATATTCCGTATGTACTAAATGCCTTATACTTAAATATTACTAGCCTACTTCTGTTTCGTAAAGCGAACACTTGACTACAGTTTAAGTATTTACAGCAAGCACTGTGTACATTATTCGCAATTTCCGAATTCTGGTATTGCCCCAAGTATTTGCTTACTCAATCGTGCAATGCGCAATCCAGGATTGAAGGCACTGGGCAAAACCAACTGAGCAAAAAACCCCGCTGCGCGGACTGGGTATTTTGACGTTGGCAATGGTCGAAAAAAAACTTTATTTCCCGGATTGTGCAAATCGAAAGTACCCGTTTACAAAGTTAGCAGTTTATTTTACTCATTTCGCTAAGTTGCATATTATTTTTGTTCAATAGCCGAGCTGAACCTCCAGCCAAAGGCCTATTTTCTTGGTCAAGCTGATCAACCAGTGCATGTTTCAGTGTGTTAGCAACACATATTTACTGTATTACATTAAAATAAAGGTTTAGGTTGAAAGTAACATGTATGCGTCGATGATTGAATAAGAAAAGCCTGTTTTCATTCATCGACGAACAATATAAAATCCAACTGAAGAATCCAAACAGGCTAATGGGAAGAAAAACAACGGATTAAATTTAACCTGTAAAGGTTATCGGCGTGTTAGATTTCATTCCATTAATATTACAGACCGTCACCAATAAGTTCAAAGAATGGAGGAATCGCTTGCAGAGGTTAAGTATTATTTTCCAGAAAGGTATCTGACGTTTTAAAAACTCCACTCTTGAAAACAAGGTACAAGAAAAAATATCGGAACCGTTCATAATATCTACAATGAAGTGATTAGATGAATTTTGATGTAAAGTCCAAATGGATTACAGACTCCGCGACTGGGTATTTTCATTCACGTACTGGTCAAAATGGTCAAGAGTGAACTCAAACGTAGCTCACGCCTAGTTAACGCAAAAACAATTGCATACGCGTTTAAGCCCGCGTGCCTCGCTCACACACACACACACACACACACACACACACACACACACACACACACACACAAATTTTGTACTATTTCTGTTTTTTCTATTTTATTTTGAAAGAAGGAATTTGGGTTTGTAATTTTTATTTTGTAATGTTATTGCTTTTTATAAGCAGACTGATGTACAATGAAATTATCAATTCCCACAATAATTACTGAGAATAATTCTGAGAGAATATGCTTAAATTAATTTTAGATTAATCTTCATCTCCACTAAACAATGCTACCTTATTTGCAAATTTCATGTTTGAAAGTTATATGCAACCCAATTCAACATACCCTTTATTGGTAATGGGGAAATCAGAGCGCTGTAGTGTAATGCACCTATATATCAATTTGGAATATTTAATATTTACAAGAAATAAAACTAAAACGTTTTGTACATGGCAAAGAGTATAGTGCTCTGAACTTAGCCTACTGCTTATTTTCTACATAATTACCGCAAAACCATATTCATAAAGTGAAGACAACCAGTGAACGATGTATGCGTAAATCACCTGTTGCTTATTTATCACCAGATCTATGGACATCTGGAGACTATCTAATGAAATTGAGTGGGGTGGGGCACCGTGAGAGGAATGTAAACTCTAGAAATTAATAGGCTTACATATCAATGATACGTGTTAACTTTGACTTTCAACAGCAACTGAGTAATATTTATCCGAGGCTACTACAGATTACTGTTCCAGTAACATTAACGGCAACCCTGAGAATTCGCGTCGGGATCCGTATTGAGTGTGTTTAGAAACACTCATCGGCACATTAATTACACTGAAAAACGATACGAAATTTGTCAAGCCATCCTAGTTTTAAGGAAATATTTTTTGCTTTAAGCAAAACAATATGCAGTTTGGGCAGTAGATTGCGACCTAGACCTAATCATAATAGTGTACAACTGCTTGTGTTTGTCACCAGAAAGATCATAAGTAGCTACAATAAATCGTATTTTACCCTGAGATCTGTTATTTACGATATTTCTGTAACATATTGATTTTTCGACAGGAAAACCTTTTATCATACAGTCAGATAAATTAGGTTAATTAAATATCTTACAATTAATAATTTAATTTATTCATCAATTAATTCAACTGCTGATGAAAATTCTTATCAAATTTTTCAAATAAATTACTATTATTTTACAATGAAAATTTGCATTTGTGCATATACGTTTATAGTTTAACCCTCCAAAGACTTATTTGTATACAAACGTTTACATTAACGATTCATTAGAATAGTGTTGATGTTATGTTGTTGTAACTATAACGTTTGATAGTGTCTTATGTAGTGTGGCATGAGTGTGTTCAATGAGGATGACGCTGGGATGACAAGTTGTCTCCCCGACTTTAACTTTTAGAATCCGAAATCAATCTTAAAATTAAATCAGTGTTGCGAATGTTTTTCATATCCCATTTTTTTTCTAGAAGTATGCCCAGTCTTAATAGCATTATTATAATTTTGATACTTTAGTAAAGAAAGTTTACTTGCAAATGTAAAGTCATAAACATTTTTAAGAACAACCCTCCTGCTTAGTAGACGTTACATACAATTTTCTATCCATAGACAAATTTCTAGCCTATAAACGGAGGAACTTACGAAGAAATAAATGATAAATTTACTTTAAAATCAAAACACAATTAAAAATTTTTATTGGAAATGTAGGCATAGTTTAACTTACATAATATCTGTAATTGTGTGTGCGCGTGTGTGTGTGTGTGTGTGTAGTTTGTATATAATTTTTTAAAGTAAAGTGATTAATAAAAATACTATGAATTATAAAAGAAGTAGAGGACGGGTCTTGTCAATTGTTGACCAGTTCGCTAATCATACCATTTCTGTTTTGGAGTACTCATTTGGTTCCTTAATATAGAAATTGATGGAGAGCAAGGAAAGGTATTTATCACAGAAAAAGCAACATGTGAGCTTTCTTATTTATCGTTTGAATTTAAACAAACTTTTAATTAAGCTGGGATGATTTACTTGATAATTCAATGATAAAGGCCAAGCTCTTTAAGATCAGGCGAAATATTTATGAATTTATTTTAGTTTACACATTTAATATATACGAATTGGAATATTTATGCTTATAGGCTTGGTACTATGTCTGCTGTGTATACGATTTGGTGAAGCATGCGATCTTGAATTGGATTCAGGTCCATAGAGAATCAAATGTCTGTATTCTTTTCTTTTATCAGTATATGGATTCGAAACGCCGGCGTAATAATCATGTTTATCCATTTTTGTAGCATCTCGCGTCTTATAGTGGTCTTTATAATATACGTGGTGAGATTTATCGCTTGCATTTTCAATTTCATCATATGATTTTTTATTATTTGTTGTAGTCTGTGAGTCTTTCTTTGGTTGTTCATCCTTTTGTGGTAATTTCGTGTTAGATTCTATTACATTGTTTGTTACAGTTGCGTGAACCGGTCTTTGGGTCGGTTTGTTTGGCTGTTCATCGGAATCGTCTTCATCTTCGTTGTCTTGTTTTGCCTTACCCTGAGTGGCTGCAGCTGGCTTGGCTGCATTGTTTGGTAGTGCCGTCTGAACAGGTTTTTGTACTCCCGCTGCTGGTTTAGTAGCCTTTGGCTCCGGTTCATCGTCATCGGAAAAATCGTCATCGTATTCATCTTGTTGTTTGGCATTAGTCTGACTTGTGGCTGGCTTAGCTACAGTCGTTGTAGCTTTGTTGACCGTGCCTTGTACCTTACTTGCGGCTGCTGTGGCTGGCTTGGCCGCATTATTTACTGGTGCCGTCTGAGCAGGTTTTTGTACTCCCGCTGCTGGTTTAGTAGCCTTTGGCTCCGGTTCATCGTCATCGGAAAAATCGTCATCGTCTTCATCTTGTTGTTTGGCATTAGTCTGAGATGTAGTTGGTTTAGCGGGGGTCGTTGCAGATTTGCTTGTAGTTCCTTGTACACTCGCTATGTGGTATATGCATATCACGAGCACATACGTAATAACCTGAAACATACAATAATATGCATATAAAAATAGCTGGTTCAAAATTGCCAATAAAATACTGTGACAATCATACATTAAATGTTTGGTGTAATACTGAGGTGTAATTGTTTTTCTTTTCATCTCAGGACTACATTCTAAGGACTGTCGATTGACATTGATATGAGATCTTGCAAAGGGCCACCTAACTATATATTTTTCACTCTTGGTAGACTTCGACTACGGGGGTTTACCTACCCCTTCATCATAGTGTTAGTTGATAATTCTTTCCGGCCAATATTTTTAAAAATTCTTCGTAGTAAATTAACTGGTGACAAAGTTTTGCAATTTACTTGTGCCAAATCTTGTGACCTTCCCAAGTATTGTAGCATTGTAGCACTTTTCACTTGTTTCAAAAATTTATAACTTTGTTTTGTTTTGTAAGTTACTGGGTCCGGATTCCGGTCTGAGGTGAGAAAGAACATTCTGTGCGATCCTGCTAAGCGGATTGTCAAGTTAACAGGAAATATAAAAATTTTTAGTTTTATTTTCTATTTAATTACTTTTAATGTCCCTCGGGGGAACCTGTAACCCCTAGAGGGCGCGTCCCCAGGTGGCGGATAGTGGAATGCCCTAACCGATCTCGTTCCTGCTAGATCGGCGGGTAGGAGGGAAATAAAATACCTCCCGCGGACCAACAGGCAGGCAGGTAGGGCTCCTCAGCCACAGAGAAGGCAACCTACCTAAGAGAAGGACACTCTGAAATCAAACCCTGGCCCTCCAGGATGGGGGTTGAGTCGTTAGGCCAGCAACCTACACTTGTAAAAGCCATAAGATGCTAACAAACCCAACAAAAACAAGCCTCGGATGGTGGACAGGGATTTTGGTAGACGAACACAGCAACGGAAATGGACTTTCAGTTTGGCTATATGGAATATTGAAGGAACCAGAAATAAACAGTAAGAAATACTACAAGAATGCCTGAAACGGAAAATAGATATTATTGTCCTCTCAGAAACGAAGAAAAAATGAAATGGGAATGAAAATCTAAAAGAAAACATACACTTATTTTCGGGTGTGATCAAAGAGCCTATGCAGAGGTATCCATAATTATTCATAAAAAATAGTGGAATCGGGTAAAATCATGATAGTCCATTAATGAAAGGTTTTTAAAAATGACAATTCAGCTAAGAGGGAGAGTTATTACAATCATTGGCATATATGCTTTAACTGAGGACGCCACAGTTCAAACCAAAGACAATTTTGAAGAAGCTCTGAGAAAAATCATAGAGGACATCCCAAACAGTCACGAAATAATCCTTGCAGGAAATCTTAATGCAAGAGTCGGAAAACAAAGAAACAGTAAAGTAATTGGCACACACGGAGAAGAGACAGTTAATAACAATGGTGAGAGATTAATCGATTTATGTGAACAATATGAATTGAAAATAATGAATACCTTCTATCCTCAAAAAGTCATCCATAAGTATACGTGGTAGGTACCAGAACACAAGAGGTCTAAGATCTATAATAGATTACGTAATATTGAGACAAAAATCTGGTTTGAGAGTGCGGGATGTGAGAGTGCACAGGGGAGCTGAATGTGGGTCAGATCACAGACTGGTCGTTGCTAAACTGTATATTTTTTTCCTTTCTTAGGAGTTCATGTAGAAAGAGCAGAAACTGTTGGCCCGAGAATTGAAGACGCAAAATATAATTTGAAGAGCACGATAGTACAAGAATGCTGTATTCGTGGAGATTAGAACAAAAGTTAACGATAGCAATCATATCCACTTTAGAAGAATACGAGCATATAAAGAAATGTATTAGAGAAGCGGCTGAGGAAGCCCTAGGAAGACAAGATCGGAAATCAAATAAACCATTCTGGTGGGCTAGTGAAATAGAAGAGAAAATCAAAAGGAAAAAGGAAACCTATTTGAAACTGTTACAAACTAAAGATGAAGAGATTAAAGAAGAATATAAAAGAATGAATAGAGAAGTTAACAACAAGTAGTGAAGACGAAAAATAATTCTTGGGAGAAAAGATGTGAATGCATAGATAATCAGCTGGGAGGTACACAAAGCTCAGAAGCTTGGAAGACAATTAAAGCCATTAAAACTACAAACAGGACACAGATATTTTTGAACAACATACCTGAAACAAAATGGATACAACACTTAAGGGAGCTATTGGTGGAAACAAGTAATAAATTCATTGTTAACGACGATGAAATAAAAGTATCTGGAGAAATTAGACTGAGTATTGAAGAAGTTCAAGAGGCAATAAAAGGTACAAAATTGAGGAAATCACCAGGTCCGGGAGGAATAAACCCAGAATTAGTTAGATATGCCACCCCCCCAAGCTGTTTGAAATGCTCTGGAAACTATTCGAAAGATGCCTAGATGGAGAAGAAGTGCCAGTGGAGTGGCGAACATCGTATATCTCACCAGTCCATAAGAAGGGTTTAAAGTTGGACGCTAGAAATTACAGAGAAATTGCTGTTATCCCGACCATCGGGAGAATATATTCAAGGATTTTGAAAAACGTAATTGAAGAAGACATCAAGACCAAGCAGCCCAAAGAACAATCAGATTTTAGAGCGGGGCGATCCACGGTAGACAACATCTTTACAATCAAAATAGCAGTTAAAAAGAGAGTACAGCATAATAGAGAAATGCATATAGCTTTAATAGATTTAGAAAATGCATACGATAGCGTCCCAATCTCACAGTTATGGAAGGAGATGGAACATTTGAACATAAATGCAAATTTGATTGCAGCCACCAGAAGATACTATCAAGAAAATATCACCAGGGTCAAACTGGGAAACAAACTCACTCTCCCATTCGAAACTACAAAAGGCGTAAGACAAGGATGCTGCTTGTCCCCTACCCTCTTTAAAATATACTTAGACAGATCTCTAGTAAGATAGACAAAGAAGTGTAAAAGCATGGGGCTAAGAGTAGGAGATGACAATCTGTTCACTCTATATTTTGCCGATGACCAGATTGTGGTAGCGGAGGATGACAAAGACCTCGAGTATTTGGTCAGAAAGTTAAAAGAAGAATATGGCGCATCTGGTTTGACGATGAACATGGCAAAATGTGAGTACCTGATAGTGGGCAACGAAGAAGTTAAGGACTTAAAATTGGATGTGGACAGGATAAGAGGTGTTGAAGAAAGTAAATACTTGGGCGTTATTTTCAGCAAACAGGGAACCAGCAAAGATGAAATTCAAGAACGTGTTAACAAGGGGCGAACCGTTATAAGAACGCTGAATTCTCTTCCATGGGAAAGAAGTATAACAAGAAATACAAAGAAACATATAATATATAATAGCATGTTGCAAAGTGTTCTCCTTTATGGAGCAGAAGTTTGGAACGTTTCCAACGTAAATAAGAAACAACTGATGGCAGCGGAAATGGACTTCTTCAGGAGGAGTTGTAGAAGATCAAAATTAGACAGGGTTAGAAATGAGACTATTAGAGCCGAGATGAATATTGACAGGACAATAATAGATGAAATAGAAAGAAGACAATTGACTTGGTTTGGGCATGTGAAGAGAATGGAAGGTTACAGATGGCCCCGCAAAATACTGGAATGGATACCACCGGTGAGGAGGAAAAGAGGACGTCCACAGAGGAGTTGGCGAGATGACGTAGCGGAAGCAATGGTTGCGAGAAATTTAGAAGAACTTACATGCTACGACAGGTTACAATGGAAGTTGGGGACGGAGAAACGGTGACAGCTGTAAATATCCGTTATATATATATATATATATATATATATATATATATATATATTGTAACAGTACCAAATATGGTAGTTACATAATATGAACTAATGTAACGTCAAGTAAGAGAAAAACATGGAAGTATGTCTAGATAAATAAACCTAAGTGTATGAAAGTGTGTATCTACAAATATATTAATAAAAAATCCAACGATGAAGGAGATAACATTAACATAGCAACGCCAAATACAAAATGAAGAAAGAAAATGCCACGAGCCAAAACAAAATATCAGTAACCAGACCCAATAGGATCCAACAGTGAGGGGAACAAGCGAAACAAGGACCAACAAGCTCCAACAACAAAGGAGATAATAAAAAATAGCAACTACAATGAAAATATAAGAAAAAGAAGAAAGAAGAAGGACCAGGAAGAGCACCAAGAAGAAGAAAGAAGATGGACAAAAGATATAAGGACTCAACATAAACCACATGTACTAAAAACAATATAAGTGACAAAAGAAATGATGATTATAAATGTGAAAAGAAAACCAGTGTGAAACATTTAAGGAACCACAAACAATTACAGTGTGTACTTAATACAAATGTGAAACCTGTGAATAATTAACTAATTTCAACTGAATAAACCACACAAACAATTACAGTGATGAAGTTTACAGTGTGAGAAAATATGTTAATTTCATGATGAAACAACAAGAATTAAAATAGTCAAATAAACACAGACAATAAGTGTGACTAATTTAATAAAGTTGTGATCAATACACATAATCATAAGACCACCAGAATAGAACAAAATAGAACAATTATGTTATTGTTCATAGAGAACTGACAACAAATAAAAACATTTGTTATGTATCAAACAATGACAGGAATTAAGTTCCAACACTGACCAGAAAAATATTGTAAATAATAAAAAAAAGATTTGTGTTAGTGTTTAAGAAGGAGTTGTATAAACATGTGTAACAAGATAGTTAAAGTATTATATTAAGATACCGTAGTGAAGTCAGTTTAGTAGTAGAAAAATACTGCACTAAACAGATGGTATTTTGTTACATAACCCCACAGGGAAGATACCTATTACAACAGAAAATCATACATATTAGTATAAATAAATGATCATCAACTATGATTTCAAACAAGAATTTGTTATAGATAAATAATAAATCCTAAGAGACAATGTAATATATTGCAAAACAATGCAAATAAAACAAGTCAAACATAATGGCACAGAGAATAGCAGAGATGGAAAAGTATGCCAATTTAGTTAGGCAAAGTACAGTATCAAAACCAATATCAATGTTTATAAGAGTATTACCAGTAGTGAGATAAATATCTGATAATACATTGAGAACAGATTCTGAACAGAATAAGAACAATATTGTAACTAAAATATTGTAAACTAACTAACTATGTACATATGACCAGAAGTAAGCTGAACCATTGTATAGCTAATTAGTTAAGAAAAATACTGTATCAAATATTGAACACAGATTGTTACAATTGTTACCAGTAGTAAGAGGAAATCCCAATGCTACTTTGAGAACAGATTATGACCATAAAAACAATCACGTTATATACAAACAATTAAAAACCAAATGACTATTATGAAGAACACCAAATGTAAACAAACAATGACAAGCAAGTTATTTATGAAAAATATAACATATAAACTTGTGTAAAAGTAAATGAAAACATTATCAAAAGTTAGAGTAATATCTAATGCTACTTTGGAAATCCAAACCAAGTAGAACAATAACAATTTAGTTATTGTATTAACAAAAAATAAATGACTACTATGATATGACACAACATAAACAGAGCCATTACTGAAAGATTGAAGGGTTCTGAACTAATTAAAAGATAACCATTATATATAATAAATTAGGTACTATGAGTGTACACTAATTACAATCATTACATGATATGATTTATATAGAGAAGACCAAAAGTAAGGTGAAAAATTGTATAAGAGAGATAGAAGAGGACTGAAACTATGTAAATATTAAATTAACCACAGTCATATATAAATATTATAGTGTAAAAGTGTGTAAATAAACTTTACTAGTATTATTAGATTGTAATATTACTGTTTTAATTAAGGAAAATTAGTTTTAAGCACATTTATGGAAAATCAAACATGGACGCTTAATGACGCCATAACGAGATTTGTGTAGGGAACAATTATTCCCAAATTGTAAATCAAACCAATTGAGATATAGACTCAAAGTGTTTATTTAAGAAGTGTTTTATTATAATTAAGTAAAATCTGGTGTAACGGACTTATAAAAATAAGATACACCAGAAATAATAAATAAAATCGTTATTGTGATAGTAGTGATGAACGGAAAATAAGCATTTTTGGGCTTAAATTAACAAGCAGAATGTCCGCAATTCACTGACATCAACCATTTAACGATAGGACGTAAATTAAGAAAGTTATAGTAATTTTAAACTTTTCAGTTAAATTTGTGTACCAGTGCTGACGTCAAAAAGCCTCAACACCAAACTCGATTTTGCCAAAAAATTAAATATTTTAATAAAACAAAGGCGTTTGGGTCAGAGAGTACAATGTTTCCAGCCAATAGAATGAATGACTTTCGACAGACGACCGAGAGACGCTTTCAGGAAACATTACAGTTCACGTCTAGCTTTTCAACAGAGAGGTCACGCAACTCGACGGACATGAAGGAGTTTATATTTGAATTTTGTGCGCGACATAGTCATTAAGTAACCAAAATAACATAACCTTTAACACTACACCAATATATACGAGTGAAAAGTGAGGAGTTATTTAATTATACAAGTACGGTCAGTGTATAATGTCGACCATACTTGCGAGTGATGTGATAAATAAGAAACAGGGAGTACAATTTTATTTAAACAATACTGAACAAAAATAATAATTTCGTAAATGACTAACTTTCGATACTACGCAAGTCAGATAATGCAGAGTATCGAAAACAATAATTAAATTATCAGAATTAAAGAAAAATTTAATTCACAATTATTAAAATATTATAAAAATATTTTAATTATTTATAATAATTAAAAATATCATGTTTGAAATAATTATTAATGAATACAAGAATATTTAGTCACTCATTTGACTAAACTTATTTTTCTTGATTTTTTTCGATGTTTTGAAATATACTTTATTAATTTTCATACAGTATAAATAAATGTAATTCTGATAATAGTATATCAAAGTATTACGAATGATATGTTTATATGTATAGTTTAAGAAATAATAACTGTTAAGAAATACTTATCCATTGTAACAACACCGGTTATAACTAACCTCAGAATCGTTACGGTAACTTGATAATTTCAATATTACCGATCTGTTCTCAAGTAACATCCAAATCAGATAGAACTACTAACAAGAGTTTTTTGAGAAATTTTTCTCTTGTGAATAGATGATTTTTAAAACGAATTATTAAACGAAAGTAATACATTTTTAACTACTGTACAAGTCATACAGCTTGACAATTGCAAACTAGTATTGTAAGATGCGTGCGCATTCCCGCGTACGATAGTTCCATAAATACCAGACATATGGTATCAATTTTTGATTTTTATATTTTTTCGCTTATTATTCATTATTGTTAATTTTATATCGTTATTTGTATTACATCTTGTGCCTGGTATCATGTTACCTAAAAGAACCTTACGAAATATGGTAATTCACTGAACCAAAATAACATTGCCTATTGAAGTTAAATTATTGTACCAATAACAGGTCTACCAGCCTTGAGAATTGGACAGAGTCTTATTTGAATTTATTAATTGTAATCAGTAATTGAAAGGTTGTTAGTTTTTGATTATTAATTGTCAAAGAGTTTATTATTTATTAAATTGTTAATAAACCTCCACATTTATTACCAGTGAAAGGAGTATCATTTCTATTAAAAATAAGTTCATTTATTTTTTAATCAGTTCTAACACAGGTGGCGGAAGAATTTGAAGAGGTCTAACATAATTAAGAATATTAATTAGATATTGCTTCATTTATTTTTGTGTATGATACTATATTAAGTATTCGATCTGAATATTTACTTGAATATAAAGTGCATGTATTTCAGAAGAAACGTCACAGAACAGGACTGAAGTATTCACGTGTGGTAAGTGAGGGAGGTATACAACAGAGTGCGCGAACCATTTTAAAATAAAAGAAGTGGACTATTATTACGCACCCATTAAAAAACAATACAATAACTCTAATAACCTTAATAATTACAATTACATCTTTTAATAAACAACATTATCGTAGATACCAGTGCGTGTCTACACTCACACGAACACACCAAAATATATCGAATACACCACATTAAGAAGAATTATTTATATATTTATATCCAACAGTGTGGCAGAAGTGAGTGAAGATACACTACATCAAAATATAAATATAAATATCTGTATCTGTAACTATAATCTATATATTACAGATTGACGAACCCAACGTGGGGCTTGACATAATAAGACCCCAGGAACGTAGATACTACATAACTACATCACAAACATCAATACATGTAATGTAATTTTACATTACAATATATATATATATTGTAACATTACATTTGGAACAACTTAATATCGTACTTGATTTAATGAAGACTTTGGATAAGAAGCTAAACAAGAAGAACAATATCTTCCAAGATGATAGCGAAGAGGAACGACTAACCATTTCAGACTGACTAGTAATACAACTGACCGTACCCAAAATTAATGATTTAGGCAAAGTGATGCAAAATACATTCAACCCCGATTATGACATGAACTTTCAATAATGACAAAATAAATAATTATAAAGACAGACGGCTTATGAACCAGTACTATAAAGAAACAAATGGTTTCATTCAATGTATCGTAATATCAAGATAATCAAAATACAAATTGAGGGATAATAGGCCCAAACATGTAATACTATGTAAAAAGAAATATTAGTAAGTGATTAATTTAAATGATGTAATGAAAATATAACAAACCTTATTGTAGATACATGAACCATACAACTAATTGTAACAGATAGTGATCATAAGATTGTCCAGAAAACAACAAATAATAACTTGTCCACAGTAACATTTGATAACAAGAGTGAAGTTTTTTTAATAACAATAAAATGTAAAAACCTATAAAAACCAATAAGTATGTTTATAAATACAAACTATTAAGTGTTCAGTGAAAAGGGTAAACGATAAACATAGTGACAAGTAATGTGAAACACCAATCAGACCCAATCAATCAGACAACAGGACTGAGGAGATCAGCCCTGATTTAAACGGACCGCGGCAGTGTAAATCCATCAGGTCCCATCACTGAACCGACAATTTGGGTATTTACTAGGACGAGACAAAATGACTGACGATACAATGACGATAGTGCACAATCACTTCTTAAAAAATGTGAGAGAAGAACTACTGAACGAAGACACGATAACGCACAATAGTTCGAATAATGAGATCGCATATATCATCGCCCAAGTGAATGGACTAGAGACAAGATTCATGATAGATACGGGCGCAAACGTGTCGTTAATCGACAACAATGAATACATCAAAATTCAAAAATATAGTAAGGCCATCTTACCAACTTTACCAATTCAAAATATAATTTTAATCGGAGCCACCGGAAGGCAAAACAAGTCAATAAGGAAACAGGTATCATTAACAGTGACCAGCAGAAATGTAGCTATACCTATGATTTTTCTAATAGCTAGTAATCTACCATTTAATCTACTAATAGGCTGTGATATTTTGAGAAAATACTCAGCAATAATTGACATGAGACAGGCCATAGTGTCGTTAAAAGTGGATAATATAGAATGGACAGCAAAATTAGTAGAAAATAAAAATGTACCTTCATGCAATAGTATAAGAAAATTCAATAATAATCAAGATGAGTCATGGAATGTAAGAAGGGAATACTTTGGGAGTGAAGACAGTTTATGGTTGGAAAAATTAGAAGAGATCCGACAATTTCGGTCAGAACAAAATGAATGTAATTTAACTACAGAACAAATAGAAAAGTTAATATCAATATATAATAAATACCGCTATGTTTTCTCTGATATACCTAGCAAAGTAAAAGATTATCAATTTACACTACAATTCAAGGAGCCTGTAAATTTTAATAAAAAATCATATCCCGTTGCTTATGCATTAAAAGAAGCAGTGAGGACTGAACTAGACAAAATGATAGCATAAGATATTATTGAGTATAGCTGTTCCCCATATACCAGTCCGTTAATAGCCGTTCCCAAGAAAGATGGCAAAGTACGACTCTGTTTGGATGCTAGAGAGATTAATACGATCATAGTTAATGACAGAACATCTCCCGGAGAGATTGAGGAGATATTGAAAAAATTTAATGGCATACAATTTATCAGCACCTGGGATACTGTTTGTGGGTATTGGCAGGTGGAGTTACACCCAGATAGTCGAAAGTACGTCGCCTTTATTTTCGAAGGAAGGAACTACCAGTTCAAGAGACTACCGTTTGGACTGGTAAATTCAGTAGCTGTATTCGTAAGATGTATGGACCAGGTGTTGGGTCCAGATACTATTCCATATACCACAGTCTATGTTGATGACTTGTTGATTACTTCAGTGAATTGGGAAGACCATTGTAACAGAGTAGGACAAGTATTACAAAAACTATCAGACAATAACGTTACCCTAAAACTTCAAAAATCCAAGCTTATCGCCAGTGAAGTCCAATTCCTGGGTTTTAACTTAACAAGACAAGGAATAACACCATCCAATGAAAAGATTGAAGCAATCCAGAAGTTCCCAAGTCCTAAAAATAAAAAGCAACTTCAATCATTTCTGGGACTTTGCAATTATTATAGGAAGTTTCAGAGAAATTATTCTGAAATGACAGCAAAGTTTTCTCCACAATTATCCTCTAAGAACAAATGGTCCTGGGGACAGGAACAAGACAATTTACTCCAAATGATCAAGCATAATTTCCTAAGTTCAGTTGTATTAAAACATCCTAATTTCAACCAACCTTTCTTTATGAACTGTGATGCCAGTGATATAAGTTTAGGATCTGTATTATATCAAGAAGATATTGAGGGAGAACATCAGGTGGTGAGTTTTGCAAGCAGAATACTTAATGGATGTGAACGCAATTATAGTGTAACGGAAAAGGAGTTATTAAGCGTTGTATTCGCTTGTGGGAAATTCAGAACCTATATTCTTGGATACCCGATAACTGTGAGGAGCGATCATAAGTCAATATCTTTCCTAAAAAATTGCAAGATTAACCATGGGAGATTAGCAAGGTGGATACTCGCACTACAGGAGTACCATATAAATTGCGAGTACGTTCCAGGAAAACAGAATATTGCTGCAGATATATTGTCCCGGATTAACATAGAACAACAAACTTTTGAAGGGGAAAAAGAAACAATCATCAAGGTATATACTATAATAAAAAACAAATCAGATTTGGAAAACATCATGAAATCAATTTCACAACAACAAACAGAGGATACAAAAATCAACAATTTTAGACAAAGACTGATCCAACAGGATGAAAAAATCACTGCATATTACTGTCTACATGAAGACATATTATTTTACAAACCAAATAATAACCAAGGATCATGGAAGGTGGTGATACCTAAAGCGTTAGAAACAGAATTAATACTGGACTACCATAGTCGATATGGGCATATGGGTGCATTAAAAGTAATGAAGGCACTTGAGGAACACACTTACATTAAGAATATCAACAGGAGAGTTAGAGAATGTATTCGGCAGTGTCACATCTGTCAATTGGCAAAATGCAATAACGAAAAAACAGAAGGAATTATGCAACCTATTACATCAACTGGTAAATTAGAGAGAGTATTTTTAGATGTGTGTGGACCGTTACCTCGTAGTGGAGGGAGAAAACAGTATAAATTTATTATAATCATGTTCGACCATTACTCCAAATTTACAAAACTATACCCCATTAATCGGGCGACTACAAAAAAGATTCTGCAAATAGTGATCCAACAATACATACCAGAGTTAGGAGCTCCAAGATCAATTATTACCGATCACGGAACTCAGTTTCGAGGAAGGGTTTGGAAGGAGACTTTGTTAGATCTAGGTGTCAAGACATATAAAACATCTGTCTATCACCCAAATAGCAACCCGGCGGAAAGAGTACTGAGGGAGGTCGGCCGTATACTCAGGACATATTGTTTTGATAAACACCAGAAGTGGAGTGACTACATTGCACAAACAGAGAGCTTTATCAACTTAGCTTACCATGAAGCAATACAAGATACTCCATATACCATAATGCATGAAAGACTACCACCCCGAGAAATTAGTGAAATAATCAACTTCCCAAACAACCCAGCTTACCAGTTCGACAACGTGAGATTCCACAGCAAACTGAATGAACAAGTGGAGAAAAGAAGGAAAAAATACAAAATAATTCAGCAGAAAATGATCCAGTACAAGATTGGAGACAAAGTATTGCTAAAAAACCGCGAATTGCCAAGTTCTAAGGAAGGAATAGCAAAAAAGCTATTTTTACTGTATAATGGACCAAAATATGTTGTTATAAAAAACAATAACAATAATACTTATGTCATTAGTGATGTGGAAACAAAAAAGATTAAGGGGACATACAACCAAGTTTCCTTAAAAATGTATTATGAGCGTAATAAACAAAGTTGAATGTACCACAAAATTCTAAAGAAATAGTAAGATCAACTTACAACTAATTATTAATGAGAATTAATTTGGAATTGAAGAATTTATTATTATAATACCTCAAAATTCAAAGAATATAGTAAGCTCATCTTACCAACTTTGATAATCCAGAATATAATTTTAAATGAAGCCAAATAAACAAATTTGAATATCTCAGAATTCAAATAAATAGTAAGAACAACTTACAGTACAGTTTGATAATGTTATTATGAATCAAGCGAATAAACAACTGGGAATAAATTTCCAAATTCTAAACAAAATAAGCACCTCTTATTAAATATAATTATGAACTTATTATTGGAATATAAAAGAAAGATGCAACATCCATAAATCAGAAGAAACCATAAAACGAATAAGAAAGGACAAATGTAGACAGTCGACGATGAAAATAAGACAAGACTAGAAACGAATTTACTACAAATAACCTGTCATGATTGTGAGAGATTTAACAACAACTAAAGATGCAAATACTTGTTATGTTTTAAGTGAATGAAAAATGAAGATTAAGGAGTACTGATAAAGAAGGAAAGAAGATAGTACCAATTGAAAATAAAAAATGTTATTAATATCGCCACAAGAAAATAAACATCTGAAAGAATCAATGGAAAGAAATACTTAGATCTGAGAAGTTAAGCTGAGTGAACCATCCCAAGAATATATTATTATATTATTTTTATTTGATTTAGTCGTGAATAGACTAGTGATTATTAAATGTGATTGACTGACGAGATAGCTCCAGCAATCGATATTATTGATGTATTATGTATTATAAGGACAGCGGGGTATTAGGTCAAGAGAGCCCCCCGACTGATTCCAAAATATATGGTGATTAATTTGTTAGGGAAGTAACATGTTCCAGGGATAGAACGCTTATAATTAAAGACAAGTATACCAGATCATAAAAAGAATAACAAATGATAATGTGAAAGAGAAGATAATTGATAATTTCAACAAAAACAATATTTTATTAAAATGATCAAATTTGGTGGCAGGGTAGTATGTAACATTACATTTGGAACAACTTAATATCGTACTTGATTTAATGAAGACTTTGGATAAGAAGCTAAACAAGAAGAACAATATCTTCCAAGATGATAGCGAAGAGGAACGACTAACCATTTCAGACTGACTAGTAATACAACTGACCGTACCCAAAATTAATGATTTAGGCAAAGTGATGCAAAATACATTCAACCCCGATTATGACATGAATTTTCAATAATGACAAAATAAATAATTATAAAGACAGACGGCATATGAACCAGTACTATAAAGAAACAAATGGTTTCATTCAATGTATCATAATATCAAGATAATCAAAATACAAATTGAGGGATAATAGGCCCAAACATGTAATACTATGTAAAAAGAAATATTAGTAAGTGATTAATTTAAATGATGTAATGAAAATATAACAAACCTTATTGTAGATACATGAACCATACAACTAATTGTAACAGATAGTGATCATAAGATTGTCCAGAAAACAACAAATAATAACTTGTCCACAGTAACATTTGATAACAAGAGTGAAGTTCTTTTAATGACAATAAAATGTAAAAACCTATAAAAACCAATAAGTATGTTTATAAATACAAACTATTAAGTGTTCAGTGAAAAGGGTAAACGATAAACATAGTGACAAGTAATGTGAAACATAACATAGACAGTTTTAGAATAATTTATGAATTAACTGAGAGAAGACTAATTAATTAGTGCATAATTTATTTTATAAAAATGTGCATGTTATTATGTTTTATCACGTTGTTTTATTATCATGGTATTTATGTTGTTTATTGTATGTAGCAGGTGAAGCAGTTATTTTAAGAGAATATCAATTAACTGATGTTAATTTCATTTTTATGTTAACAAATATATCACCATAGAACTGGTGTTAAACAGTGATCAATTGATTGGCAAAGCAAAGTAGACTATAAAAAGATGTTATTGCTAAGTGTTAAACAATTGTATAGATTAAGTAAAAAACAGTTTATTTGTTCAAAGGTTCAGTAGAATCATAGCCATGTGGGCATGAAATTAAACTAATAGGATAGCATATCTTTTTGTTTTGTTAAGATAGTGTTATACGTTAAAAAGTTTTTATGGTTGTTAAAAGTTAATTTAACTGTTAAAGGTTTTAAACATGGTGATGAAAATAACACCAGTACATAGGCCAGGTAAAACCAACTTTTATAAATTTTAGATAATAATGTTAGGGATTTTGTAAAACAAATGTGGAAGGATAAATAGATTTATAGTTAATAGTGTACACAACGAATCTAGAAACAAAATAATACATCTCAAGTTATCTAAGAAAAATTCAAATAACAAAATTGTAACATCTGTAGTTCTTAAGTAAAAGTAGGCATGTTTAGTGTCTATATATCACAAATGTAAAGATCAAAATAATGCTGCTAATAGTTTTAAATTCCCAATCAGTACAGAAAAGTTATACTAATTTGAAGGTTTTGAACAAATTTAGATTTTGAAATAATGAAAGTATATGACAATGTATATCCGAATCAACCAACCAGATTCCAAGTTTACCCTTAGCAACCAGAAATTTCGGATAAATAAAAAAGAGACTTCTTTGACAACGATCATAGCGTACAGACGCGTTTGTAAAACGTCTAACATAATTAAAAATAAACTGTGAAAACACGTTACAGACATATTGATACAGATAGAGATACATAACACGAACTATTACACCAAGTGAGGAACATCCAGTATATGAAATAGAAGAATCAAGAACCAGGGAGAAGGACTGAGGCGGACGTGGGCCCTATCTTCGACCACGAACCATACAAAGAAGTGGATTTGGTGACTTTGACATCTTATTATATTGTGTATCAACAACCACTTTTGTATACACGACTTTTTAAGAATTAATCAACTAAAACTACAGACACCATATCACACCAACACTAAGAACACTCACTAATAACACGATTTGAGATTGACACCTTTTCAAACACCACAAGAACCTTTGATTTGGATAATAATTATTAAATACCTAAACTGGACATAACCTATAATAACTAGTAATCACGATCCGACTGCCTGTGTGCACATTACACTCTAACTTTGTAATATCCTTGAACTGTAAAACTTGTATTTTGATTTATAGAATAATATTTTGTTTAAATGTAATCCCCGAACCAGATACGTCCTGAGATATTTTATTTTTATTAGAACAATAACCAAAGCATTCTTTTGGTCTGACTAAATACTGAATAATATCTGCTACTACTGTACCAACTGGTAAAAAGAAGACGTATAATTTGCGCCACAATTGTGATTATCATAATCAGATTTAAGAAACAATTAACCAGTGCTTTTCTGAATAAAGGATTTCTATAAGGATATATGTTTGATGTTATATTTGCGTCGTTATTATTGCTGTTCCATTTAGAAAATAAGTTCACAGAGTACAGCGGAAACCACGATGGTTGGCAACGGTGAGTGACGTCACGGAAACGGTACGTATAGTGGGAGCGAGCGGCAGATTACAAAACCATTCGCCGTTCAACATAACGTATTAATAATTACAAATTGACGACTCCAGTGCGAGGCGAAATAAGTCGCTACATTTATATATTTGTTACAGATCGACGAACCCTTCAGTGGGGCAGAAAGTAAAAGAGACACATTATTTATTTGTTACAAATTGACGAATCCAAAGTGAGACTTTAAGGAAATGAAGAAGTAACGAACGAACGCAACACATTATAATTAAAGATCGTTACTATTTGACGCTTCCAACGGGCGGCGTATGTAATTTAAGTGCACACAACATAACATTTAAGTAACATAACGAAAGTAACACAATTTACGTGTTACAATATATATATATTTAGTCACTTTTTGCTACAGTCCGTTTCTTGATATATATAATACATTTAATATTTATAATTAAATTTACCTCAAGATGTTATTTTTATCCTTTATTGGAACATGTTTCGGGTACTATCTTGTACCCATCCTCAGCCTTCCGGTTTTTTTGTCTGGTGAAGTACATATGTTTTGTTGGTTGACTATTATTATTGTGGCTTCCTGTTGGTTTCTGGTATTTCAAATTAGTTTTATTGTGTGTGATTGTGGTGTATGTGTTAGTTTTTTGTGTATTTTCTAAGTTGAGTGCTTTGAATATTGTGTCATGTTTTGTATTGATTTGTATTTGTTCAGGTATTAGTTTGTTTTCTGTTTTATGTTTGTATATCTGTAAATTTTCCCAAATGTTCATTATGGTGCCTTTGTGTGGTATATGTTTTATTAGTGTTACATTGGTTATGTCTGGGAATTCATGTCCTGTGTTTATTGCATGTGTGGCTAAATTGGATTTATATATTTCTGGTTTTTTGTATGCATTTAGGTGTTCAAAATAACGTTTTTTCAGCTGTTTTTTTGTTTGTCCTATGTAACATTTATTGCAATCTTGGCATTCAATTTTGTATATGCCGTTAGTTGTTGTATTATCTATGTTGTGTGAGCTATTTAGATTTTGTAATTTATTTTTATTAGTTTTGTATGCTATTTTTATATCTGTATTTTTCAATAGTTTTGTTAGTTTTGTCATTTTATTATTTATGTATGTGAATGTGGCCCATTTTTTGCTGTTGTTATTATTTATGTGTTGTTCAGTTTGATTTATTCTTAATTGTTCAGTTTTTATTTTATATTTGATTTTATTTTCTATTTTTATCACAGTATTATATATATAATATAATATATTATATAACACATAACTATGTCTACTTCACTTTGGTTAAATATGTCGTACTTAACCGTTTTTGTTTCTTCCGTAATAATTATTTGTGGTGGTGTGAATTCAATAATTTAGGCGTATGTGGTTCTGTTTTACTGTAGTTTAATTGTTTTATTGTTTGTGCTCACTGCTTCTAAAGTTAAAAGTCAAAATTAAAAAAGTTAGAAATTTTCCCTGAACTCGATTTATATCTCGCACGCCATTTATGATTCTTATATAGGTTAATCGGAGCAAAACCTCGTTCAAGTGTTCGCTTCAACGGATAATAATTAACTGTTCTCATTTCCTTCGTCTCCTAAAATTCTTAGCCAATTTAATATACATCATACATTGTTTCAAATTACCTTGGCTTCCGATACATTTTTATTTAATACATTATATCACTGAAAATATTTTCGTTATTATTTAATTGTATGAAATACTAAATACATATTCGGTTTCTTTAATCTATTTTGCTTATTTTGATACTAATTAATATAGTTTTACAAAGTTTTTATTTAAAAAAGTTATATTTCTTTCATTTTGGAAAAGTAGGCTTAAATTTTTGTTTCCTGTCCTTGTCCAAATAATAGCCATTTTATCTGATATAATTATTATTATACTGAATCTAAGATTGATATAATTGTTTATCTTTCCTTAATTTCTTGCAATTTTGTGCATTAATTATTGTTTTTAAATATAATTCATTTATCTATGACTCCTCCTCTGAAATTTTAGTTAATACTCTTCATTTTTATTCATAATTTTACCTATCTTCTGACAATATCTTTTTAGAGTATAAATTACATGGTATTACTATGTGATGGGTTTATCTTGCATAAATTTCATCAGTTTAGTTGGTTTATAGGACTAGATTTGTCAATTATAATGTAGTTTAGATTTACTATTTGGCCTAGATTTTATCTGTTGTTACCTACAAAGTTTTTATTAATACAGTTAGTTTATACTCTTTTCTGACCTTCTATTTTAATATAATATTCATTAATAATTCCTTCTTTTACTACAATAACATTTAGTATTGACTTTAAACAATTAAAACATAACAATTATTTGACATTAAATATGGTATTTATATTCATACCCTTTTTTGTACTGATTACTTACAGTAACTCCTAAAAAAAACATTTTATTATATAAGAATGGTATCCACATTCAGACATTGCATTCCTAATTCAAACTATTAACCATAATAACATTTTATAAATATAAGAATTAATCTCTATTTCTAAACCTTATGCATAGAGTTCATATATAGTAATTGAAACCTAACATTTCTGTTCCATTAATTTTTTAACACTTTCTTAAAACTATTTGGGTACAGTCTTATCTGTTTTTCCTTAACTTTAGGGATGTATCCCTTGTCACTGTATGGATTAACTCCCAGCTGTCTATTTATATTATTCACTCCATTGAATGTTGTCATATAAACAGTGGCATTTTATTAGAAAGAGTAGTCATTGCTCTTTCACCATACTATTTTATTAAATAGCACTCATTATACTATATTAAAACACTTAAAGTTATTTAAAGGTACAGTATTTAATGTACTTTCTCAAAGTTTATTTATGATAATCTAATAACTTGCACTTGTCCCCTGTTATTTCTTGATACTATCACTAGTCATTTTCATAGTTTTATAATATCAAATTGTTTAATCATGGGGGAACTGTTAAGATTTGTCTTTATTAATTATACAATAACTTTCTTGGTGCACTTCTACTTAGCACTTTAAACACTCTTGTTTTTATTTATTCTACATGATTTTCTGGTTTTTTGGGGTGTTATACTTTCTATAGTGACATTTACTTTCTTTTGGGGTTTTTGTTTTCTCCCTATTGGGTTTCTTTTGGGTACTGGTCGTATTCTACTTCCTTTATTACATGTTATCTTCAAACTTGTCCCTGTTCATTAGGTATATTGGTTTGTTCTGGATATCTTCCTTCTTCATTCTTGGTTTCTTCAGTACCATTTTGTTATTATTATTTTTCTTTGTTCTGGGTCTCTTCCCTTTTTCGTTATTGGTTTCTTCATTATTATTTATTCTTGTTTATTCTGGTTCGTTTATTTGGTCTGGGTAGCTTCCTTACCTACTCCTATCCTACCTGGGTATTATTCTTATTTTAATTTTAGTTTTTTGGGGTTTTATTTTGTTGTACTTTTATTTTAGTTGCAGAGTTTTTTCTTTATATTTACTTTTTCTTGTTATGGTGGTAATTTATGGTGATTTTTATTTGGTTCTCATTTGGATTTTTCTGGATATTCCATATAATTGATTTTTACTAATGATCATATGGTAATCTATTTAAGTGGATTATCTGTCATGCTACTATATATATATATATATATATATATATAATTTTAATGTCTAGATTCTGTTTAATTTTTAATTGACGATTTGAGTTTGTATTTGTACACATTGTACGTATTTCTAATTTTAAAAGAGGTTATATTAACTTTTGCATCTGAAGGGGATCATAGATTTATAGTGACCGAAACTTGAGGTTTCTTAAAACTGAAATATCGTTAACGTCCGATTCAGTACTATACATTATAATAATCCAGTTCTGATATGAATAAGCAACAAAGTGATGCCACTGTTGTATTTTTCTTAGTAGGTTTTCCCAACAATCCCTTGTTCCAGTCTTCAGAAAATGTTTCATCGTTTCACACATACGTCAACAAGTAAACATTTTATTCGTATTTATGGGTTTCATTTGAAATGCCCAAATAATATATTTGTTTCAGTATTGTCAATGTCCGATGTTTTACTTCGTGTACTATCTTTACTATTTCGGCTAGTACAGGACGTGTTGCTCTAACCTAAAGATCTTGATTGTCATTGTTATCCTTTATTTTAATCTTTACTGGCTCCTATTTGTCTAGTCAGTAACAATTGCAAATAATAAGATCGCAAGGTTGATTTTATTTAAGTCTATTATAATGCATTTTATGATGTAAAAGCTAATGTCAGTTAGTTATTATCGATACAAATCAGGTTTTCTGAGTGACATAATCTAAAATTAAAAAACATATTAAGTATTCAAAAAAATCAGTAGACTTCATTAAAAACAATATTTTTGTTCTTTGATGCTTCTGCTACATTTTAAATGCTTATACTATTGACTAGAAACGAATAATTTATTTCTAGGTTAGTAGAATACAAGTCTGAGGCGACTGGTGATGGAGAAGTGTACACTAGAGACTCACAAAAGTGAACAAGCAGTATTAAGTGATCTAATTCTGATGAGTGTGTGTCATAATATACAGGCAGAGGTTATCACGTCAAGACTGAAAACATTGAACTATGCCCCCCCCCCAAAGGCGGAACAAATTTCACCTTACGAACTTACGTGTTATACTGTAAGAATGTAAGCCCAATATGAGATGTATTTTCGTGCATAGTAATCCTAATTACATTTAAAAAATAGGTTGTAATAGCTAACAATTCGTTAATATATAGGGTAAGTTTTCTAAAATTAGCGGAGTAAATATCAAAGACGGGATATTTATAAAACCCCGAATAAGGAACCATATGATGACGGATTCAGTTTTTGGGAGGAAGAAATAGTAACTTGAAGGAGCAGTTTGGATAACATTTTAAACGCCGTTTTAAACACCATGGGAAACAAAATGCTGGGAACTATGCAGAATTGGTAAGTAAACTACGTGAAAGCAATAGTGTACTTTGTTGAGAATTTTGGAATCACAGCATAGAGTTTTTTAACGCTTCCATTATAATTTATCAACATGGAAACTTACTTTTAAGAATCTCGATAATGCTTGGAGATTGTTGCTATACTCTTAAAAGAGACGTCCCTTAGGCTTCTAGTAGCAGAAAACCAACTACAATCTGAGTATATGACTAGCGAAATATAAAAACGTTAAAGGTATATAATTAAAAAAACCTCGCTGTCTGCGAACCTTTGACAAACAGTTAGGAAAGAAGAGCAAAATTACAAATTTAACTAGCATGATGCCAAAGAATGTTGTCTCTTATCAGTTGCTGGTCTGTGGTCACTGTCGTGTTTCCTTATTTTATCTTTAACTAATTTTCTTGAATTAAACGTTTATTTGCCACGTCTTTAATGATGTAAAGATTTTAAATTTAAATTTATTAAGTTTTTTATCCAAACTGTTCTATCTTATCTAAAATGCTCTTTTCTCTTGCTGCGCATTATACTGTTCAATATTGTCTCATGCTGTGAGCTCAGAATAATTTAGTGTGGTCATCTGAACCGAGCAGTGAAGTGGGTTGAACACAATTGATCGACCAATATGGCGACCGTCGGAGCGTAATGATCTTGGTGCCACGCGCTTATAATACATGATATTATTATGTTATATTTGCTTGAATCAAAGTAATTGTGATAAATTGCATTTTAAATTTAACTCGTGGGATAGAAACTCTTATACTCTGCCCTCACGATGCCATCAAAATACTGCAAGTAGTTAATCATTAGTTAGAGGAAAAGTTTACTAATAGTTAGCTTTATGTTAACTAATGAACTGACTCTTGTTAGAGTTACATGTACAGCACCTACCCGATAGTCTCTTCGTTTAGCCTAGCAACCTCACTTGGTTTGTAATACATGTTCATCTATAGAAGGCATCTTCCGCTTACACTTGGCACAGTCATCATCATCCTCAAGGTTTAAACCAAGAATGGTTTGTTCCGGTCTCAAATAGGCAAATATTACAGTTGATCACTCCAGCGCTACTTCGAACGTCTCCTCCGTCCGGGAGCTACCCCTCTCCGTCCTCTTGGCTTATAGTTCCATAGTTGTTTGGGGATGCGGCAGTCATCCATTCTGCAAAGATATTCCCACCAATTCAGCCGATACTGTGCGATCCTGTCGAGTATACTTATAATATTCAGTTCCTGCCGTGTATCTGTGTTTCTTCTATGATCATGGAGATTATACCCCGCCACGTGCCTGAGAAATCTCATTTCAGCCGCTTGGATGCGACTGGCCTGGCCTTGCGTTAAAGTCGAATTCTAAGACCCATAAAGAAGTGTGGGAAGAGCCATCACCTTGTAGAATTTTAGGCGTGTTCCTTTACTTGCTGACTTAAGGGTTCGCCTGATGGTCCCGCATACAACGTTGAACTTATGCACCACGTCGTTGCTTGTATTATAAGACACACTATAGCCCAGGTATTCAAAACTGCTAACTTGTTCCAGGACAGTACCATCTGTAACAATTTTTGCCCGTATGGGATCAGTTCCACAAAAAGCCATCACCTTGGTTTTAATTATGGATATCTGCAATCCAGAGTCTTTGCAGATTTTATTTAACAAATGTATACCCATCTGCAATCTGTTTTCAGAGTCCGACAGAATAGCCTGATCGTCCGTAAACAACAAAGTGTCAATTGTTGAGTGACCAATCATAAAATGGTCTGGAAGACACATCTGCCAGTTATGTATGACATCGTCAATATATAAATTGAAAAGTAAAGGTGATAATGGACACCATTGTCGTATTCCACAAAATTGATCAGGCCAACTCTAGGAGCTGTTCTCGGTCTCCTTGCTTCTATTAAGATTTCATTCTCTATATACAGACTCTGTATTGCTCTAATTAGATGTTGTGGGATCCCTTTCCTTGCCATTACTGCTCATAGTTATCTCCGATTCACTCTGTCAAAAGCCTCTTGACACAGTAGATTGTTAATACCTTAAATAACCAGTATAATATTATCTATCTATTATCAAAGCATTAAAGCCAAATGTCGTTCCGCAGACTCATAACAGAAACCTGTTAACGTGTACGCTCTAATTAAAGCTTATGTCCAGATCACTACGATTATTATGAGAGAGAAGGACATTTAATACCCAAGAACAGTCGTAATAGATCCCAAATATAGCTGGTCTTTTGGCTTATTAGCTTATATCAAATTTTACTTTACTCTTATATATGTGCGAAGCTATATAATCTTCGTCGAATATAGTAAACCTCTTAAAATTTAAATTCTTAGATTTTTTCCAAAGCGAACTCTTCGTCACCTAGCTTAATGTCACATCTATTCCTAACGTGTCTCATAGTCTTTCCAAACATACTATTAGTCACTAGCTTGTAGAAGCCTTTTTAAAATTTGTCTTACTCTGAGCTCTCTTATCTTACTGAGTAACTGTCAATAACTAATTATTTGAATAGTAAATAAATTATAACAGTATTTTTTCAACTGTAAAATAATTAGCGTTACATCACATGCAGTTGAAAACACGTAATTTGGAAAGGTGTAGAAACCGCAAGTTCATGTTCACTAGCATCTGGTCGACTTTATCGAACAATATAGAGTATATTAACTTGTGAAAATGACGTCATGTGCGTTGATCTATAAAAGCACGCTTCAGCCGTGAGTTACGCAGTCTCTCATAGTTTACGGTGGCAAACTCGATTTCCTGCCAATCCTTGGGAACTCGGAGTCATCGTCGAGAAAGCGGCTGAATTAGTTCTACGAATTCAGACACGGCATTCTAGATCATCGACTGGTGGCTGTAGACGAGGACTAATTCAGGAGCAACTTGGACGGACACAACGCCCAGTGGAAATCCTGAGATCGCCACTTTAGGAGGGCAACGGCCGGTGTGAAAGCGTAGGAGCAGGCCTGTGAGATCGGGCGGGCAACTTAACCCAGCAAATTCAGAGAAGTGAAATTATAAAATTATTTATAAAGTATAAACAAGTAAAGACTCCTTTTAATTGATAATTGTAAATATGTCAAAATTTATATATTTTAAACTCATAATTTTCATGTGTAAACATACATATTTACGTTTTATATGAGTTATTAATGAATGTATTAATTCATCTAATCAAAATTTATTTCTACAAGTCCAGTCAGCTTCAAACCTTTTACCTTGCAACACACACACACACACACACACGCGCGCGCGCGCGCTTCTTGTTGCAGTAAATTTTTGATACGTAAATTATTTAATATTTACTACTATTTTATAATGAAGATGTATTGTTTCCTTACTTGGATTATGTTTCGGGAATTAGAAATTTTCCCATCCTCAGCCACCTTAGTTTTGATGATGATCTTTGTAACACAAACAAAAATTTAATTTCGGCAAATGAAGACAATATTTAAAAAGTTATTTTTGTCTTATTAAACTATAAAGTCTTTACTGATTTAATAGAGTTTGCGTTTCACACCAGTACAATGGAGCGATGGGTAGGTGTCGCATAGAATAAGTAGTCAAGATATATGTTATCAGAGTGAAGTAGATTTATAAGTGATGCTATTATTTTATGACAATCTACTAAGCTTTTAAAACAGTTTTTATAACAGGTAGATTGTTTTATAAACAACTAATCTGCCTTTGTTGACCTTTGTAACACAACTAAAAGTTTACTTTCTACACATTGAAGTAAATTAATATTTAAAACTTCATTTTGTCTTATTTAAAAATTAAGCCTTTACTTATGTGATATAGTCTTTCTTTTCAATAAATTTTTAATAATTGTACATAATAATACAAGTCTACTTCCCTTCAATGTCGACTGCAGATACTTCAGACAAAGGGCTTGTTCCTGTTTGGACGAATTCGTGTGTCGATTTCATCTGTCTGGGTTCAGGATCGCTTTCGAGCGTTTAGGTATTTCTCGCAGGCACGGTTATATATCTTTCACCGCGAACCAATATAGTTACTGCTACTGGTGTGTTAGGCTTACGCTCTTTTCCAGTCAGCTTAAGGTGTCTATATCCCTAATCGGATATCTTGCACTGTCATGGAATAACACAATCTTAGTATTTCTCGCAGTAACATTAGGATTTTTTTTAACTTGTGTTTGTTACGACTGGCAGAGCGATCGTCATGTACCAAGCGGCGTCTACACGTTATCGATTCCAAAGGGAGACTGATTAAATCGTTTAAATAATTTTCATCGACTGAATTCTCGTAATCCGATTGGTTCTTTGGTAATCCCTACTCATAATTTTTCTCAGATAAGGACGTTCCTGTACAGATACGATTTTTCGGTACAAACATTCTGATATAAATCCCATATAAAAATTACCTATGTTTCGATAGTTATTAAAATTAACGTGTTTTTTAAGAATATCCCATAAAATAATTACATACCCTCGCATACGCACACTACACACGTGGCTAAGTACCATTCACAGCACTTAAAGTTGTTTTGCAAATCTAAAAGTACTTAAAACTAACATTTTTTACAATGTTCCTTATCAACTAATTTATATAATGTTCACATCTGCAATCTCTACTTATTCATATAATGTCTTTGTATGCTATCACGTGTCTATACTATTACACACTATATTAGCTAATTAGTCTATTACACATTACATTATATTATTTAATTACACATATACAAGCGTGTGAACCTCCCCCCCATCCACTACTGCTAATGAAATCAGTTAGGATATAAATGATACGCCATATTGTACACAGAATACTAAAAAATTAATTTATATGAATATATACCTAAATTAAGTGAAATTAACGCAAATTAACATTATGTTTGGAAAACTAGAGTAATGATATTATTACATGAAAATCGGTTTGTAAAACTTATATTTCATGAAGTATAATAAAAAGCCATTGATACAAAGTTTTTATTGTAAACTGATTGCTTTGTAACTATGACAAAAGTAGTGTGTAGGAGGGGGTACTGAGCCAGTGGACGAGGGGGTGGTGGTGATGATGTCACGGAATACTGGGCCAATCGACGGGGGGCGGTGGTGGTGGTGGTGATGACGTCAAGAGCATGACCTACCTCAACAGCCAGTGACGTCACAGGAACAACAATGGTGACATTGTTCTCCAAGGCCAACAATAGCGTCATTGTTTCATGACGTGGCCTAGTATTTCTACTTGTTGAGGTAGGTCATGACCGTAACGTTATAACCCCCCCTGTCTACCACTGGCTCGATACCCCCTCGTACTTGATCGTGTGTGTGTGTGCGCGCGTGCGCGCGTGCGCGCGCAAATTTTTCGCAAAATAATTCGCACTCGTTCATTTCGGTCGCGGTCTCGTTCATTTCGGTCTAGGTCACGTTCATTTCAGTCCCGTTCATTTCATTTCGGTGTAGGTCGCGGACATCTCGGGGTCGATGCCGTGGTCCAGCTCTGGACGATGCGTTGGTCGCGAGTGTTGAGATAAGACTGAAGGGGCTTAGCGAACGAGCCTCGTTTATATAGAAAGACAATCCCCCTCTTGTTCTACTAATGAGCGTAATTACACAGCACGTATTGCACCATACCGGGTTCACGGCGATACGACGGAACAGTTCTAACAAGCGGGTTCCACAACAACACGTAACTTAATAAGCAATCAAACCCAGTCCGTGAGATATTGTTTCAAGCGCGGTCAATGAAAGACTGACCTTGTCAACACTTTGACAATCATATAAATGGTGGGCAGCCCGGGAAACGAACGATAGAATTGCACAACAACACAAAATTTACTATGTTAAAAGTTAGTAAAACGTATTGCCAACCTCTTTTAACTAAAAAGATGAAAAATATAAAAATGTAATGAATAATTATAGACAATATAAAAGTAATAGGCTATATAAAAAATCCAAAAATCGAATGTTATTCAATAAAAATAGGTGGTAAGCCTTTAAAAAAGTACAATTAAGAAAAATAATTGTAGATAGTACAAAAATGACATACACACATATACAGAAAGTAATGACTAAAAAGTTAGTTTCATATAACCATAAACAAATTAAATGACCAACCATGTATAATTAAAAAGACGAAAAATATATAAATATGAGCGAGCGTACGCCACGTTTGGAATGCAGGAACGAGAAGAGAAAAAAATCTGTTAATACCAAAATATATCCTCATAATTTAATGCAAGCAATATTTTATGTAACAAGTCGTTAGTACCAACAAACGTTTTGAATCAAATCTGTAAAAACCGTTAGCACCATTTAATGTATAAACAATAAAAGTAACAAAGCAATTGATACCTATAGCCGACAAATCGACATTACCTCAAAGCAGGAACACCACATTTAACTATTTAAAACAAAGGCACGTGCCATCGAAAAAAAGTCTCTACTCCAAACAGAGGGGTGAGCTTGTTAATAGCATAATTGTGACGGATGCAAAGGGGAAGCGAGTCTGTGTGTGTGTGTGTGTGTGTGTGTGTGTGTGTGTGTGTGTGTGTGTGTGTGTGTACGTGTGCGTGTGTGTGCGTGTAGTCTTCCTAAAAAGATCGACGAGCATACGTTTGTAAATACAACTTTTCTCATCACTTAACCATCAAACAAACGGTTTCTATGTACTAAAATAATTCTCTGATGTGTGTTATTTAGAAAATATCTGTAACAAGGAACAATTATTACTAGTGACGTTTGCTTAACGCTCTCGAAATTGTCTAGAGTTAGTATGGCAAGCTGAATGATGCTGGTATAGGAGTCAGAATATGTTTTTGACTGAATAAGTGGACTGTGTGATCTGAGTTAAGTAGCGTTTATTGCAATATTTTGAAGAAGCGCAGGCCCACGCAATTACGTACGGCGTACATAGCCAAAATACAAATACGTGTGGCGTAAATTGCCAAGATACATAATGTATGGAAGAGAGAAACAATTGTATGAGAAGTTACATTAATAAATTTACATTGCCACGGCTAACAAAAAGGAAGAGTGCAGTGCACAGATGAAAGGTTGAGTCTTAACTAAACTGATTGCAGCAGCTGGCGACGCGTGCAGTACTGCGACGAATGACGTAAGTGCGTGGGCGAATTGCGCGTGAGCAAATAAGCAGATACAATGTATTAACATACTGCCCGCCCGAAATCGGGCGATTTTGACATAGTTTACAGTAAAAAACAAGGTTACTCAAAAACACACAAGTATACATTAATAAGTTGCAAATCTGAAAGATGTGATAATACATGATACATGAACATTGGCATAAATACAAATACAACATAACCAAATGTAAATACATTATTAATTAATGTTCACCGAATGATATATAATAATAGACACTAGAAATATACCCAAAAAATTTACTATAATAATAGACACTGCACCAAACAGTACACAATAACTGACATCACACTAAGAAAAAAGAGAAACGTTTAAATGTTTACTAATGCACAGATACATAGCGTACATTAATTGATACAAATGAATACAAATGCATAAGTAAGTACATTTAAAAATGTACTTAGTAAAAGTAGAGCATGTGCTCGTCCGGAAATGTCCCGGGCATGAAGCACCGAAATGTCAATTAGTCTGATGCCACCGGAAGTGGGCACAGCTTGTGAATAGGTCTACGCAGGATGCCGTGAGCAGTACGGACGTCCGCAACGCGTACTAACGAATCCTGCCCTACATAAGTCTGCGTGACAATACCACGTTTCCACTGCAATGATAGTGTATTGTCTTCTAAAATGAGGACTAGCTGTCCTGTAGACAAATTTTTAGAATGCCTTTTCCATTTACTTCTCTGCTGCAGCTGATGCAGATAGTCTCTAGACCAACTCTTCCATATAGAGCGGGTAAATCTCTGCAAAAGCTGCCATCTCCCCAAGCGACCCATATTTTCATCCGAGTAATCGGGTTCCGGGAGCGCGGTAAGGGGGGAACCAACCAAAAAATGCGCTGGAGTCAAAGCCTCGGGATCCCCAGCATCATTTGACATAGTGAACAAGGGACGCGAATTCAAACAAGCTTCAACTTGAGCCAAAACAGTGGAAAACTCTTCGAAGTTGAGGGGCGTACTGCCTATAACGCGCCGCAAGTGGAACTTAACGCCTTTGACACCGCTCTCCCATAAACCGCCGAAGTGAGGCGCTGACGGAGGTATGAAAGACCACTTAATTCCACGTGGACTGGCGAAGTCTTGAGCTGATTTTTGGAATTCGTCCTGCTGAAAGAGCTTGTACAGTTCGTGTAATATAGTGCCAGCACGACGGAAATTGGTACCGTTATCGGAAAATATTTGTGCGGGGATGCCCCTGCAGGATATGAAACGTTTTAAGGCAGCCAAAAAGGCGTCTGCAGACAAATCTGAAACCAATTCAAGGTGAATTGCCTTGGTGGACATGCAAATGAAAAGAGAAATATAAGCCTTTGTAAAAGATTCGGACCGCTGCCCGCCCTGACGTAGAAACATAGGACCGGCGTAGTCGACGGCGCATTGTGAAAATGGCTTGGAGGGAGTGACCCTGGGCGCAGGTAATTGACCTAAAAGTTGGCTTGAACCAGTTGCGCGAAATCGAAAACAAGTGATACATTTGTGAATCACTGAGCGTATGTAAGATTTGTCGTTTATAATTCAATACCTTTGGCGCAGAGAACACTGCGTTAGTTGTACTCCAGTGTGGAGTAGTCGAATATGTTCATATTCGATAATTAGTCTAGTAAGGTAAGCCTGAGGGTGAAGTATGATTTGGTGCTTATTATTGTAGTTTAGCTGAGACTGTTGAAGGCGTCCGCCTACACGTAGTATACCAGCGTTGTCTATAACTGGATTGAGTGAAAAGGTTTTACTATTAGTAGGTACAGGGCGGTGTGCCTGGAGTTCTTTAATTTCGATATTGAAATGCGACAACTGGGCTTGGCGTATAAAAAAGAAAAGCGCGCTGTGTAGCTCTTGCGCAGTCAAAAAGGAAGTGTTTCTATTAGAAGCGGGAGACTTAGCGTTCCGAATGAAACGCAGGCAGTAAGCCGAGACGCGGAGAAGCCTGGAGAGGGAAGAGTAATCTTCAACGTAGCTCGAAGAGTACGAAGCAGCAGCCAGAGCGACTAGAGCCTGTTTACGTTCTTCCTTGTCCAAATCCGGATGATCGTAGGAGGAATTAAAATCAAAAGGACGGATGGGCCAGGCTGAAGACTCCTTTAACAACCAGTAAGGGCCATGCCACCATTGCTGGTGGCGGTGTAACAAACGGGGTAAACAGCCGCGGGATAAAATGTCCGCGGGATTATCATGCGACGAGATATGATACCAATTGCCCTTGATAGTGAGCTGCTGAATCTCCGAAACGCGGTTGGCTACAAATACCTTCCACCTCGACGACTGTTGGTGAATCCAGTGTAGGGCAATCGTGGAATCAGAATAAAAATACAGCTCGCTGAAATTGTAGGTCACAGCGTGGACAACCTTATAAACCAGCTGCGCTAATAATAAACAGGCGCAAAGTTCAAGGCGAGGTAAAGATATCTGCTTTAAAGGGGCGACTCTTGATTTAGAACACAATAAGTGAGATGAAATACTGTTGTCGGAATGTACCGTGCGCACATAAATACAGCATGCGTAACCTTTTACTGACGCGTCGACAAACCCGTGTAATTGAAAGGAAATGATTGACGAATTACATGAATCTTTTATAGCTCTCGGGATCCTAAAATGAGTGTCTGAAATCAATTGAGCGTAAAGCTCGGCCCATTTAACTGATAATGAGTCAGAAAGCGGGTCATCCCAGTTTGTACCCGAAGACCAAAGCGTTTGCATAAAGTGCTTGCACCAAAACGTAATAGGTCCAATCAGACCCAATGGGTCGTAGATTCCAGCGATGACCGATAATACCTTTCTTTTGTTGAATACATCAATTTTAAAATTTCATTGGATATTGTATACAAAGCTGTCAGCATGAACGTCCCTCTGAATACCTAAAGTGCGGACGGTTTGGTCCTTGTTGAAGTCCAGGGACGAGTTGGTATGTGAGGATGTTATATTCCGGTCATTAGAAGACCATTTGTGAAGAGTGAAGCCGTAACGGCTTAACAACTCAGAAATGTCAGTGTTGAGTTGGGTTAGGACGTGTGAGCTATCGGAACCGGTAAGGAGATCGCCAACGTAAAAATCGTTAGCAATGACCGAGCAGGCTGGAAGTACAGTGCAGTACTGCGACGAATGACGTAAGTGCGTGGGCGGATTGCGCGTGAGCAAATAAGCAGATACAATGTATTAACAACTAGTATTAACCTAAATCCAGTATAATTATCACGACTACATACTACTTACATACCACTAGAGAGTAGAAAACATAAATAGTTAAGTAAAAGTGATGTAAAAAAAAATTTCTCTAAGCAGAAAAAAAGACACATATAAGTGGTGTACACGACGTGATTTAGTCGAATTCTACAAGAGAAATGAACACACGCGCGCACACACACACATGTTTAGAAGTGAAACAAGTTGAATTTGTATGTCTAAGCTCCATTTAAACACTGCGAGTGAACTGTACAAAGTTGGCAAAATTGGTTGCTCATGTCAACGCTTACTTTTCTTATAACTTGCTTCTGCCTCGTAGAATTAAACGACAAATAAAAAGTATATGGATTTAAAGAAAACTCACTTGTATAAAAAATAACCATTATTCCTTAAAGTAAATATATGCAATCGGAAAGAAAAAGGCAAAGAAATAGCACACAAAAACCTGCACAGAGTAGAGTATTTTGGGGGTTGACAGTACAAAATTGGTTGCAATCTGCTTTATAAAACTAAATTTACATAACTGTCTAAGTGGCCACAATAATTAAGCTATTTTTAAACTCTTCGTAAAGAATTGTTGAAAAACAAAATTATTAAATATTTACACAATAAAAAGCTGTCTTCAGTATTCATTATATTTTATATAAGGGAAATAATAAAATGGTATGAGTATGAGTAGTAGCGTGATTTAGTCGAATTCTACAAGAGAAATGAACACACGCGCACACACACACATATGTTTAGAAGCGAAACAATTTGAATTTGTATGTCTAAGCTCCATTTAAACACTGCGAGTGAACTGTTCAAAATTGGCAAAATTGGTTGCTCATGTCAACGCTTACTTTTCTTATAACTTGCTTCTGTCTCGTAGAATTAAACGACAAATAAAAAGTATATGGATTTAAAGAAAACTCTCTTGTATAAAAAATAACCATTATTCCTTAAAGTAAATATATGCAATCGGAAAGAAAAGACAAAGAAATAGCACACAAAAACCTGCACAGAGTAGAGTATTTTGGGGGTTGACAGTACAAAATTGGTTGCAATCTGCTTTTTTAAAACTAAATTTACATAACTGTCTAAGTGGCCACAATAATTAAGCTATTTTTAAACTCTTCGTAAAGAATTGTTGAAAAACAAAATTATTAAATATTTACACAATAAAAAGCTGTCTTCAGTATTCATTATATTTTATATAAGGGAAATGGTAAAATAGTATGAGTATAGTAGCCTACTTACTTTTCTGTAGACAGATAGGTACTGCGTAAATCTCACTCATTCCATGAACTGAAATAACACCTTCACAATACAATCACTTGCATAATGTATTCCTTGCTTGGAATTTCACAAGGTATGAATTCAGCCCGACAATGATTGCGCCCGACAACAACACAGTCACCAAAACATATAATTCCATTACACATAAGAAAAAAAAACAAGCACAGCGCAAGACGTCTTCACCCGCCGGAGTTTTAAAACGTTCTGAGGACGAAGCAGGAGATATCTCGAACCCGTGGGAACCATACACTTGTCGATATTTTCGTAATACTCGAAGTACTTGTGTACTTGTTTATTTGTTAGTTGCCTAGAGGAGGGGTCCCGTGATTCGGAACCGCGAGTAATCGGAATGGGTATTTCGACTATTCAGTTGTCGTTGAATCGGAACAGCTATTTCAACTTTTCAGTCACTGTTATATCCGTTCCACAAAATATCGTTCCAAAATACCTGTAATAGGTATATCAGCGCACCTCTAATACCGATGAAATGGTGTTACTGCATAGTCGGACATTCAGTACTTGTTGCCAGCCACCGCACCAGTAAATTAACTACCTACATTCTACATCGCCCCAACGACGTCATAAACTCTCTTAAAAATTGAAAATTACGTAAGTCGTTCTTACCCCCACAGGTGACCCTCATCATGCGCGCGCGCACACACATGTTTAGAAGCGAAACAATTTAATACTTAACTGTAATCAAAATGCTATGTGTTGTATTATTTGGTTATAATGTCATCTTCTTTACGCGGTGGTGACTCCTCTGATATGCATAATAAGCCTCCGAGAATTGCAATCAGTTCTGCCATATACAGTGGAGTCACAATTAACCGAGGTAATGTGGACCGAGACCTCCTCGGACAATCAAAATCTCGGAAAAAAATGGAATGTTCAAAGAATAATTGCATTATTATAAGCTCTTTTCTTCTACTGCACCTTTTTTGCTGTAATACACGACGTTTGATAAAAAACATATGCTCACCATATCGTGGGAAATAAACAATTGTGCAACACCACGATGTAAACGACCTCTCGTTAAGCGTACCCTTTGGTCTTAACCACAACAGGCGAATGACCTTTCACCCTAACGGAAAGTGAACACATAGATTCACTCACGTATATTACCCCCATTCTCTCTCTCTCTCTCTCTCTCTTTCTCTACACATGATTCCTGGCGGTGCTATCAACAGTCTTTTTAAATATAACTTCCTCATCACTTATCCAAACCATCTATCAAACAAATAGTTTCTATTCACCAAAATGTCAAGCAATATTTAACAATTAATAAAACAATTAACGCAAACAGAGAACGCATTGTTTTTATCCGGAACAAGCGACCTACTTTCCCGGTACGGAACAGAATTCAATACGTTTGTATTCCCCGCGGGAATGAGATTAGGTGTACGTAACGTTATTTGCTCGATGCCTACAAGCGAAATCATCATACACACACGCGCGCGGACACACACACACACACATGTTTAGAAGCGAAACAACTTGAATTTTGTATGTCTACGGAAAACAGTTAAAGGAATCTTTTCTAAAAAAGAAATATAAAATTGAGTTAAATAAAATAAAAGTAACATCTGCGAGTTGTGTGTGTGTTCGACTTACCGAATCCGGCCGATGTTTGTGAAACTCCTGTAGAAGCCGAGAATGTAGGGTAACAACACACGCGCAACCACGACCGTACTCTCCGAAGTAATAACGTATACTGAAGGCATACACGCTTGTGCTGCATTATAAAGACATCCCAATCCTCCAGACGTTTGTTGATGTTTGAAATAAGCCACATAGCCTTAATTTCGTAGAAATGAGAATTAATCGTTTGGTTCCCATCTGTTTACGTTTGGTCCGCTCCTGTTCATCTTTGTTGCCCACCAGTTCACCTTTGTTGCCCACCTGTTTACGTTTCGTTCGCACCTGTTCACGTTTGTTGCCCACCGATGAAGACTTGAGCGACTCGTCCTGTCTGTACAATCGAAGACGAATAGTGGTGCTTTATCTCTGAACTCGTCCAGCGACAGAAGTACGTTGTATTTGGTCCTACGGTAGTACGTAGGTGGGAACCGAACGCAAACAGGTGGGAACCAAACGTAAACAGTTGGGCAGTAACCGTGACCAGGTGTGCAACAAACGTGAACAGGTGGGCACGAAACGTGAACAGTTGGGCAACAAACGTAAACAGGTGGGCAACAAAGGTGAACAGGTGCGGCCAAACGTAAACAAATGGGTACCAAACGTAAACATGTGGGAACCAAACGTAAACAGGTGTGCAACAAACGTGAACAGGTGGGCACGAAACGTGAACAGGTGGGCAACAAACGCGAACAGGTGCGCACGAAACGTAAACAGGTGGGTAACAAAGGTGAACAGGTGCGGACCAAACGTAAACAGTTGCGGACCAAATGTAAACAGGTGTTCAGGCTTGTTAACAATAGTGTTCAGTCTTGTTCAGAAAACTCGTACTACCATAGGACCCAATCCAACGTACTTCTATTGCTGGACGAGTTCAGAGATAAAGCACCACTATTCGTCTTCGATTGTAGCAGACAGGACGAATCGCTCAAGTCTTCATCGGTGGGCAACAAACGTGAACAGGTGAGCACAAAACGTAAACAGGTGGGCAACAAAGGTGAACTGGTGCAGACCAAACGTAGTTTTTGACAATACATATATTGATTAACATTATATGCGTTATTTTTGCGTTATTTTTTCCTAACCTCGTTCCTTTACTACCCCTGCTCCCACCCCACCGCCACCGCCACTATCACCACTTTAATACGAGCGACACGGCACCGACTTCGGTCAGTGTTTCGTTCGCTCTCGGCGGAGCAACATCTCTCCGAGGTCCAATCAAGCCACACCTACACACACAACACACGCACAGCACAACACGGAGAGAGAGAATACTGATTCGCGAAGACGACTCACGATCGACCCTGACTAGAACATGACATCACGCTCAGCCGACAGTACTGACGTCATCATCAGCTGACCGGCAGTGGTATAACTGTTCGAGACACGGAAAGTTGCAAGATAGTGACACGATGGAAGGCGAAGCGAAAACACCTCGACGCAAGAGGAGAGTAAAGTTTAGTTACAACCTGACGTTCTATACTGTACCGTACTACTGTGAAGCCCGTTTCGGTGAACTCGTAAGAAGACACAAGTATGCAACGCATGAAGAAGAAGAAGAACTACAACAACAACAACAACAACAAATGTGGAAACCGTTACAGGACGAGTCGCTCAAGTCTTCACCGGTCAACGTTCGCCTGGAATTCGAGTCATCGGAAAATTTCCCCAGCGGAAACCACGGCCTTCTGCATGATACTTCACGATTCGCTCAACATATACACTCCTCTGTGCAACACTGTACACAGATGCACTTGATTTCGCCCCCCACTACTACTACTAATACTAATACCACCACCCGAGGTAGTTGTCTCCCCCACCACTACCACCCGGGGTAGTTGTCTCCCCCCCACCATCACCAACAATAGGTAGTCGAGATTTATATACATATTACCGAGTGTTGCATCATCATGTGTCAGTTGAGAGACTGCAGTTGACTGGGAACGTTGTTGTTGTTGTCGTTGTTGTTACTGTGAACGTTGTGAGTGTGTGTTATTAACCAACAACATGGCTTCATCGAACGTTGAATTCGAACAGCAGCAGCAGCCATCGCAACCGCTACACCGACAGGAACATGTCTTTAGCGTACGCGAAATTCACGATGCTTACGACAGTGTCGGGTTCGCAAACAGTCTCGTTACATTGTGTCGGTTTGAGAGTGTCGTCCGCGAGTGTACGGTACCCGCGACCGTTCACGCCTCCCCGCGGTTCGACTGTACGAGAATAGAATGAAAACGTTCGTTGGAAAAGAGTGGCCGATCGCGATGTGCGAACGAGCCGAAACACTGGCCGAAGCGAGGTTGTTTTACACGGGACGCAGCGAATGCACCGTTTGCTTTGCCTGCGGTGGAGGCCTACACATGTGGGAAGCCGTCGACGATGCGTGGACGCAACAAGTTTGCCATCTGCCAGATTGTCATTACCTACTGTTGAGGAAGGAAAGGGATGTAATCGATTCTGTAAGAAACGCTGTGAGTCATAAACGCAAGCGTTAAGAAGAAAAAGAAGAAGAAGAAGAAGAAGAAGAAACAAGACGAAGAACAGCAAATCCGGTGTAAGGTCTGTTACGCGGAATCCATCGAAGTAGTTCTACTACCGTGTCGTCATTTCGTCTCGTGGACGTTGTGTACAGTACGTGTGCGGAAGTGCCCGTTATGTAGGACCAAGATTCGTGCGTATGTCAGAACGTTTTTGTAAAATTGTATCACATTATTGTTAAAAACGTTGCATCATATCTATTTCATAATATTGTTACGAGATGTCGCGTCATATCATCCTGAAACAGTATGGTGCAATACGTGTTGACAGGATATTTTGCAATAGTTACACGCAATAGTAGAACGGGAGGGAAGGGGATCGTCCGTCTACATAAACGGGAGCTCGTTCGCTATACCGTTCAGTCTTGTGTCGACAGTCGGAAGCAACGCATCGCAACCAGCGGACCTACTAAGCAAGCAAGCAAGCAAGCAAGATGGAATCCTTTATACAGAAATTTGGGAGCGTCACCGTTTACGATGTCATGACCTACAAACGGGGACGAAGTATCCGATTCGTCTGTTGCAGAACGAGACGAGGCGGTACGGACCTTCTCTGGCGGCCGTTATAACGAAGGGAAAGGACGGCATGGGATTACTAAAAGTCTACCTGCCAAAGAGATATGCGAAACTGTTTACGGACGAGGAACTGCAAGGCGTACAACCGAACACGCTCTACCTACAGTACAACGGACAAAAAGATCGTGTAGCGGACATTACTATTGCAAGATTGTAAAATATTGTTTTTCTGTATTTTTGTAACACTTTTTTTGTGTTTTTGACAATACATTATTGAATAACATTATAAGCGTTATTCTTTTTCCCCTCCTCGTTCCTGTTGTTGTTGTTGTTGTTTTTGTTGGTGGTGGTGTCTTGTCGTTGTCGTTGTTGTTGTTGAGCGAGCCTCTGAGAAAGAGTAACTATGACAATGGTTTAAGCAGGCTCATGGCAAATCTCGGTTGCCTAAAGTCACGCAAGAGACGACAGCTGATGACCTGTAGTAAAGTTTATCCTCCTGTATGGGGTAAAAATCTGGGGTGACACACTTACGTTTGAAAAACACCGCAAGAGGATGGCATCGGTTCAGCGGCAAGGGGCACATGAGGGATTGATGTAAAAATAAAGAAAGCATATATTGGTTTCTGTTTACATTTATTTAACAAAATGAAAAAGACACATTACAAAATCACAATAGTTTCTACTACAATTCATATTTATAATATTTACACAAACACACATGCACACACACACACACACGGATTACAATCAACGTCTGTTAGCTAAAAATGTCCCACATTCAGCGCCTGTGTACCTCGCTCGTTCGTAAACACCACGACTCGTCATCAACCAGTTACTGTAGTTCATCGCTATTCGCAGTGCGCAGTGTGTCAATGTCAACTGTCCATCGTTATCGTTTTCATTGTGTTGTCGGATAGGACACTGCTGCAACATTGGAGATGCGTCGTTCGTCATTGACGTTGAGATCTATCACGTTGTGATTGTAGGCCCGCAGGAAGTTTCTTTTTTCCATTTATTTTGTGTAGATCGTAGACAAGTGCGAACAGATTTCCACGAGCGTACGAGGCATATCTGTGTACGGTGTGTATCCTTCGTTCCATCTCACCCGGTGATAATGTCTTGTGAACGATTCGTTTCTTCTAACGGTCTTTTCGTCCAGACGCGATTCTTCGTAAGGTCGTGCACAAAATGTCACTGTGAAACATCGAGTAGACAGGTCCACGACAGCCAATTCTTTGATGATGTACTCGTTCCTCAAGCCTCGGAACGTTTGAAACTCAACCACAGCTGCGGAGCCGCTTGCGATAACTTCTCGATGAGCCATGCTGTTATCAAATGAGTCAAATACAATGTTAGCAGGATGTTATGTACAAGGCTTTGATTTACTTCCGTTTACAGCGCCAGAAAGTTCTTTCTGCGTTTGTCTGAGAACAAAGGGGTTCTCTGTGAGAGAGGTCGATTACACCGAACTATTGCACATTTGTTTATATTTATTCATTCTCATTTCTACGAAGTTAAGGCCATGTGGCTTATTTCAAACATCAACAAACGTCTGGAGGATTGGGATGTCTTTATAATGCAGCACAAGCGTGTATGCCTTCAGTATGTGTTATTACTTCGGAGAGTACGGTCGTGGTTGCGCGTGTGTTGTTAACCTACATTCTCGGCTTCTACAGGAGTTTCACGAACATCGGCCGGATTCGGTAAGTCGAACACACACACAACTCGCAGATGTTACTTTTATTTTATTTAACTCAATTTTATATTTCTTTTTTAGAAAAGATTCCTTTAACTGTTTTCCGTAGACATACAAAATTCAAGTTGTTTCGCTTCTAAACATGTGTGTGTGTGTGTGTCCGCGCGCGTGTGTGTATGATGATTTCGCTTGTAGGCATCGAGCAAATAACGTTACGTACACCTAATCTCATTCCCGCGGGGAATACAAACGTATTGAATTCTGTTCCGTACCGGGAAAGTAGGTCGCTTGTTCCGGATAAAAACAATGCGTTCTCTGTTTGCGTTAATTGTTTTATTAATTCTTAAATATTGCTTGACATTTTGGTGAATAGAAACTATTTGTTTGCTAGATGGTTTGGATAAGTGATGAGGAAGTTATATTTAAAAAGACTGTTGATAGCACCGCCAGGAATCATGTGTAGAGAGAGAGAGAGAGAGAGAGAGAGAGAGAGAGAGAGAGAGAGAGAGAGAGAGAGAGAGAGAGAGAGAGAGAGAGAGAGAGAGAGAGAGAATGGGGGTAATATACGTGAGTGAATCTATGTGTTCACTTTCCGTTAGGGTGAAAGGTCATTCGCCTGTTGTGGTTAAGACCAAAGGGTACGCTTAACGAGAGGTCGTTTACATCGTGGTGTTGCACAATTGTTTATTTCCCACGATATGGTGAGCATATGTTTTTTATCAAACGTCGTGTATTACAGCAAAAAAGGTGCAGTAGAAGAAAAGAGCTTATAATAATGCAATTATTCTTTGAACATTCCATTTTTTTCCGAGATTTTGATTGTCCGAGGAGGTCTCGGTCCACATTACCTCGGTTAATTGTGACTCCACTGTATATGGCAGAACTGATTGCAATTCTCGGAGGCTTATTATGCATATCAGAGGAGTCACCACCGCGTAAAGAAGATGACATTATAACCAAATAATACAACACATAGCATTTTGATTACAGTTAAGTATTAAATTGTTTCGCTTCTAAACATGTGTGCGCGCGCGCGCATGATGAGGGTCACCTGTGGGGGTAAGAACGACTTACGTAATTTTCAATTTTTAAGAGAGTTTATGACGTCGTTGGGGCGATGTAGAATGTAGGTAGTTAATTTACTGGTGCGGTGGCTGGCAACAAGTACTGAATGTCCGACTATGCAGTAACACCATTTCATCGGTATTAGAGGTGCGCTGATATACCTATTACAGGTATTTTGGAACGATATTTTGTGGAACGGATATAAAAGTGACTGAAAAGTTGAAATAGCTGTTCCGATTCAACGATAACTGAATAGTCGAAATACCCATTCCGATTACTCGCGGTTCCGAATCACGGGACCCCTCCTCTAGGCAACTAACAAATAAACAAGTACACAAGTACTTCGAGTATTACGAATACACGAGTAAAGAACCATTTTTTGGTGAGTAGAGTATAATTAAGTAGTGGAAGTGTACAGTTTGCAAATTTCATTGCAATAAGAACGATCAGAAAGTCCGAATTTTTTTACGTCTCAGCAGTACACAATGACTGAACCACACAACACTCTTGAATTCACTTCCGTTTACAGCGTGAAAAGGTCATTCGCCTGTTCTGAATAAGAACAATTCTCTTTTCAGTTTTCGTTCAAGTTTTAATGCTCGCTCAGCGAGAGGTCATTTACATCGTAGGTATTGCACATTTATTTCTGTTTATCTGTTCTCACTCCCACGCTATTGGGCGAGCCATGTGTTTTGTATCAAAATATCGACAAGTGTATGGTTCCCACGGGTTCGAGATATCTCCTGCTTCGCCCTCAGAACGTTTTAAAACTCCGGCGGGTGAAGACGTCTTGCGCTGTGCTTGTTTTTTTTTCTTATGTGTAATGGAATTATATGTTTTGGTGACTGTGTTGTTGTCGGGCGCAATCATTGTCGGGCTGAATTCATACCTTGTGAAATTCCAAGCAAGGAATACATTATGCAAGTGATTGTATTGTGAAGGTGTTATTTCAGTTCATGAAATGAGTGAGGTTTACGCAGTACCTATCTGTCTACAGAAAAGTAAGTAGGCTACTATACTCATACTATTTTACCATTTCCTTTATATAAAATATAATGAATACTGAAGACAGCTTTTTATTGTGTAAATATTTAATAATTTTGTTTTTCAACAATTCTTTACGAAGAGTTTAAAAATAGCTTAATTATTGTGGCCACTTAGACAGTTATGTAAATTTAGTTTTATTAAGCAGATTGCAACCAATTTTGTACTGTCAACCCCCAAAATACTCTACTCTATGCAGGTTTTTGTGTGCTATTTCTTTGTCTTTTCTTTCCGATTGTAAGCGTTGACATGAGCAACCAATTTTGCCAATTTTGAACAGTTCACTCGCAGTGTTTAAATGGAGCTCAGACATACAAATTTCAACTTGTTTCGCTTCTAAACATGTGTGTGTGCGCGCGCGTGTGTTCATTTCTCTTGTAGAATTCGACTAAATCACGTCAAGTACACCTCCAATGTGTGTCTATTTTTCTGCTTGGAGAAAGTTTTTTTTTTACATCACTTTTACTTAACTATTTATGTTTTGTACTCTGTAGTGGTATGTAAGTAGTATGTAGTCGTGATAATTATACTGGAGTTAGGCTAATACTAGTAATAATTGTTCCTTGTGACAGATATTTTCTAAATAACACACATCAGAGAATTCTTTTAGTGCATAGAAACCGTTTGTTTGATGGTTAAGTGATGAGAAAAGTTGTATTTACAAACGTATGTTCGTCGACCTAATTGGGGTGACTACACGCACACACTCAGACTCGTTTCCCCTTCGCATCCATCATAAGTATTCTATTAACAAGCTCACCCCTCTGTTTGGAGTAGGGACTTTTTTCGATAGCGCGTGCCTTTGTTTTAAATAGTTAAATGTGGTGTTCCTGCTTTGAGGTAATGTCGATTTGTCGGCTATAGGTATCAATTGCTTTGTTACTTTTATTGTTTATACATTAAATGGTGCTAACGGTTTTTACAGATTTGATTCAAAACGTTTGTTGGTACTAACGACTTGTTACATAAAATATTGCTTGCATTAAATTATGAGGATATATTTTAGTCATTACATTTTTAAAGGCTTACCACCTATTTCCAGTGATTAACGTTCGATTTTTGGATTTTGTATATAGCCTATTACTTTATATTGTCTATAATTATTCATTAAATTCTTATATTTTTCATCTTTTTAGTTAAAAATGGTTGGTAATACGTTTTACTAACTTTTAACAGGGTAAATTTTGTGTTGTTGTGCAATTCTATCGTTCGTTTCCCGGGCTGCTCACCATTTATATGAATGTCAAAGTGTTGACAAGGTCAGTCTTTCATTGACCGCGCTTGAAGCAACATCTCACGGACTGGGTTTGATTGCTTATTAAGTTACGTGTTGTTGTGGAACCCGCTTGTTAGAACTGTTCCGTCGTATCGCCGTGAACCCGGTATGGTGCAATACGTGCTGTGTAATTACGCTCATTACTAGAACAAGAGGGGGATTGTCTGTCTATTGTTCCGGTTGTCCACGAACCGGCGATTATATACGAAAAATAAATTATGTTATATTATATATTTATTATATTATATAAATAAAATTAAATAACGCGAAATTGTTTAGCTGTCCCTGTGTTTAACGGAACGGCGAAATTTAGTTCGCCGTGGTACATGCCACGCACTCTAGCGTTCGCCTGGAAGCTGGGATTTGGTATTGCGTAGTACCACTGGTTTTGGGTTGTCTTGCTTCATCGCCCACATTGCCAACATCTCGTGTCTCTTCGACAGAGCGAAGTCCATTATTTGAAAGATTCTATCACCCAGGATGGGTAGATAAACTCGCACAGAACTGCGGTAAGTTACTTTAACACATATATTATGCGTTTCATAAAAAAATAAAATGTGAATTTCAATATTGTAAGTGTTGAAGGAAGTTGATAATTTTACACCGCGTGGCGTACATCTGAAGCATTCTATATCCAAGCCACTAAATTGTTTAAACGAATATCTTAATTAAGAGACAATATTTGCCTGTATCACTGTAGTGCTGTAAAATCCTGCAATTTTGGCTGATGTAATAGTTATCAAATGTAGTAACACGTGCTAGTGCACAAGTAGACAGGTTACAGTGTGTCAAACTTTTGCCTACATAGGCATAATCAAGTACTTAAAAGTTATATGTTGGTTCTGGGGGAGTCTAAGTTTTAACTAAAACGAACGGAGTTTAAAGGGTTAAGAGGAGGCCGGTTCAAATTTGTTATATACAGGTTTTACCCAGTGTGCGTGGTGTCTTATAGAGTGAGAATAAGTGTTGGGACATTCCTCTAATTATTTATGTATGCGCAGGGCTCCCGGGCTTAGACGGGGACGCCGGCACAGGATGAACATCTCCGCCTGAACGGTCACCAAAGACTCTCCACTTCGTCTGCCGGAGGGGATAGCGAGATGAACACGTCAAACCAACACCACAGGCACTGGAAGTAGGGACTCAAACACCACCATGTGACAAACAAGGTGACCTCAAACCAATTACTATTATTTTATTTTGATCTACACAAACACCCGGGTTTGTGCCGATAACACTTCATAAAACTTGTGGGGTATGAGTGACACACTATCATATTTCTATCATCTTTCAAACGTTTTAGTTGGGCCCCAGTTTAACTGGACAGAATTGTGTGCGGATTTTGGGAGAATTTTGTTTATTATGTACTAACTTTGTATTAAGTGTGAGACCGGAGGCTGGCACGTATTCGTAGCTTCTTACAATTTATTCACTTATATTTTCTTTCTCGTTTGAGGTAAAAGGGGTGGTTCAAGTATTAGGGGACTGGTATTTCAAATATGTAAGGGGAGTTCCGTTGGTGACAGGATGGACCCCACCGGCTGGTAGGGTTCAGCTATAATTCCTGCCAGGTTAGTTCAGATAATCACGGTCATTTCACATATTTAAATTTCGTTTTGGGGTTATGTAAGGGTAATAAGCTTCCTGATTCAGTAACAGTCCGGCCCCCTGTTTAATCCTGTGTAGGCAGGTTTGTATGCAGACATAGGCATGCTCCAGGCTTAAAAACATGTCGGTTCCCGGGCCAATTCAGTTTTCTTAAAAGGTTATATACCAGTATGTCATCTCACAGTTGTAAAAGTTCTTTAAATGTATTATTGTCAATTCTGTTTTCTTAAAATGTCACTTAACGTATTAGGGGATATAGTTATTGTAAATTTTTAAAGGCTATCGCTAAATTATATTTCTTACTCAAAAAATTTTATAAATTATTATCTCACCAAATTCACAAATACAGTTCAGGTCACGGAAAGATTGTAGCTTACATTCTTTCCTATTTATCATTGTTAGTTATAATTTTTCTACTTATTGATTATAATTTTACCAAGTTTAAGGGCACTTTAAAGTTGTATCTGGCATTTTGGCCAACCCAGATTCGTGGGAGCACTAGTGATATATTTATACATATTCGGATGTCTGTAGAGGTAGGGTGGTTGAATTTCCAGGTAATTATTAATTATTTCTTTTAGATGGGGGCAATATATGTATGTCGAGAAATTGTATATAGGCGGGTGGCTATGCCTTAAAATTATAAGGGTGTTGGTTATTGGTATAGTGATATTGAAAATGTGGATGTGATAGAGATATATATTGTAACCACCCCTCTCTTCGTATACGTGTATGTGTCTTATCTAGTTTATTTTTGGAATTGGAAGTTTTCGTAATGTGTTTTGCGAACGTAAATGGTGTCGTTCGGAAGCGTCTGGTAGCCTGTGTGCCTTACCTGTCCCTTCTCACTCTTTCGTAATTCCGGATAGGCGCCAAATTGTTTTTCGTGAAAACAATTACAAGTTTTTATTTGTATAGTTTGATATTGCACTATTGTTAATTCGAATCGCTCGCCGTCTGGCTTGTTACTGATTCTCATCTGAGTGGGGAAAACGTGTTGCCAACTTGAGACAACGTTGGTTATGTTGACCCACTGTTAGTAAACAAAATATGCATAATATTCTTTACAAGTAAATAATGGACAGTTGTTATCGGTACACACTCTTTATTAGGCTTTTGACTGGTTATTTTTTGTTAACGCTTCATAAAATTAATAATTTATACAATGATTTTAGCCTCGGCAATATTCGCTCAATCAGCGGATCGCTGAGTTGGCAGTACAATGTTTATATTAGCTGCAAGACAGTGTGGTTATTATTTTACAAAATAAATCTGCCTATAGGGTTCTTTTAAGTACGAAAGAGAGGTTTATCTAACAAGATAACAAAATTAGAACATATCATTTAAAGTATTTAAAGTACGTGATCATTAAAATTAAACAAGGTTTACTATAAATTAAATATTGTGGTGTTGAATTGTGACAGTGTCGTTGGTGTATACATAGGTTATCATTTGGTCATTCAGTGTTTACAAAGTTACTTTTTTTTTATTTTATCAATCCTTGAAAATACCTTCAGTGATAATGAGAGTTTTATCATTTAGTTATAATTTTGTGAAAGAGAATTTGTCTTTTATATAAATCAATAAATTCAGCAATACTCAACGTTAGTAGATAAAAGATGTATTGTCAGTCGTCCAAGTGATGTAATGGGTTGATGTCGGTTCTTCCTTCTTCAGTCTTGGGCTTCGGGAATGGTTGGCGTCTTCTTCTGGTCGGATTCCATATATTTTTTGGTCATCTAGATTAATTCCGCGCTGGTCCTTTGTATAGTTTGGTTGGAATGTCCTCTCGTCAGTTATTCTGGTCTTTCTTCATCGACTTATGGGCACTTATACTTTTTTAGAGTTAAAAATTTTTGCCCTTCACGGCGTGGCTTCTCTCCAGTTTAGCGTCACTACAGTTATTCTTGTTCCTAACTGAAAATTAGTCAATACACGGTTGTTGTCATGGTAACTCACAATTTTTGATTGGCTGAAATTGGCTTGAGATCATTGTTAAGATATTTGAATTTTTATTTAAAATGGTCACAGATCTTCTAAATGTAATTAATCTTCAGTACTCCCTTTTTAGTAGTAAATATTATTACCACTGTTCATATTTTGGCTCAAGGATTAATTTGACATCCAATACTACAGTATTTACTTAGGTATTAACATTTTGACAGTTTTGTGGATTTTATTTAATTATACTGTTTTCTTAATTTACATTATTATCATAATATTCCTGCCTTAACATGATAGTCTAATTGTATTTCATAGTTTATGTGGCTTAGTCTTACTAATGTCAGTGTTTAATTCTAAAATTTGAAGTCTTTTGTAGTTTGACTGTTGGGAATCTGCCTAGGCTTAGATAGCAATTGACTATTTTTTCTTTAATTACTGAGATCACATTTTATTCTCCCCTTGTATGGGTCCTGATTGTTTTAATACATGATTCTGTTTATTTGCTCAATGTTTATGTCTGTTCTAGTAATTGTGTGTGATTTTATTGGTTTCATATGTTAATTTGTGTACTGTCATAACTGCCTTTTAGTGTCATTGTATCTGACTGTATTTATTTTGTTTCTTGTTTATTGCATCATATAACATAGCATCTTATGGTTTTAACAATTCCCATAGATATAATTTTTATTCATTAAAACATAATTCTCTTGAAACATAAATCTTACTCATTAAAACATAATTATTTACCTTTTATTATCCACTCATACTCTTCAGTGGGTAATAATTATTTTATAGTATCATTAAAAGAAAACAAACATATAAACCTTAATTAATTATTTTGATTATTATAGAAAATCCTTATTACTAACCTTATCTGACACTGTTTTATTAACTAGTGGTACCTAATACCATTTCACTATGTCTTATTAACCCTTATCATGATTATTCATTCTTTTTATCCCTTAATATTACTGATAATTTCTATATGGTGAAGTGACACACTGATAGTCTATCTTTCTTACTTTCCTAATAATCTTAATAGTCACTTGTTACTTTAATTGCCACACATTTAAAACCATGATAATCGGTTATCACTAAAGCTAACTTAATTTTAACACTATTAGTTTATTTAGTTACATTTTGGGTGTCCACTCACATTGGCCTCTCAACTATCACAGTCCTTCCTGTGTTTGACCATTATCAGATCTCACTCATTTATAACTTATAACCTAGTTTATTCTCACTTCGGGGTATTAACACTAACACTTTGCACTCAATCTTGTTTTAGGGTTACTGGTGGGTAAAGATTAGTGTATTGCTTATTCAAAACTCTCTTTCTTACATTTATTTGAAAATGTTCATCCTCCTTACAATATATAATCTCTCACGCTGTGTGGTTTGACTGTACATGATATGTTTGTGTCGTGCTAATGTGATTTGTCCTAGTTTACTCTATATGTTTGTGTTAGTGTACCCTTCTATATCTCAAGTCCTTAACAATTAATATTTTTAACTTGTCTGTCTTTACATTTATTATTATCATATACAATTTTCATTAGTTAGTCTTTTTCATTGGTTTAACATTAGTTTTGTATTCTTTCTGGGCTCACTTTATTTTTCCATCGTTTACATGTCACTTCCTTGGTGTTGTGGCTGATTATACTTTCACACTTCCACGCTAATTCTTTGTTCATTATTATTCTTATTATTACTACACTCTTGTGGTAGTGTGGTGGCTAGTTCTAGTTCACTTACAGTTGTCATTATTTATATTATTTTTGGTTTATGGGGCTGGTTCTACTCTCTCACTTACCATCTATTGGGCTACTCAGCTTAAATCGCCATGTATTACTGTATTTAACATTTGGTTTGTTTGTTTGTTACTTCTTTATTATTAGAGGTTACTGTTCTGACTACCTGGATATGTCTGATCGTGTTATTATTTTGAGTTACCCATTCCTTTAATCTCTGATTCATCCCTTTTTTATTTTAGTGTTAATGATTAAACAATTTATCTTGTCATGTTTTCTTCATTTTTGTTAGGTGATGATATGTACCATTACATATTGTCCTGCCACTAAAATTGATTATTTCAACAAATATCGTTCTGTTTTTTGATTGGAATTATCAATCATTATTTCAATTTTATTTTCTTCATCACTGGTTATTTTTGAGCAATAGACTCTTATTATTTTTGAGTGTCAGTATTCTTCTTGATCTTTGTATCGTATTTAATTTAATGTTCTTATCCCTTTGATATCTAATTCCCTAACATTTTTTCCCTAACATTATATTGAATCGGATCGGAGGGGTACTTTTGACTCCATTGCTCCGCCGTAAAATACACCTTTGATTGCTGGACTTATCTACAGTCAATCATTATAAAATTATACAAGTAGTCTTAGTGCGACTATAAAATAAATATCATTTGTAGGATTCTCCACATTATTATTATTTAGTTTATACAATACATTATTTCAAATTATATTCTTTTTCGTTTATTCACACTCTCTAGCTCTTAGTGATTCGATATTATTAGTGGGTATGGTATACATGATCTTTTATTATTTGTTTTGTTTATTTTCCTTACTGTTTAACACTAGTTATTTATTAATTGGTTTCGGGATGTTTTTTTTTCTTTCGTTTTTATTAATATTTTTTCATAGAGGTTTGGTTAAATGTCCCCTTTATTCTTTGTGTCTTTGGGTCTACGATCTCATATGTATTATTTCGGTTGTCTTTGCTTACTATGTAGGGTCCTGTGTACAGTAACAATAGCTTCTTGGCTATCCCTTCCATGGTGCTTGGTAATCCTCTGTTTTTAAGTAATATTTGCTCTCCAATCTGATATTGTATGGGTTTCGGTTGCATTTGCTTATATTTTTCTCTGATTTTGTCAGTCTTTTCTAGTATTTTATTATGAAATTGCACGTCATTGAACTGATATTCTTCGCCATTTGGAAATTGTATTAGAGAAGTAATCTCTCTAGGTGGTGGTTTTTGGAACATTGCAGCATATGGTGTTGTTTCAATAAACTGGTGGTGCGATAAATTTATTAAGTTTTCGGCTGCTGGTATGTATGTAGACCATTCATTGTGTTGCTCGTAACAATATGTACGGAGAATTCTCCCCACTTCTCTCAAGACTCGCTCTGCAGGGTTGCTGCTGGGATGGTACACTTATGTCTTGTATGTTTTTATTCCGTGAGTTAGTAAAGTGTTCTTCCATCTTCGTCCCTTGAATTGCGTTCCATGATCGGTAATGATGCATTTGGGTATTCCCACTTCACTAATGTATGGTTCTAGTATTAATTTTAAAATTTTCTGTGTTGTGGCACGATTGATGGGGAAAAGCTTTGTGAACCTTGTGTAGTGGTCAAATACAATAATGAGGTATTTGTATTGGTGTTTTCCTCCACTCCGCGGAAATGGTCCGCATATGTCAACGAAGACTTTCTCCAATTTACAAGAAGTGGTTATAGGTATCATGGTGCCCTCCTTTTGTTATTGTTGACCTTCACTAGTTGGCATATGTGACATTGCTTTATATATTTCCTTACCTTTCTGTTAGCATCCTTCATGTATACATGCTCTTGTAAGGCTTTTACCACTTTTGATGCGCCCATGTGCCCATATCTCTAATGGTAGTCGAGAATTAAGTCCTGCTCTGTGGCTTGAGGTATTGCTATTTTCCATGTTTTGAATTTATTTTGTGGTTTTATGAAAAGTATCCCTTGGTGTTTGCAGTAATATTGGGATATGTGATAATCTTTGTCTGTTAAGCGTGATAGAATTTTGCTTAGTTTGGGATCTTGTGCTTGTTGTCGTTTCGTCTCTTTCATAATGTTGGCCAAGTCAGTCATGCTTTTAATTATATGGTATATTTTGATAAAAGTTTCCTTTTCTCCTTCGTACGTCTGATCTTTAATGTTTACTCTGGACAGGGTATCTGCTACAACATTTTCTTGCCTGGGATGTATTCCCAATTTAGATCATACTCCTGCAATACCAAACTCCATCTAGTCAATCTTCTACGACTTAACTTACAATTTCTAAGGAATGATATGGACTTGTGGTCAGTCCTCACTGTAATCGGGTACCCCAATATGTAGGTTCTATATTTTCTACATGAGAATACAACGCTCAGCAATTCCTTCTCAGTAACGTTATAATTTCTTTCACTGCTGTTTAGCACTCTACTTGCGAAACTGATCACACAATGATTTCCCTCTTCATCCTCCTGGTACAAAACGGATCCAAGGCTAACGTCACTGGCGTCGCAATTTAAATAAAATGGTTTAGTAAAATTAGGATGACGTAACATTACTGACTCAATGAATTTGTTTTTAATCAGTTGGAGTGTTGTGTCTTGTTCGACTCCCCACGTCCATTTGTTCTTAGATGACAGTTGGTGTGAAAATTTGGCTGTCATTTCAGAATAATTCTTCTGGAACTTTCGGTAATAATTGCATAGACCGAGAAATGATTGGAGTTGTTTCTTATTTTTTGGTGTTGGAAACTTCTGTATGCACTCCACCTTTTCTTGTGATGGTGTTATCCGATTTCCAGACAAGTTGAATCCTAAAAATTGCACTTCATCAGATAAAAATTTGGATTTTTCCAGTTTGAGGGTTATATGGTTATTTGATAGTTTTTTCAGCACATATTCTACTCTGTGACAATGTTCGTCCCACACATCTGAAGTTATTAATAAGTCGTCTACATAGACTGTTGTAAACTGTAATGCGTCTGGTCCAAGTATCTGGTCCATAATTTTTACAAACACTGCTACCGAATTCACCAATCCGAAGGGTAATCTTTTGAATTGGAAGTTCCGTCCTTCAAATATAAACGCCATGTACTTTCTACTGGATGGGCGTAATTCAACCTGCCAATAGCCGCAGACAGTGTCCCATATACTGATGAATTTGGTTCCATAGAATTTTTCAGGATCTCTTCTATTTCTCCTGGGGATGTACGATCATTTATTATGTGTTTATTGATCTCACGGGCGTCTAGACATATTCTTACCTTCCCGTGTTTCTTTGGAACTGCTAGGATAGGGCTGGTGCAGGGTGAGTAGCTTAGTTCAATTATGTCTTCTGCTATTAATCGATTGATTTCTGTTCTCACCGCCTCCTTTAATGAAAATGCGATCGGGTAAGATTTTTTTATCAAGTTGACAGGCTCTCGGAATTGAATCTCGCACTGATAATATCTGACCTTTCCAGGTGTATCTGAAAATACGTGTTTGTAGCGGTTATACACTTCTATCAGTTGTTCAGCTTGTTGAACTGTTAATTGTGCGCTCGTTTTCTCTCTCTGGAAAGTTCGGATTTCTTCGATTTTTTCTTGCCATACTTCTTCATTGTCGGTCTCGTCATAAATTACATTATTCAGTATATGCTCTCCAGTATTTCTGTATTTTTGGATATGGTACATGGATTTATTTGGCTGTATTTCATCACTATTGGTCAGTTCGGTTATCCACTGTATGTCAACTTTCTTCAAAATAAGTTTGTATTTGCTCAGCTCAATTATTGCTGAGTACTGGCGCAGCATGTCGCAACCAATTAGCATCCTGAATGGCAATCCACTGGCTACTAAAAACGTCATTGTTACGGTTTGTCCGTTGCTTGTCAGTTCGAGTTGCACTTGTTTTCGTACGGTTCTATTTTGCCGTCCTGTCGCTCCGACAAGGACAATGTTGCTGATGGGTAGCGTAAGTATAATTGTCTTACTCGCTCCTTGGATTTTTTGAAGCTCGATACTGTCGATTAACGAAATATTGGATCCAGTGTCTATCATAATTTGTGCTGGTACTCTGTTGACTTGCGTTGAAATATAAGCAATTTCGTTATGTTTATTATCAGATTGGTTGTTACCTTCTTCGAGCAATTCCTCTACAATATTTTTCTGATAATTATTTCGCACTATTGTAATTGTGCGTTCGCCGTTAGTTTGTATAACGTTGCGATTTAACCCAATAGAATGGTTCAGTGAGGGTATAAGTAGCTTTTCCACTGCCGCTCCTAGTTTAACGTCATCTCGGACTGATTGTTACGATCATCTTGTTGATTTGTTGGCGGACTTCCGCTCGTTGACGGCCGGTGTTCAGGCTGGTTGTGATCCTCTTCGTACCGGTCACGCCTATACACTTCTTGGCTTCGACTTCGGTCCGTGTTGGTTCTGGTGTCACGTCCGTAATTATGATCACTGTACCGGTGTCCATATGCATTCCGGTCGGCACTTCGTCGTCCCTGATAGTACGACCTATTTCTTCCGTCACTTTCGGCCCTCACGTAATGCACTTGACGATAGTTACGATCGTTATTATTGCGATTTCTATTGTCACTCGGGTTGTTATTGTAATTTGGCCGGTTGTAATTGGCGTTATTTGGCCGGTTGTATTGATTGTTTGTGTTGTTTGGCCTATTATTATTGTTATAACTGTTATTTTGTTGGCTAGCCGGATTATTGTTATGTCTATTCTGCGGCTCGTTAGGTGTGTTATTCACCTGGTTACGGTTATTATAATTGTACCGGTAATTGTTGTTATTATTCTGGTAACCGTTGTTAAAATTTTTGTTTTCACCCCTGTCGTCCCGCTGTCGGCTCCTACGATAATAACGTTCTCTCTCGTAATCTTCCAGCAGGGCTGCCATGGATTGTATAGTTTTGATTTGGCTAACTAGCCGCGCTCTAGAGACACCTTCCTCGTAATGAAAAGCAAGTTTCGTCACCAAACTTTCTTCTGGGATCTTCGGTTCCAGGTTCCTTGCTAGGCAGACTTTACCGAAGAAATATGCAGTAAAAGTTGTCCCTCTGGTGGCGTCGTATCTGCCGAAACATATACTGTCCCGCACGATGTTCTGTGTTGCCTCCGACCAGTATTTCCTTTTGAATACATCTTTGAATTGTTCATAATTCGTGAGGTCGTGTCTTGTGGCCGTCCACCAATTATCGTTGATATCCCGAAAATACTCGTCTAAGTAGCCTCGGATAATGGTCCACCTGTTCTCCCGAGTTTTGGCCAGCTGCTCGTCTACTCTTTCTAAAAACTCCATTGGGTTTCGCCGGTATTGTTTAAAGTTGATCACTTCCCGGTTGTCCATGTGTTGGTACTGCGTCATTATCGGCGGTCTGTTATTAATTATTTCTAACTCCTCCCCGATTTTAGCAATCTCCCGTTGCTGGATTTCCTCAATTTTATTTTTGTTTTGCTGGCCTTGTCCACGAACCTCGCTTACGGCCGTGTCGATCTCCCGGTACTTCTCTCCAAAATCTGTCCGTACCTGTTTTATATTTTGGTCGGTTGCCGTTTTTATCGACTCTATTCGGTACTGGCTGTCTTCTTCCAGGTTGGTCATCCGTTCTCTGAAGTCTTCCTTCGTTTGTTGTATTTCACGGTTCGTATCTTCCCATTTCCCGTGTATCTCGGACATCTCCTTCTCGATCTTCTTATTAATCCGCTCATTATTATTTTCAATAGTTTTCCTCAACTCTTCCTTCAACTCCTCCAAGTTTTTTGGTTGTCCAGTTTCAACTCTTCCCTTAAGTTCTCCATGTTCACTGCCATTTCCTTATTATTTTCGACCATTTGCTGGCTACTCTTGTCTATTTTTTCTTCCATGGTGTTACTGTTCTTGTCCAATTTGTCATTGAATTCCTTCAATTCTTCCTTGAAATCTTCCCTTAATGATGCTATATTTTCGTTCGTTTTTTCCATGTTCTTCCGGTTACCTTCCATCAGTATTCTCATCATTTCCAGTAAACTCCCGTCCTCTGGTTGTGCGGGTTTCTCCGGTTGATTTTCTGGCTGCACGGGTTTGACTGGTTCCGTGGGAGGTAACATTTGTTCGGCGTTTTCTACCGAAGTCACTTCTTTCTCTTCCGCTCGAACTTCCTTTTCGGCCTCCTTCGTCCGCCTTAATGATGATGCCCTCTTCATCTTGTTTACCTTCTGTCGTACCTGCCGCTATATATTCTGTCGTAATTCTAGCCTCACTAGTTGGTGCGCCACTCTGTAACCACCCCTCTCTTCGTATACGTGTATGTGTCTTATCTAGTTTATTTTTGGAATTGGAAGTTTTCGTAATGTGTTTTGCGAACGTAAATGGTGTCGTTCGGAAGCGTCTGGTAGCCTGTGTGCCTTACCTGTCCCTTCTCACTCTTTCGTAATTCCGGATAGGCGCCAAATTGTTTTTCGTGAAAACAATTACAAGTTTTTATTTGTATAGTTTGATATTGCACTATTGTAAATTCGAATCGCTCGCCGTCTGGCTTGTTACTGATTCTCATCTGAGTGGGGGAAACGTGTTGCCAACTTGAGACAACGTTGGTTATGTTGACCCACTGCTAGTAAACAAAACATGCATAATATTCTTTACAAGTAAATAATGGACAGTTGTTATCGGTACACACTCTTTTATTAGGCTTTGGCTGGTTATTTTTTGTTAACGCTTCATAAAATTAATAATTTATACAATGATTTTAGCCTCGGCAATATTCGCTCAATCAGTGGATCGCTGAGTTGGCAGTACAATGTTTATATTAGCTGCAAGACAGTGTGGTTATTATTTTACAAAATAAATCTGCCTATAGGGTTCTTTTAAGTACGAAACAGAGGTTTATCTAACAAGATAACAAAATTAGAACATATCATTTAAAGTACGTGATTATTAAAATTAAACAAGGTTTACTATAAACTAAATATTGTGGTGTTGAATTGTGACAGTGTCGTTGGTGTATACATAGGTTATCATTTGGTCATTCAGTGTTTACAAAGTTACTTTTTTTTTATTTTATCAATCCTTGAAAATACCTTCAGTGATAGTGAGAGTTTTATCATTTAGTTATAATTTTGTGAAAGAGAATTTGTCTTTTTTATAAATCAATAAATTCACCAATACTCAACATTAGTAGATAAAAATGTATTGTCAGTCGTCCAAGTGGTGTAATGGGTTGATGTCGGTTCTTCCTTCTTCAGTCTTGGGCTTCGGGAATGGTTGGCGTTTTCTTCTGGTCGGATTCCATATATTTTTTGGTCATCTAGATTAATTCCGCGCTGGTCCTTGGTATAGTTTGGTTGGAATATCCTCTCGTCAGTTATTCTGGTCCTTCTTCATCGACTTATGGGCACTTATACTGTTTTAGAGTTAAAAATTTGTACTTCACGGTGTGGCTACTCTCCAGTTTAGCGTCACTACAGTTATTCTTGTTCCTAACTGAAAATTAGTCAATACACGGTTGTTGTCATGGTAACTCACAATTTTTGATTGGCTGAAATTGGCTTGAGATCATTGTTAAGATATTTGAATTTTTATTTAAAATGTGTCACCGATCTTCTAAATGTAATTAATCTTCAGTACTCCCTTTTTAGTAGTAAATATTATTACCACTGTTCATATTTTGGCTCAAGGATTAATTTGACATCCAATACTACAGTATTTACTTAGGTATCAACATTTTGACAGTTTTGTGGATTTTATTTAATTACACTGTTTTCTTAATTTACATTATTATCATAATACTCCTGCCTTAACATGATAGTCTAATTGTATTTCATAGTTTATGTGGCTTAGTCTTACTAATGTCAGTGTTTAATTCTAAAATTTGAAGTCTTTTGTAGTTTGACTGTTGGGAATCTGCCTAGGCTTAGATAGCAATTGACTATTTTTTCTTTAATTACTGAGATCACATTTTATTCTCACCTTGTATGGGTCCTGATTGTTTTAATACATGATTCTGTTTATTTGCTCAATGTTTATGTCTGTTCTAGTAATTGTGTGTGATTTTATTGTTTTCATATGTTAATTTGTATACTGTCATAACTGCCTTTTAGTGTCATTGTATCTGACTGTATTTATTTTGTTTCTTGTTTATTGCATCATATAACATAGCATCTTATGGTTTTAACAATTCCCATAGATATAATTTTTATTCATTAAAACATAATTCTCTTGAAACATAAATCTTACTCATTAAAACATAATTATTTACCTTTTATTATCCACTCATACTCTTCAGTGGGTAATAATTATTTTATAGTATCATTAAAAGAAAACAAACATATAAACCTCAATTAATTATTTTGATTATTATAGAAAATCCTTATTACTAAGTTTATCTGACACTGTTTTATTAACTAATGGTACCTAATACCATTTCACTATGTCTTATTAACTCTTATCATTATTATTCATTGTTTTTATCCCTTATTATTACTGACATTTTCTATATGGTGAATTGACACGCTGATAGGCTATCTTTCTTACTTTCCTAATAATCTTAATAGTCACTGCTTACATTAATTGCCACACATTTAAAACCATGATAATCGGTTATCACTAAAGCTAACTTAATTTTAACACTATTAGTTTATTTAGTTACATTTTGGGTGTCCACTCACATTGGCCTCTCAACTATCACAGTCCTTCCTGCGTTTGACCATTATCAGATCTCACTCATTTAAAACTTATAACCTAGTTTATGCACTTATAAACTTTGATTACGGTTTTATCCGGGTTTATCACTTTCTAATGGGGTTTATTCTCACTTCGGGGTATTAACACTAACACTTTGCACTCAATCTTGTTTTAGGGTTACTGGTGGGTAAAGATTAGTGTATTACTTATTCAAAACTCTCTTTCTTACATTTATTTTAAAATGTTCATCCTCCTTACAATTTATAATCTCTCACTCTGTGTGGTTTGACTATACATGATATGTTTGTGTCGTGCTAATGTGATTTGTCCTAGTTTACTCTATTTGTTTGGGTTAGTGTACCCTTCTATATCTCATGTCCTTAACAATTAATATTTTTAACTTGTCTGTCTTTACATTTATTATTATCATATACAATTTTCATTAGTTAGTCTTTTTCATTGGTTTAACATTAGTTTTGTATTCTTTCTGGGCTCACTTTATTTTGCCATCGTTTACATGTCACTTCCTTGGTGTTGTGGCTGATTATACTTTTACACTTCCATGCTAATTCTTTGTTCATTATTATTCTTATTATTACTACACTCTTGTGGTAGTGTGGTGGCTAGTTCTAGTTTACTTACAGTTGTCATTATTTATATTATTCTTGGTTTATGGGGCTGGTTCTTCTCTCTCACTTACCATCTATTGGGCTACTCAGGTTAAATCGCCATGTATTACTGTATTTAACATTTGGTTTGTTTGTTTGTTACTTCTTTATTATTAGAGGTTACTGTTCTGACTATCTGGATATGTTTGATCGTGTTATTATTTTGAGTTACCCATTCCTTTAATCTCTGATTCATCCCTTTTTTATTTTAGTGTTAATGATTAAACAATTTATCTGCTCATGTTTTCTTCATTTTTGTTAGGTGAAGATATGTACCATTACAATATTTATATTTATATGTGTATTTATGTCATTTATGTATGTGTTACTTTTGTGGGTTATGTGCGGTGAAGAATTATAAAAAAAAATTGTTGCATTTATAAAAAACAAAAAGAAAACAAATTGTTACCTTATATGCTATTTATGTGATTTATGTATGTGTTACTTTTGTGGGTTATGTACGGGGAAGGTTTATACAAAAATTTGTATTTATAAAAACAAAAGAAAACCAATTGTTTTGTAAATGATATTGTTGGTTATAACAGAGAGTTTAATTTCAAGTCCCGTCTTACTGGACCCAGCGCATTTTGGCTTCTCTAGGCTTTTGGCCTAGTTTTAAATAAGTAGTGGCCCCTTTTCAAAAAAAAAACTCAAAAAAAAAATAAAAAAATAAAATTTTTTTTTATAAAGCATAAAAGTTCTAAAGAGGGGTTACACTATATACACGAGGCTCGTTCTCTAAGCCCCTTCAGTCTTATCTCGACACTCACGAGCGACTCATCGTCCAGAGCTGGACCACCGCACCGACCCCGAGATGTCCGCGACCTACACCGAAATGAACGGGACTGAAATGAACGAGAGCTAGACCGAAATGAACGTCACCTAGACCGAAATGAACGAGTGCGGAATATTTTGCGAAAAATTCGCACACAGGCCGCCCACGCTCTCTCGCTACAACATGGGGAGAATCCGGAAACAGTGGACCGGGTGGTGGTGGTGAACTCCCGATCTTGACCTACCTCAACAGCCACTGTCACGTCACTGACCACACTCAACGTTTTTTCAGCTGTTGAGAAATGTCATGGACAGCTGAAACAATGGACGTCATTGTTGGCGTAGGAGAACAATGAATCCCATTGTTTGTCCAGTGACGTCACTGGCTGTCAGGATCGTGACGTCATCACATCCCCCCCACTGTTTCCGGATTCTCCCCAACACACTACTGAAAATCTCATAGTTTTATTGTAATGGATCATATTAACTATGATGAATACTGAGTAGGCTTGAGAGCTATAAAATAGTATACACTAAAATTTACTTAGGCCTAGAAATAATTAGTTTATGTAATGAAAGTTATTGTAAAATAACAAATTATAAAACTTAAAATTAAATAATATATTTATAAGAGAAATTTAATATTGAAATATGATGTAATTCAATTATATGTTATTATAATGTATAAACTACCGCTCAAGGAGAGAATAAGTGATAGGCCTATCACAGTAATGGAACAATGAGATTTTCCAAATTTGGCTATTATAATATAGTCGATTCAAAGGTTTAGTTGAATGAAGGAACTAAATAATTACAAGAACTCTTTATACGATATTTAATAACAAGTCAATATAGACGTGTTTCTAACATGAACAACATTGACGGTAATTGCAACAGAAATAATTCAAATAAATCGAAACGTAATTCATAGATAAAAAATTCCATAGGTATTTCAAGAAACTAATAACTTGAATAAAGTGAAGAAGGCTCATAACGAACGAAATTGGTTTCAACATGAGAGACTGAAACAAAACTACTATAACTTATTTCCTCGCTATCACAATCGGCATTTTGAAAAGTTACTACGAAAACTGAAACACGAAGTGTATTTTTAAAAGATAGACTTATACAAAACGCGTCATAAGAATAAAAGTGTGATAATAACATGTGAAATAAACTAACAGGTATTATTTTAGTTGAATATAAAGACATCGTGATTGCATTTAACGGATTGGCAGTATTTCACGTTGTACCTGACTGCCTATTAGTTATGTTTATAACTAAAGGCGCTAGGCAATGTAAAAGTTTGTCAAGCGCAAGAAACTAAAAAATTAAAAATGAATTGATAATATTTCCATTGTTGCCATTGTTTGTTCTTCTTAGAATTACGTTACTTTTATATTTGTTAATGTATTTATTTTATGTTCAAACTTAAGAGTTAGTTTGTCATTACATAATATCCTTACCAGTTCTGAAAGAGAGTCTGTAACATGCTTAAATTTTATGTACCAAATTAAAAGGTGCTTTATCTAAATACAACGACAGTAAACTAAACTGGACTGAAAGTATTTATTTGTGTAATAAAAACAGTTGAATATATGGGCGCGCGTATGTATATGTGAATATTATTACAACCTACATATGATAAGCAATTTTATTACAAACAACATGCTCATTAGAAGAACAGTACCCGTTAAAAGTGTGTTTAAAAGTAAATGAAGTAATAGTCTTAGTAGTCTAGTTGTTTAAAGTGACTAACTTTATTAAACACAGAAAAATGATGGATTATTTAAAGTTATGAATTTAAATATACATCATATTTTCTGACACAACAGTCTTTTGTTGCTGATGCTTAGAAAATCCTTTCCCTCAGGATGGAATGCTTTGGTATAAACTGCAAATAATGAAAATAAGTAGATAAACAAAGTGTTGTTGTTTGAACAATTCAAGATCATTTTAGATTCATTACAGTTTACCGTGATGATCCTTCTATGTGAATACGTGATCCTTCTAGTAGCTTCTGACAGTTATATGATTTAATATTGTGCTGGATAACATGCGTCGTAGACCGTTGCGTCAGCATTACAGATCTCCGGTTTCAAGGTGTACATTTATAACACTAAAAATATTAAACTGAGATTTTTTGATATTTCGATTCGCTGCGACTAGAGTACGTGTAGGTAAAATGTTCTATGCTTCAAGCAATACAGCTTAAATAAAACTTCTTTTTTCACTGCTGAGAGATTACAAAAAGAAGTATTAATATACCATTTAAAGGTTGCTTTTCTTGACTAAAAACAAACATGAAATATTTGATGTTTACATTTGTTATTATAGCTCATCTATTTTTGTGACCTAGAAAACATATTCTTCTATTGTACAATTTTATAATTCGAGTGCAGTAACGATTTGTTGATTTTTTCAATAATCACCACGTACAAAAATAACTTAAAAATATAAATATTTAAAAAATAAAAATTATTCGAATTTTAAATAAATTAAATTTTAAAATGAATAAAATACTGTAGTTGTATTATACTTACCAAAGTGTATTTCCTCATGGTTTAAATACACCGAATGGCTTTAGTTATGAAGTACGGAACAAATGGTCTGTACACGTATACACGTGCATTATGTGCACACATGCACTTGTTTGCTGAACATTAACATATGACAGTCGTACAAATAACATACGCACGCAACTGGTACTTTGAATGTTAACAGTGTTTACAACATGTGCGTAAAAATTGTGTTCGTCGCGTGATATAACTTCATTAAAAAGTTGTACAAAGTTAGTGTTTCTATTTTCTGCTTATAAAGCTATTTCCATTCTTTTCACTTTCGTTAGTCCACTTATGTCTTCACCAGTCTCAATCTGTTCTGGATATCTGTCTTGCATATTGGTATGTATTTTCTTTTTCTTTATCGTTGCATTCGCTAGCCCTCGGTGCATAAGAATAGTTAGTGGTTTTACTATCAAGAAATGTAGAGTGTGGTTATAAAGGAAAGTGTGGTGTGCTAATTCCTCATAAACTGGTAGAATTACGTTCCATTAATTACACACTGGGTGTACCTAGTATTTTATATTTGTATTATTGCTTGAATACTATAATTCAGATATGAAACGAGTAAGTAAAATTTGGCTACTGAACAGAAGACAGACGTATTATATAATAATCCATGTTAAATACAGGCTGTGTTCTATCAGTAGCAGGAAGTTATAGCATGTGTAACACCACTTTCTTCGATTTCAATAAGTTAATTTCCTTTTATTATGTTATTCTGGTCTCGTCTAACTTTCCACGTCGCCGTGAGACTACATACACATTTTTGTGCAAGAAGTTTTAATTTTACTCAAAGTTTCAATTTTTAATAGCTTTAAACGATATCGGAAATTGAGGTCTACATAATCTCCTATTCAAAGGTATCTTTATTCAAGAATTTAGAATGAAAACTGTACCATGAGTAAACTGACTACTTATGTTTTACTCAAATTTGAAATAGATTGGTTTATTATTGGCGGGAAAAAGAAAAACAATTACCAGACAAATTTTCTCAGCAAAATACATGTTATCATTCAAAATATTTTAATGAGTTCTTTATTGAACAATAATAAGTTGTATTTCTGTAACACCAAATCAATATAACAAACTGTAAATTATGTAAAGTTTGTGAAGAATATGATCATTAATTACCTTCACGATTACCTTCTGAGGGAGTTTCGGAGGTTTAGATTTTTGTGAATAAAACAACAACAGTATCAAAAAATAATTCGTTACTTGCTATTTGTTATTGCAATCAAGAAGATACGTATGGAAACATGAGGATTACATTAATAGAAATCTAAAATCTAACAAAATCATAACACAATAAAGATGACACCTTACTTCACAATATACGTGAAATAAACGATAGCAGTAAAGTGGCACAAATTTTTTCCTACCTTCTGCAAACAGTGATAGTGTTAATTATTTTGTAGGAATTTTTTAAAACCTTACTTCAGTGAGTAAGTGTTTATAAGTAGCCTATATGCAGGAAATTGAATTAAATCAGGCTACTCGTTATGCTTCAGAAATGAAAAACGATTCTTTTAAATTATCACTACAGAGCCTCGAAAACAAATATTTCAAAATCGTGCAAATACTAGGCTGGCTGCACATTTTGCTGAAGTCGGCATGCTTTTTTCCGATAAAAATATACGATCATGTAAATAAGTTATCATGATATAAATCAGTTGATCGGCCGAGGCTACGGAGCGTTTGTAAACAGCGCTCAAGTCTTAGGTATGTTTGAAATAAACGACTCGTTGAAGATATAGGAAATATATAAAAAAAAAATTTATATATATATAAATACTCTTTACTTATTTTGAAAGTTGCAATAAACCATTAAATGGAAAAGTACAAAAAGTTATATTAAATTTTGATCAAAAAACTGTGCATAACTATAAATATGTCTGTGTCAAATTCGAATAGCAAGCAAAACATTGTTAAATTTGGAAGCCTTTAAATTGTTGCTATTGGATAAATGACTGCACTATAAATGTAGTTAAACGAGATGTATACACTACGGACTGAATAAATATTCGAAAGCTAACTCTTTCCTATCCGATGTTCATTATGCTCTCTTAAGGATATAACCTCAAAAACTAGGATAACAATTTTAATAATCTTTCATCCATCAGACAACTAGCAATGTTTACACGAAGCAACTTCGTGCTCACAAGTCGGTTATAGCGTACCGCAATTAAAATTTTTCGTACTCATATAACTAATTAGCCTAATTATTTAGTTTACTCACGTAACTACTTACATAATACATAACGTAATTATTAACATAGACTAATTATATAATTACATTTTTACCTATACATTTTTAAATTAATGACATTTTATTTGTCTTTATGTTTCTGGCGAGAGTTGATCCCCCAAAACCTTCCTAGGTTGCGCCACTGTACATTGTATTATTATAACATTTATTTTTTGATATACGGTACAGTATATATTGCTGGTCTACTGCCGATAAAATTAATACATCAAGGATACCCAATATTGTGTACACAAATACGATAATATAAATCTGTAAAATGCATATAGATCTACCTAAATTATTTTAAATTAAACTAAATTAGAATTATACCTGAATAAGAGTTGCAAATGATACAATTAAATGAAGATAAATTTGTAAAATTTTGCATTTTTTTAGTTTTACATTAACTTGACTATGTACGATAAAAGTTAACTAATATGACTATCACCACTGAGAAAGCGTCTCTAACATTCATTAATTTTATGTACCAATTTGAATGGGTCTTTGTTTAAATGAAATAGTGTGAAGTATAAACTAAAATGAAAATCTTTATTTACGTATGTTTAAAAAACAAACAGTTGAGCACACACACATACACACACACACACACATATGTTATTAAGGTAATAATAAACATAACACAAATAAAAAACAAGAGAACAAATAAAGTAAAGTAGAAACAAAACTGATTGTTAAAATCTGTATACAAAAAAAAAAAAAAAATTGTAGACATATGCTTTCTTGCTGGTGGAAAGGAAATTTTGCTTTGGTTATAACGATAATCTGCGACGATTATTATGCGATACATAATGTTCGTACTTAAAAGATTCACCTCCTTTACTCCATTAATAACACATTATTCTCCTGTTACTCTCCTGTTAGTCATAATCGGTCTCAGATCATGCACTGATTTCTATAGACAGGACTGTAATATTATTAAAATTTATTCAAAATTAATTTTAATCCATTTTTCCTCATAAAAATTGATAACTGCGATTAATATTTTTCACACACATTGTTACTACTATAATAATTTATATATTTCTATATTAATGAATTTATGTAGAAACCTCTGAAGATAAGATTGATTCTGTGAAACGTGCGTCAGGTATAAATATAGTGATAACAATAAAAGAAATACACTTGTAGAAGTGATTTGTTCTTTGATAATATATATATATATATATATATATCATTAGTAATAGGCCTATACTCCATTTTAAAGATTTAAGGTTTCTAAGTACAGCCTATAATTTGCAACAGTGGTATTTCAGTTGACTGAATATGTTTTTTGTTTATAGTGTCTAAATACATTAAACATGTAAACAACCAGATGTGTCTAGTAAACAAAAAATGCTACTGGTTTTAGAATTTTGACAATTCTGTTATGAAACATTTATAAAACATGAACAGAAAAAATTCTGTTCAAAGTTTTCATGAATGTTTCTCATACAAGCTGTTCCTAAGGTTATGTTACATCATATTTATTTACCTAAGTACAATTAAAAATAAATTTACTTATAAGATCCATCAGGGAAACCTGACGTTGTTAAAGTTGGTTTTGTTTTTGATAGTTTTAGTTTGATAGTGGGAGAGCACACACGATATCATTTTAACGTGTCTGGAGCAGGGTAGAGCACATATGCATTTGTAATCTAAGCGGATAATAATGTGGATGTACGAGGAATGTTCACTGACCCTCGTCTAACATCACAATATTCTCAGTAATTTGTATACCTTCGTTTGAATGCGAATCGGCCTTCCATAACAAAATCAAATTCTGACTTGGAACTTTTCCATTATAGCATCACTAAAATGCAAACGGAATTTTTGCTACGTTTACATTACTACTTTCAAAAACGTTTCATTAAAAAAACACGACGCTGAGCGTTTCGCTGCTCCATAGATAGTAAAAGCACATTCTTGTGCTGCTCAGCGATACCGGGATGCTGTGCTGCTCGTGATTCCTTTATTACTGTCGCGTCGGTTTCCCTGACACACCCTGAATAAATGTTATCAGTTATTACTGTTTTTACGTTTTAAACTTATTGTGTATAAGCCTATATGATTCTGAGTAACTCAAACTCATAGAGATTTTATAGGTATTGCACGAGTCCAAGATTTTTTTTTTCAAGTTAATCCTTATTGCCACAGCTGGCAGACGTGTCAATGATGGTAATTAAAGACCCGTTGGGTAATTATTATAGGAATGAAAATTCTAAAATCAAGTAAATTAATAAAAGCCTATAACAAAGGAGATAAACAGAATTCTTTCTGTTCGGTAATAACTTACTTGTTCTCTGATTAAATTATCAATAAGGTCGAATTCCACCTCACTGTATCTATAAGTTAATATACAACTTATTAAGTTTAAGTGTAAAGACAAATTGTTTTGAGTTCCAATTTTAGCCAGTTCTTATATGCCTGTTGAACAGCACTTTTTTGCTTCAAATGAATGATGACGGCCGCTAATCTTTATGTACTTTGGAAATACCTATTCTTGAGTATATACACTGTTTACTAAACCACAAATGATTGTACCACTTTCTGAATTTTAAAAGACATATTTAAAAATACATTATAAAAACGAGAATTCCTTTACTTGCGCTTTTCACGATATTGATTGAAAACTCATTGGGCACTTTGTGAAACACATTATTATTAAAAAGGTTTAAAAACACAAACGCTTGGTAGTTTCTTAATTTCTGACAATTGTTTCAGACTATTTGTGAAATAACTAGTCTTCCCTATAGGCCTACTAGCTCCTCCACCCCCTCCATCATACACGCCGAACACCCTAACAGACTGAAACAGTTATCAGAGTATAAATTAAATTGTAAAACTATTAAGAGTTTGTGTTTTAAACCTTTTTATTTATATAGTTTTCATAACATTAGTCGTTTTAATTATTACATGTCGTTTGTTTGACTGTACAAAAGCTTGCTCAATTTAAATGTAGTATAACTAAACAAAGAAAATAGATGTCGTACAAAGAAAGATATGTACTTTTAACAGATTCTAACTTTAAGGTTACAGCTATATCTCGTTATATAATATCTAGAATGATTGTTCAAAATTTTAAAATTTAACACTATTTGAAAAAAATTATACCAGACTATCGTTTCGTTTAACATTTGTGTGCACTACCATGTTTACTTTTGTCCCGATTTTATGACCAATTATGTTATGAGCATAATTATATCTTCTACTTATTTTTTGTACATTTTTTACATACCAACTATTAAGTTTTTATCTATTATATTCCTCTCATGCATATTTTATGTCGCAAAAATAACGTCATCATTTAGATACAATGAATATAGTAAAATAAGTCAAAATTTACAAAGTTTTTAAATTGCAATTTAGTTTAATTTATACAGATATTTTACAAAAGCCGAACCTGAAAAATAAATGGCCAGATGCCCTGACGTCATGTTTTTTGGTTTGGTCATATTTAACACATTCCACACATTGGTGTGTGATGCTCCAGGTAGCTGTTTAAAATGCGGCTCAGATCTTTAATGATTCATGTAAACGCGTCCACTAAAACACGGATCTTATTGTACGTCCAATTAACAAGGTTATCTGTCTTTTTTGATACAAGGTAGTCCAGTGAGTTCTCCTTTGGTCGCTAAAGATCACTACATGGCGAATCATCGACACAAATCGATCGGCGCTAATGGCCTTAAACGTTGAAAGGCCTCCAGCCAATTCAGAAAACATGAGCCGGGCAAATTAATTCATTCTATTCTGATAAATAGTCTTGCAGATCCGTATACGTAAATTTTGTTTACTCGTTTCTTCTCTTTTCCTCGATTATTCTTCCTTCACAAAAATATGTTTAAAAACGGTCATCAATTTTAGGGAATCTAAAATTATTTTATTAATTTTGACAAAATTGGCAAGTGGCATATAGTTTAATGTTTTACCTGAGGGTACTTACTTAGATAAAATTCAATTTCTTTCAGGCGTTTTGTAGATTCTTCTGATTTCTCGAGTTTTAAATATTTTTCTTCGTTTCTAAATCTTCGTTTTAAATTCTTCGTTTTTTTCCTTTAAACGCGGTGGTCTCGTATTAACTTTTTTTCCGTATCAGTTTTCCATCATTCCAGCAACATGTGTTGTCACATAAGAGATCTGTAAAAGACTAGGCCTACTTAATTACGAGTACCCTCTACTCGAATTAACAGTCTAAATTCCTCAGTATGAAATGGTGTAACACTACTTGAGAAATATGTAATCTAAATTATACCTGTTGGCTAGGTTTTTAAATAGTCGATCAGACGGAGGCTCGATGGCTGGTGACCTCTACGCTTGCAAGAGTAGACAGAGGGAGACGATTACATTACATTGGATTACATGTATGCACATACACATGTATGTATAATACACATAAGTGTATATAACATCATAATAAATATATCCGTAAGTGAGGTTAAATCAATTTACCATGTTCACAAAACACAAATTATTCATGTAAAAAGAGGAAAGGAAATTAGAGCGAGTAGAGTAGTCAATTTATGGTGAAAAATCTTTTCCACAATAAAGTATTTGTTAAGCAGCTCAAAAAGCGTAGCAATCACGTATCAAAATTTTCTGTGAGCCACTCTCAGTAACCCAAACAAGGGTGAACGACGTTAGGCCTTATACCGTATAGTATAAACATATCTGTGTATTTTACGGATACGTAGATAAATGTACGATTTTGTATCAGGTAAGTAATTTTTTTGTAATACACAATTGAAAACAAAAAAGGAATATCTATATATCTTTTTCTTCTTAGATGAGATAGATTAACAATCCTGTGCCTTGATCTCTGAATAAAAATTGAAAAAGTCGTTACGTCATTTGTTAGGTAATTAGACATACTTTGTTATTGTCATTTGAACTTAAAATTTTCAGCTGACGAAAATGGAACGAATCGAGAGTGAAAAATGACTAAGCAAATAGAAGAAAACTTACAAATTTGATAGATGGAGTGAGACAACTTTAGTTAGGCCTATAGAATTCGAATAGACTTGAACTAAAAAAAATTATGCAGGATAACGACTTTATCGAGCTTGACAAGTTTTATACTTGAACTGGTCAGTAAAAACGTTTTTGTATTTCAATCCATTGAGTGCCCTTAGATAACTGAACGTAGTTTGGAATATTGCAACATCCTTGTAAAACAAACTGAAACTGTTTCCTCATAGTTTACCAGTAAAACCCAGAACGGATTCTTCCTTTAAATTTCAGGACTCGTCGATTTCATGTGCCATGAATTTTTGCAGGTTTCCTTTTTCTTGGCTTTTGTTCTGCGACCTCTTTAGTCAGAAAATGCAGTAACATGAAGCCAATTAATAGTCTCATTTTCTAATGTGTAAATAAACATTGGAACTTTGTTGCCGATCTTTACTTCTTTAGTCATCAATTTTAAGTGTCTACATTGTTTTACTTCGTTAGTCATCCGTTCCTGCAAGTGTCGTTGGCTGTGTCCTCACAGATTTTCTCACAGTTATATGAGACCCACAGATATTAATGGCGGATAAATAGAGAAGTAATTTAAAAGTAACAGAAGTATTTGAAATCTGGAAGTAAGAAGTAAAATAGTACTGGCCAAAGATAGTACAGGTACTCACTTGTACGTCATCACCTTGGAAAGGTGAAGTGATCGTCTCAGAATCAGATTATAGTGTGTTTTACTCGAAAGGGGAACTGAATCGTAAAGAAACCGTATTTAAAGAATTTTATTGAGAAGGCAATTTGCGTAAAAGTTCTGTTGGACCGTCCAGCACTGTATTCAATACCATCTTTAACATCCACAACTGTTCACGTAACGTATATATAGAGAACATTACACATTGCGTTTGCACAGTGGTTTGGTGTTTATACTTACAATTACACATTGTGATGTTAAAAGTACACGGATGTGTGCAAACATTTGCATAGACATGTTGCATGTTTATATGTAACACACGAGCACTGATGTCATTGTTTCTGGTTACGTCAAACAATTTGATTGTGTAATTCAAAATAAATAATATATCTTGTTTTACACGTACTTCACGACTAAGTTTCGCATCTTCAGCAAAGTGTGATAATTAAACTCCGATTCTGTTCTGTAAAAAGATTACAGTGAATATATCGTTTGCGGAATTAAATATAAGTGATCTAATGGATTATGGTGTATTAATTATAGTCGCAATACCGACGAAGACACAATACGTTTGTCTATACACATGCACAATACAATATTATTATTCGTTTCTTTAATATTACAATATACGCATTTGTGCTATATGTATAGGCTACATCAATACACATCTGTACTGTAAGACGTTTCGTCCAGGTTAGGAGAATTAATTAAGTTCACTACTGTCTGAAAAAAGAAATGACCGTAGGCGTGCAAAGTTGTAAAGGCACGCTGATTGAAGTTTATTAATCTACTCATGGAGGTCTTTCTTATTAGTCGTTAATAGGTGCGACCAATTGATTACGTGTTGTGTGCGCGCGCGCGTGTGTGGTGAGGCTGTCATTGCGTAAACTAAACCGTGACCGCCTCAACTAGTGCTGCAAGCCGTAATGTAATTTAAACTACAGTACTACAGTTTCGGTCAGTGCACTCAGTGTACAATGTACTATCAAAAATTATATAGTCCGTAAGTATACTGTAGACCTATTAAGGAATTTGGCGTAGCCTACGTCTCAAAAATGTACTATTTTCCATTTTAAATCAATGCAATGGAATGTGCAGGATTTTTAATTCATGTTGAGCCATTTTTCGTATCTGTTTCTAGAAAATAAGAGTTAAAATATTTGTTGCTGCTGTAGAATGTCACTGACATGAAATGAAAGTCACGTTGGGACTAGGAACTTGGGACGTCTTTGCTATTTTGTGTAAAGAATACTTTATTAAAATGGGTGGCATTAAGGAATTGTTTTAAACATTTTGGTAAATATCCCCCAAAGCACTTTGAAAACATGTTAATCATTAATGACGCCAAAGGCGAAATGTCCCCGTCAACGTTTACCTATATTTTAATAGCCACATATATAGGTCTAATATATTTCAATAAATTCATTACATAGCTTAAAGGCAATGACATTATAATTCTGATGAATTTAAAAGTAAGACAACTTTGAAAGAGACTTTAGAGCAAAGAAAAAATAATTGTTTTAGGCAGGAAACAAATAAATACTGAAAAAGATGGAAACCGAATTCTTCTCAGCTTGCGGAATGATTTTGAACAAATGTTGATCGTTCGTAGAGAAGTTTGTTGCTTCTAGAGAAATAATTTCATTTTAATCCATCTAATTGTGTTTTCAAAATCAATTCATCTAAATTAAATTTACCTAAAATAGTCAATCTAAATTTTACATTAAAATATGCAATTGGTCTTCAGAATTACTTTAAGTTTCAGAATGTAAAACTAAGTTACAATTTTACTTTAAAATTTAAAATTGAGTTTAAAATTTGCTGGGAAAATTATTGGGCTTACAAATACGAATACAACTGAACATTCGTGATTGTATTCAGAACTCAGAACTCAATACTGAATAACATTTATAAAAACATGAATCCTCAGCAGAATTTGTTAATTTTTTAAGAGCACACAACCAATTTGTACAAAATTCTCACATTCTTACCCTCTATTCCCGCCAACTCCGCTTTTAGAAAATGATTTTCTCTGTAACGAACCTCGGTTAGCGGAAAGATGGAATTAGAATAGGACTAAGGGTCATAAAAATTTACCTTTTAGTTTATGTAAATTTAAAAAAACTTGATCGTCATCATCATCATCATCATCATCATCATCATCATCATCATCATCTGCAAGGATTAAACGAAGGATGATTTGTTCCGGTCTCAAACAGGCAAAGTTTAGAGCTGGTCACTCCAGCGCTTCTTCGGACGTCCCACACCTGTCCGTCCCTTCGGCTTATAGTTGCTTGAGGATGCGGCAGTCATCCACTCGGCAAAGATGTTCCCACTAATTCAACCGATACTGGACACTCTTGTCGAGTATACTTGTTAAGCCTGAAGGTGGCAGCCCCACCATACGTCTTACCCTGCGATGTGTTAGTAACATATCCAGGAGATATATTCATTACTAAATTGTCTCAAATAAAGACTAGTCGGACGGATCAAAAACTTGATTGTAAGAATGCTTATGAAGTCTTACTAAAAGACAAAAAACCATCAAGTAATACCAAATATACAACAATACGTAAAAAAAAGCGTTTATACATATTTCAGCGTAATGTACTATATTTTTCCTGTACCGGACATATATTTCCTCAACATATCACTTTAATAACTATTGTAACTTGTCATGTATCTAAGAGTAGCGTGGCGGTATCCATGTAACCGCTGTTGCCGGCGGCAAGAGTACTAGAAATAAGCGAAAATAATATTAATTAGATCACAGAACAAATACTTTAGTTATTGAATAATTTGAAATCCGAACAATATTAGTAGGGAAACTTTAAGAAAAGCGTAGCATTTCTTTCGAACTGCTGGGCACTTGACCCTCTTGTGTTGCCGGCTCAGACATCGGCAATGTTTTACTGGGTAGGGTCGTTGAGCTCCTAGTAGTTGTCACTGTACAAACAGTGAAGGGGGGGGGGGGGTCGTCCACCCAATGTTGGTACCGCTATATAAACCGGCAAAACGCTCAGTTAGTAAACTACGTTCGTTTTAGGAACTGACGTTCAGCAGACACTACGTACCTATTTGTGTTTTGTCCGTTTAGTCATGTGTTTCTCTATTTGTCTTTATTATTTTTAATTCGATTATTTATGTTTTGATTTATTCTGTATAAGTATAATGAGTGTCAGATCCCGTTGAACCGGGATCCTCTTCTTCTCCCAGCGAATGATAGAAAATGCTCTAAAAAGAACACTTGGTACAACAAAAAATTCGAATTAATTTTTAGGTAAAGTTTTAGGTATATCACAACCGGCAACAGGTGTTATGTACCCATGCCACGCCACTGAATGTACGATTTTAGCAAGTGAGCGAAGGAGCACACAAGGGAGCAAATGAAAAGTGCTTGAAAGCGTTAATAAGAGAATAAGAGAAATAATAAACAATTTAAGGAAATAGGTGTAATAGGTATGTATATTTTGACCAATATTATTCGGATAACTCAGTGAGTGTAGATTTCGATGGTATAAGGAAATGGTAGCAAAGGAGTCAATTATAATCATCATTATTGTTAACATATTCACTATTGTCTCTTAATAAATGTATTGATCTACTGTCTTGGAAAACAAGATAAACTACTTGGGTGATGTACATTATTTCTTTATGTACAGGCATCTAAAAATTTTTCTTGAATGTTCCGTGTATAGACGAGGTGTATGCCATATGTGCTTGGACAAATCTTTCAGTCAAAATATGGGTTTAAATTGTTAATATTTTTATGATGCTCCGACTTTCTAATTTAGGATTAGTAAATTTCATGCATCCATTTCCATGATGGCGTAGAATGTTTCTGGCAGTGTTAATAACAAACCTCTGATGTATCTCTTGCTTTTGTACTCCTAGGCCATCCTGCTTAACTTTGATAGTAGTTAAGTATGTGTGGGAAGCCGACACAAAAAACAATCGAAACAAATAGTAATTACGAATAAGTATTGTATTGTTACGACAGTCTGGCTGATCGTCGTATGGTACAGTGGAAAACAAAATACTAGACACCAATTAAGTCACTAATCACCACCTTTATTATCACAATTAAACAGTTTGTAATCAACAAGATAGTCTCTTACAACAAACCAAATAAAAATTGTTCACACGCAATAATAATGTCAACTAACAGAGTCTCGCACAATTATAAAACACATAACACTTTGCCACAATACTTCGAACAGCGCTGGAATAAATCGCCACTTAAACTAAACTAACTGTCGCTGAATACCTATATTTATACCCCGCTGATATGCCAGAATAATCTGTTACTTTGGATGACATGTTAAACAAACAGGCGCTCTCGAGAATCCACTAGAAACAGTGTCCTTGAACACACTGCGCTGACCGGTATGATCTGGAATAGACTCGATAGTTGACGCGTAATTGTCTTTCATCTCAAAGTAGCAGCAACATGTACGCACACACACATTACAGCTGGGATAGCCGAGATACTTGGTGAACGTTCCGTATTACGTAACACTATCTATAAAGCAGATTGGTACGAAGGACGAAGTTTGGAAACCGCCCTTTCGCATCTTGATGTTCTCCCATTTTAAAATTTTGGGCACTTACAGACTGAGGTAAAAGTGTTGTTACCTACGGAAGCGTTATAACCGAAACATCGGATCCAGGAAAATTTACACAAAAGTTTACGAGACGCTTCATATCGGACTGTCCAAGAACATTCTCTTCATTACGTTCAAATTAAGTGATACGTCTTACACATAAAATACGTTGGAAAACTATTTTTATTAAATTATTACTTTTTTCTGGAATTTTATGTTCTAACAATTGTTTACCTTAAACCTATGGGGTATTAATTATAAATACACATGCTTTATGTCGAAGTTTGCTTAATAGCATATAACAATTCTCACACATATCCTGAGCCAAATGTATGCTGGTGTAAAAAGATTTTTTACAGTTTTCTTATTAACATCATCGTCTGATATTAGGTTCTATATTACAATTAATAAAAATAAAAGGATTATATTAAAATTTTAAGGTAGGTAATATAAAGTTAACTACTGAATACTTACAAATTACCCCCAATATTTCTGAGCCTCAAATTACCGTGGTAAACTGTTATAAAGTACATCACATGCTCTACTGCAAGAAGACAATTTTTCCCGTAAATTTCCGACATCTTTTACATTGGCCTCAGTAGCACACAGTCGAACGTTAATTGAATAAATAAATTTCTTCTTCTGACGGTTAATGTAAATCAAATTGATAAGACAGACGGAAAGTGGCGGTGAAATTCCCTTATGTCATTATTAGTGCTGTTATCGTAAATTATGCGATTATTTACGACATCGTATCGGAGTCCCCTAATTGCCAACATAAATATTTTTAAAAATCAAAGGAAGTCTCAGCCATAACTGAAATAAGAAGACAGCAGCATAATTTCAGTTCCGTATAGGGATTTTGTAATCAGGAATGCGATATTTAGCTCTTGTGAATGAGACTGCCTGTCTCTTGCTTAACGCCAATTAACTGCCCAAAGTTGACATTAATTTATTGTCTGGCCTTTGTTACTTTAATTGATTCATTAAATTACATTTTATTTCTATTCATACAGAACTCAAACGAACAACATTTATATAAGGACAGTAAGTTGGTAAGTTGACTTCTGGTTTCCTAATGATGGCTGTAATAATATAATGCCTCAGGACGCGTCAATCTTTGTTACGGAACGATTAGTAAGCAGTTATATAACCTGTGAATGTGAGATGAATAAAGTTTTTATTGGAAATCAAAACAGATTTTATGTTCTATACTAGTCTGGGTTTTTTATATGACATCCTATAAAAATGTTTGTGTATCTTCTTCGTGAAGGCCTTTTCGATTGGCGATAATCGAATTTGTCTTTTGGCACCGCCTCTTCCTGTACCGAAAGTTTAGAGATGACTGCATAAATTTGGTACTTGTTAGTAATAGCATGATAAATGACATCATCTTTCTTTGCTAACTGTTACAAGTTAGCCATTTATTTTGACTGATTTTTAACGCTTAATTCAATCACGTGTTAATAATTCGTTGTACAAACTGCATGATTTGGAATCTCGATTCTTTTCCACTCAATATATTACGTAGGACTACACATATTATACACAATATAACAGGCATATTATAGATACTTTATTAAAACGTGTATATTCTTCTTTTTTTCCAGTACACGTGTTAAGCCTTCCTGTTAGGTCTTTTAAACTTTTGTATCGCACATGATTCATCTTCCTTCCCCTACAGTTAGCGATAATCTAACGTCAGAATTCGAGTGCCTTCTATTCCCGTAAATGTGCTGTCTATCTTCCAGTTTAATCTCTGTAAGTTCAGTTTCTTCCGTGTGCTTGTATTTACTTTCTCTAGAAGTACTTAGCATTCGCTACCACAAATCAAGGCTGGTATAGACAATATCTTACAAAATTGTATCCTTGTTTCCTTTCTTAACATGTTCATTAGTAACTCTTGCAATACACTGTTGAAATTACTCTAATTTTTTATGCCAGTTTCAGATCCAACTGTTTACTTAAAATAATTTTAGGACAGTCCCGTAAGAAATTTTTCATTGCTTTTGCATTACCCCCCCCCTCACACCCTTGCTACAGACATAGGCTTTGCATTTTTGCAAGAAGTTCTAACTCATCAGTTTTCCACATTTGGGTTAGTCGGTGTATTAATATTCGTAACCAGAGTGATACTTTATTTTTAACAGCATCGTCAGCAGGAAATAAAATATTGTAAGCTTTATTTTAATTGGTTTATCCACTAATCTTTTGGTTGTGAGTGATGTCCAGCAAAGAGAGACGATTGGGATGAAATGAGTGTTTTCTTCATTGTACAGCGTGTTTTTGGAAATCTAAGTTTTTTTTGGGGGGTTCCTCCATCAATATTAGTAAGATGGGCGCAGTCAATGTATAGGTTATACCTCAATTTATGATCAGAAACGTCTTGCACAAGGTCTTTAGGATAGACAGAAACAACCTACAGATATTAGTCGACCATGTACCATACGCGTATATAAGTACAAAGCAGTGTGTTAATCCATGCCACTGGCCATTAGTGAGATAAACGTTCAGTGGAAAACTTGTTCCAAAAAATGTACATAATGACAATGACATAATACATTGTTGTGCCAATTTTTGTTAGTGTCAAGGAATCACCCATAATGCAATAAACGTGAAAGCCACTGAATTGTTTTCTTAAAGGTAAAAGCTATTTAAAAGTTCACTGTTTACTCTTCACAATACCTGTCCATTGCTGACATGTTGGATTTTGAGCATTATACTATGCAGCCACATTGCTGTGTGCGATTAAAAAGTATAAAAACGTGTGAGAGAGCACAGGTGAAAACACTCCTTCACAGTAGTGTTACTAGGAGCTGCTCCTATGGAGGGAGAAGACTAATTGTTGGGGGGGGGTGAGAAAAGACTAGCTTGAAGGTTGTACTCCCTATTTTTCCTCAGGACAAATGAGGTATTTAAGATTATTCTCATCTGATTATTTATACAAGCATTTATAAGATTTATTTTAACCCAAAAGTAGGTTAGTAATAGGTCTAATTTAAGGATTATGGAATTTCATTCAAATTTTCAATGTCTCTGATGGGATTAATCCACCTGATCCCCTCAGTTACCGCACTGCCCACTGCATCTACATATTGTACCGTAATATAGCACCAAAAGTTATAATTAAGACGATAGCTACAGAGTTGTTGGTAGAGGAAGTAAAGTTCGTCCACGCGATACAGGCAAAGGTACGCGTATGAAAGCTGAAAAACACACTGTGACAGAGGCAAACAGAATGAGAAGGAAACGCCACTAAAGATATGTGGATAAAGAGGCTGCTACTTAATATAAAATTTGTCTTGACTACGGACACAGGTGTCTGGATTACTATCTAACAGAAGCTCTGGTAGGTCGTGTCACTGATGGTAAAGGAGAATAAGGACTTACGTTTTATTGTGAAAAGATGAGTCACCACTGAACTGTTTTGTACGTGTTTTCAGTTGCTAATAACGTAATAAAATACGAAAAGAGACAATTTCATTTTATGTACTGAACATGTGGCGTACTGTATCCCTGAGCATAAGATCGGATCCAGGGAATAATGGCGTATTATTCACGAAGTAGGCTAATAAGGATAATTATGTGCAATAAAGGAAAGCCACTAGGCTAAGACATATGTGAAATGACACAAGACAATAACATGGTGTGTAGTAAATGGATTACATAAGATACACTCCAAGAAATTGGATTGCCAGTTCTATTTGAAGTTGCAATGACGGTTCCAGGTGCACAACGCGTGGTACGTGCGTGTAACCGTCTAGGCAGAATAGATTGCGTTATATGAGCAGCTCGTCATGCAAGGAAGACATTGTGGCCAACACTACGCTTCCCCTGCCCATTATTATCCCATGATGTTATCCCAGGTACTCACTTCCACAAGCTGAATCGGACTGGCATATATCTTGATTTTATCGTACTGTGATACGATATTTGAATATGTTATTATTAAATACTAATGCCGCTAATAAAATATCCCCCCGGAATTTCAACACAGGACCTCTAGATTACTAACCAGGTACCGTACCCATTAGTCTACTAAGGCACTACAAGAGGAGATTGAGCCAGTAAAAACCGGCACGCCAATGGTGTCTGTAAAGATCTCTTCTACTAAAAAACCGCGCTCGCTCGCGTATTCGTAAGTGCTGTTTAGTACATAGATACGTATGTGAAACATATCTACACGTACGTTGTATAACTTCGAAAGGTGCAGTTAATAAAATTTGCTTTCATTATTGCTAAACTGATATATTTTGTCGGCTTTGACTAAGAGACGTCGGTAACTGTAATTTCTGTAGAAGTGATATGTCAAAGTAGGTTTCTCTGCACTTCCAATTTTTTGGTATCTAGGCTACTTGTGTCTTCCTGGAGGGAACATTTTCTAATTGTGGAGTGGGAGATACGGCGTGTGTTTGAAATATAACCACGTGTGAACGAGAGAAGCTCTTCTCATTATAACATATACACTGGCGGTGTTATAGAAATCCTATGATTTCGTTATTGATACGTTTATGGGTTTCAAAAAGGCTTTTGACAGTGTGTGTAGGTAAGACATAAGCAGAGGAGGATATGAGAAGGTTGAAAGATTTGGAGTAGTTGATGGTATTGATAAGGATCACTATGGAGAATTTACAGTCCAAAATTGATACACAAGAAGAAGTAAGAGAGGGAACTGATTTAAAGAAGGGTATGAGAAAATAGGCTGTCTGTCAATGACGCTCTTTAAAGTAGTAGTAGATGGGAAATGTCATTCATAAACTCAGCTGTTGCTGTACCCAGATGATATGGTAGGTGGTACTGGTGAAGGACAGAATATTGTGATGGAAACGATGTCTAACGGCATAGCAGATGTCAAAGAGCTGACGATAAAACTAGGTAAGACCAAGTGCACGATACGCGCAAGACGAGATACAACGAGTGCTAGATAGATTACAGTAGGAGAACATGTACATGAAAATGCAGAAAATTTGTAATATCTAGGAATAGTGGTGAATGAAAAAAATGAGAGAAGTGAAGAAAATGTAGAACGTACGCTGTTGGGAAAGGAGTATACCGGAGATACCACTAATTAATGAGACACAGAAATATTAATAACTAGTGAAGGATGAAAATAGGCTATACAGTAAGTTGTAGTGACATGTGATGCCGAAATCGTGTTCCTAACGGTCAACAATGAAGATAAACTGAGCGGGTTTGAATGAAGGATAATACCGACGGATACAGGACCAAAGACAAATGTAGATAGCTCTAAAACAAGAGACAGAAGAGTTAATTGATGAGGAGAATGTAATAAGGCATTTAAAGTCATACACCTTAAAATGGATCGGGCGTGTGCAGAGAAAAACGCGTTAAGCGATAACAAGGAAACTAGATAGACACCACTGAAGAACAGACTAAGAGGAGGAAACAGAAAGCTAGAGATAGAAAACTGGAAAGTGCTGATGACAGATAGAGGTGAATGAATGTGAGCACAATGACGAGACATAAGAAATTATGACCAAGAAAGAGATGCACAGTACAAAGCATGCGTGCGGAGTACATTTATAAGGGCTCAACTAATAGCGGTCAGTTTCCACAAAAAATAATACAATCAAGTAAGAAAGAAAAGCTGAAAAAAGAAGACATTAGTTCCAATAACTAATTGTAATTTATATAAGAAGTTGAACTAACAATTCATTATACCACACTTTGTGTAACGTATGAGGAGCTTTAAAATAAAGACGTAATAGAAATTTAGTAAACAGGATGGCGAGGTAGAAACTAAGATGACAAATGTTTAGAATGTGAAAAAATTGTTCACAGACGTTTACAATATTTAGACGGTAAACGGTAAAAGAATATTGCTTTTGAAGCGCCAATCAGTGTGGGCGTAACACATCAACACTCTTGTCTTACTGGCGAGATATTCTTTCAATCCTGAGAGGCTTTCAGCTGGATGACTGGCTTTCGTAACGCCGTTGAAGAATGTTTTTTGCGTTTCTCTGCTTCCTTTCAGTTCTTATCTCCAAGAAGATTCGTTAAAATTGTTGTATTAATTATTGCTTGCCAGTAGATATCTAATGAATCTTGGGTTTCCCTCGATTCAGTGTGATACAGTGTGAGTTGTGATCGTAGATTATTCCGTGTGAACGTACATTACAGTGTGTGTGTGTGTGTGTGTGTGTGTGTGTGTGTGTGTCTCGTTTACTTCTTGAACTTAAGGGCATACGAGTGTTATGCAGTGGCGTTTCTAGAATTTGTCTTTAGAAGGTGTCCGAGATCGGTTCGGCTTCATACAAAAGAAAAAACAAGTTAAGACTAATCAACATTACTATCTTTAAAGTGGTTAAGCTAAGTCGTGTTAAAGTATACGGTAATAACACAACAAAAATACGCGAAATTTAAACACTGTTTACAATATACATATTGACTGAATTGATTTTCCTATATTTTATATTTAAAACGTACGCGCTAATAATGTGTAATCAATCTGTATATTTAAGAAAGAGTTACTACTATATTAGCGTACACAGCTGAAAAAATAATAAAACAGCCAAAAAATTAAGAGGTTAACCAAATTTTTTGACTTAAAATAACTTTTTGACCCTCGGGAGGGGGGGGGGTCCGTTCTTTCCTCCAGTAAATACACCCCTGGTGTAATGTACATGTATCCTGTTCTCCGAGAAGTCGTTGAAAGTAGACCTTACAATATAACTCAGTCTTTAGTTTATTTCTTATTGATTGCGTTATATAAAGAATAAATTAGAAATTACATTAATCTACGTATTTTGGTATTAAAATTATATTATCAATTATTTACTACTGCCAATTTTTTAACCAAATAAGTGCGCAAGCAATTAGAATTGTGTGTGATAAAAGTGATTTAAATTCTACAGTAAATAATAATAAAAATAAATTACATTAAGAAATAATCATTTCTGTTGAAAAAAACAATGGAAAGTATAACAGTAATAATAAAAATAATGACAGTGTAATATGAATATTGTAATACGGAGTGTCATATTTTAGAAAAATCAATTTAATTAACAACAGGAGAAAATGTAAACAGTAATATTTGAACACAAGTTTATTTCTATTTAATGCAAATCAATTACCATTCGTAGCACATCATTATTTATATTTACTAGATTTCGTCACATCAGGATACCACAACACAGATACATTCGAACCGCGCATACACACATTCTCTATATTAAAACGCATAAAAATGCTAATTCCCTAAGGGACATTTCCACTGGAACACATAAAATTTCAATATACTATGAATTATTCATATTACTGGGGTATGCATTCTTCTTACCTTATCTCAGAACAATTATTTATAATCGACAATAGATTATATTTACTATATGTACTATTTTCTGCTACTCACAAAATTGTCAATAAAGAAAAACCATTTCAGTATTTCTGATGGGAGAAAATGTTTTTCCTGAGACTGATAATCACGACCAACCACCTACTCGATTCGTTTGTCTACTCTACTCCATGCATTACGCTACAAACGCTTCAATAACAAATTGTTCGGTACGTAATAACTCACCTGCTATTGCAACTGCTCTAACAGTTTCATATTGTTTTCCTTTATAGACTTTTAGATCACTATACTATGTAGCAGCTCGTTCTTGGCTGGTAAGAGGGAAAAATCGTTGTTGACGGAGTCCGTCGTGCTCGCCTTGGCCGTTCCGAAATCTCATGGTGAACTTCCGCAAAGTTATCGAATAACTCCCACGGGGAAGCCAGCACAGCGGTATAAAATCTACCTTTTCCAGCAATTCGGTCTATAGAATGTCTACGACAGGACTTGATTACTAACCCCTTATTGACCAAAGATTTAATCCGGATGCCGAGCAGAACGTGGATTGACCGGGGAAGGCCTGCTGAGGTCCAGCTGGCCGTTATTGTAGAATGCCTCTGCAGTACGGGTTCAGATAGAAACAGGTGTGAGTCAGTCTTTGCAATATATGGAGTTAGAAGACATATATGGAGAATCAATTTTTATAAGGAAGAGGACTTTAGGGAAACAGAATAGAAAGTGAAATACTTTGCACATCATATACGTTCAGATTTAAAATACGTAACTGTTAATATTGGCATATATGTAGCTGCTCTAGCTGAAATCGAGAGTGATGTTTAAGACAAGGTGCTAAGTTCAGAAACAAAATTTTGTTAGACGACAGGAAGATAAACGGATAGAAAACGAAATAGTTGCAGATGGAATAAGAAAAAAAAATTCAAATAAAAAAAACTGATAGGAGACATTCAAAACTAGTCATTTCATGGGCAGTAGAGATCAGTGGAAGATCAACCAAAGACAGTAAAAACGGGTAGTACAGAAACAATAGATTTTATAAAAAGAAAAGATAGCTTATATGAGAGAAGTATCACTGCAATGAAATTAACGACAAATCTCGTAATGGGTTTTGTGTAGGACGTGGTTCTGTAGACACTGAATCATGGACCAGTGGGAGAAGAGTGGGAGAACGATTAAAGGCGTAAAACGTGATAGCAAATAAAATGAAGATTTCGTGAAGGAATAAGATGTACAATGCCAAAGTGTTCAAGAGGACACCGTGAGTAATTCCACATTACCATGGTCGGGACTATTAGACATAATAATTAAATGAGTATTGTATGAAATCCACAAAGATTTTTATTTAAATTTCTGTGGTCACACAAAAGTGTTTGAAGAGAAACCGATGTTTTAAATATAAGGAATTCAGCAAGACATCAGTATGTAGCAATTTAAAATCCTTGGATTAAGATTGAAAAGTGTAGGAGAGTTAACTAAAACCTCATCAGATCCTGTGGAAAATATTAAAATTAGGCCTACACATACATCATGTAATTATATTTTAACACTTATATGTAAACGGATTTCATGTTTACGATTTACTCTATTGCTCTGTAATAGTAAACATAAAGGCTTAAAGAATTATTTTTGTTACGTTTTTAAAGTTTTAAAGCAAAATTATTGTTGTATTATAAATAATTATCTTTGAAAAATATATTTTCTGTAAAGAAAGTAAATTTGTTTTCTTTTTAACTAATAAAAAGGAGAAAGGAAAAATATTTTCCATGCTGACAGGCTGGCCAGTACGAAAATATATAAAAGTATTTCTTTTTACAACCAAGCGTAAGTAATAAGTGTGGAGAAAAAAACAAAATGGAGTATTTTTATTTTAGTATTAATTCTCAATCACAAAGGATTTTTACAGATGATCTTACGATTTGCCGTCTCGATGTTGGATGAAAATAACTCTACAGAGTTCAAACTTACGTGGTCGTGTCAATAAATCTGTTAGATACCCATGTTAAAAGCTACCTAAATATGCATCCATAAGATACGAAGTGTTGGGGTGTGGCGTAGAAAGTAAATGAATTTTATAGTGGCCACGTGGGTGACAATGGCTGGCACGCACACTATAAATTTCTAGACGACGTCATTAGCAAGTACCGCACGGCTCCGTAACGAGGATATAAAACCTCATAATGTACGAACTGTCTTTTAACAGCTGTTGGGAAAGGTGAATGCATACAGCGACTAATTAAGTTGAATAAAATTTAATTTAATCATTATGCATGCAGTAGAGCTTTCAGGACAGACGCTGCATTACACAAAGTCACTCCAAAGGTTGTAGAATTCAACAGTGCACGAATATGAGGCTTGTTCTAGTTCCATGATAACAAATGATCGTTCTACCTCATCTCTGTGTGATCTGTATCCAAGAGAACGTTCAGCATCTTCACTGGCAAACCTATAATTTCTATCGTGGATAAAATTGTTACTACTTATTTACCCAATTTTGCTTTATTATGTGTAATTTGTAGACTTAGAGCCCTGTTACTACCTACTCTTTTTAAATCGATGTTAATGTTCTTTTACTTAATCAATTTATTCTATCAGCAAGTTTTCCCTAATAACAAGATTTTCAAGATACATTTTTTCCAGTCTCCAGATCGCTATTATGATTAACTTAAGAATTTTTTACCTTGTATAATCCACTATGCGATCTCTATGGTACCTTGTATTTTATTCTATGGTAAAATTGTTTCTTATACACGGTATGTAGACGACACCTTCATAGTATTTAATGGCACTCATAGACAGGTGGATATGTTTTTTAAATTTATTAACGAAATTAACCACAACATAAAATTTACTATGGAAATGGAAACCAATAATGGCTTGAACTTCCTCGATGTATTGGTGTTAAAAAGAAACAACCATTTCGGTTTTAAAATATACCGAAAACCTACCACAACAGACATAGTTATAAATGCTAAATCGAATCATCCATACACACAAAAAATGACGGCATTTAATGCACTAGCACGTAGACTAATAAGCGTACCAATGAATACGGAGGATTATAAGGAAGAATATAACATAATAAAACACATAGCCTTGAAAAATGGATATAACACAGAAATTGTGGATAAAATGATACATAAACAATTACGGAAAATAAATGGTGACAATAATAAAGTTAAAAATACAACACAATATGTCTCAACATTATATACGAACATACTCCCCAACATAATAAAAAATGAATTAAAAAAATTATGTATAAATGTTTCATTCAAGACCATAAATAATCTAAAAAATATACTTAAGCCACGAAAACCAATAACTTTGGAGGAATGTTCAGGAGTATATAGAATCCAGTGCAGTGAGTGCGATAAGTTCTATATCGGACAAACGGGGAGGAAATTTATTGAGAGATTTAAAGAACACCTACCAAAAAAGAAACCCCAAACCACCTCATCAAATTACGCACGCCACCTAATAAACGAAAACCATAATTACACCGGATTCAAAGAGAACATGGAGCCGATACATGTTTGTAATAAAGGTCATTTCCTGAATGCTTTAGAAGAGTTTGGAATATACAAGGCATCCAAAGTAAATAAAGAGCAGTTACTCAACGATCAGCTATCATTTAAATCCAATAAATTATATGATACCGCGTTGATGATAAGCAATGAAGCACGAACACGGGCTAGTTGACGATCGGAGGTCTTTCCGGTGCACAGAGTCGCTTTTAACGTGTTCATGTGTTTGTGTTATATGTTAATTTATTCAGTGATTTTTGTGCGTGTGTTTTTATGTATAAACATTTTAATCATTTCGACGACCCCTATGTATTAGGGGAATAATACATTTTTTACTGTACCTGAAGATGGGGATTTAGTCCCTGAAACATGTTGTATGTAAAAAACTGAGATCGCATAGTGGATTATACAAGGTAAAAAATTCTTAAGTAAAACAAGATTTTATTCCTGACCAAATGTGAATAAATTTTCAAAAATTAAAATTCAATTACTTCTATTTTCCTTATTATACTGGCGCTTCCTTCAGGGTTAGGGAATATTAAAATTTATCTAACGTCCAATTAACACAGCGACTACAACATTTTTGTTAAAAGTTTTCCTTTAATTCTAAATAGCAAATTCCAGGAAATCGTAAATTTGCCGATAGAATTAAGAGAAATCTAAATCATTGTATGCGTCATGCGTAATGCGTCATTGGACACACTGCAAGATTTATGAACTTTATGTTACTTAACTAACGTAACAAATTGTATGTAAAGAATACTGTGTTATTTTACAGATCACATATGTATACGGCTACGTAATTATTTAGGAGACACAAGGTGCCTAAAGTAAGGTCTGATTGCTATTATATTTATTTTAAATTAAACATTCTGTGGCTTACCGTGACATAGAAAACTAAATTAAACAAATATTTATGTACGACAAACACTTATGACTCGTGGGTTATAAGGGCAACTCTCTTTAAAGTTCTGTTTCTAAATAAAATAAAACACAGAGAATGTTCAAATGTTTTTGTGTTCATTAGTACAAATTAAGTTTCGTTCACGTTCAAAGTGAAAAAATATGTATAGGCACGTATGCATTTACGTAACTGAAAACATTAAAAAATTGTAAGTATTCGGACTACAAATATTTATCACAAAGATTATAAAATTAATAAGTCTATTGTAATGGTAGTATAATTATTAGTTCTTATTATCAAGTATTATAAATTTATATGGCTACATGATATTTTAATTATTTTTTATTATGATTATATCTGCAAGAAATTTGTAAGTTACAGTTAATAACACAAGTTCTCTGTCTAGGTTTCTTCAACGTCTGTGGCCATTGAACAGATGATCGATTCCATAATTGGTGGAGAACGAACTGGCAAATATGTGGAATTATCAGACGCTCGGAGAAAAGATGAGGGCTAGCGGATCCTAAGAAATAGGTCATACTATAATACTACAAAGAGGCACGGAACAGAAGGAATCGATATAAAGGATTTTGTTAGATAAAGATATAGTAAAGGACGTGACAGATTTGGAGTACATGAATACGTTAAGAATGAATTACACAAATAACATTAAGTAAGTATAAATATACAGATACTCTTCATGTAAGTCTGTTGTCTTACAAAAGATATTGTAGTATGTAGAAGAGGTATATCATGTTTTATGAGGACAGAAATGTGAGAAGTCAAGAAATATATGTAGGATAATTTGGATTTGATGGGACGGAAACAAAGGAGAGGAGATAAGCTTATAGACTTTAAAGCAGAGTAATATATGCTTAGAACGTTCATAAAGAATGAGGTTGATAGAACACAGGTAATTCGACAATACTGTAAAGGATGAGGTAAACGTTATTACAACAACAGACTACAGGTTTGAAAATTACGTATAGGTTACCCGTGATTAGTAAATTAACACATGTAGGATTCATAGGCTAAAAACAGCAAAGATATAATAAATATAAAAAGGACAGCTATACAATATGTAGGATATAATAAGTATGATAAACAATATGACAAAGTAATATGATGAAAGATGACAAGCTGTTTAAAGTCATTAAACTGAGTAACTCTGATAACGGATTGAACTCAGAAAACTGAATAACGTAAGACAATTATGCCATGTATTTAACAGATTCGACTAAACAAAGATGACTTTAATATAATACCGGATAACGGTAAAATAATGGCAGCAACGGAAGAAATAATTGAAATAGCTTTAGAAAAGAAATTCAAAAATATTAGTATACAGACAAAAGTACTAGCAAGAAAATAAAAGAAACGAAAAAACGTAGTGACAAAAGAAGCATAACTGAATAGGCAAACCTATGCAAAGCAATAAGAAATAAAACGTGAAGCAAGAAATTCTAAATCAGAAATTTACAAAGTGTGAAAAAGGAATATGATTATATAGACGGCAAAGGGATATTGTGTGTATAAAAATGGTGAAGGTCATTAGTGAACCTCAAATTATTAAGACGAAACCTCAGAGCAAAAAAGAAAAGAAAAGAATGATTGGATAATGCTTTGAAAAGCATTATGAATGAATAACTGGAGGTAGACTGGAATGGTGTCGCGAGGAAAACCAAGTTTCACATAGGGCTATGGTGTTAGTGGACGAAGGAGGAAGAAACTACAATTTCCTCCAAATTCCTACTTATTACTACTTAACTTGTGGAAATAGTTTGTTTTAAACCAGTAATAACTGTATATTAAGTTGTGTTACACGGCACAGTTTCAGTACGCCATGGTAGTTTAAGCAAAAATGAGACAGTAGTGAAGTTAAGTTTTTTCCTCTTTCTTTGCAAATAAGTAGTCTGTAAAGAAACATGACTTTCAATCTTCAGTACAAAGTGTTTATTGGAGCAGTTCTCACATATCCAGCTTATAGACATCAGATTAGGAGCTAATTATTTAAAAAATGTAATGCTCGTAATCAAAACCAATAAGTTGGGAGAATAAAATCATCACTTTTTTGTCCGTGAGTATAGCTGTCCGCGTGAGTTTCATTTAACAGGTTCACTGTTAGTAAAATATTTCTCTTCTCAAACCATCACTTAACATTAAGATAACATAATAAAATCGGTCTTGTTCGTAGTTGACTTTGAAGTTAATTTATTATCAGTATGATTTCAGTACACTGTATTAAAATAATTTAGGAAAATTAAACATTCCGGCAATTTTTGGGCATTCAGGATAAATATAGATGGATAAATTAGTGTTACATAGTTATTCTAATAATATTGACCTTAATGCACATTAACTGAACACAGAAGCCTCCTTTATTGATGATAAGATATGAAATAATATAAGATATTATTAAGAACAGATAGAATTAAGATGAGAAAAGTCTCCGCGATTGTAGGTCTACACGAAAAATCCGACATTATACGTATAAAGGCATTATTTTTTAAATACGAACATTTTTTTATTAAGTGCTCGTTAGTGTTATATGTAGTTAACTTTCATAAGGAGACTCGACTATCGGACAATCAAGTAGTTTTAAGATTTAATTGTCTGAAATAAACTTAATTAAATTGATGTGACTGATGCTTTTTCAGCCAGATATTGGCAGAATTTTTTAATCAAATTATGGAAAATTGTAATAATTTTCCTAAAATGTTTCAAGACTTGATTATTATATTAGCCTTAGTAAAAACGTTTATTCATTGATTTAATAATTTGTTCGTAGAACTTTAGGACTGCGTGTGCACGTCAATCAGATTGTACCGTTCATGACCACGTGAACTGGGTGTTGCCACAATTAGCATTCAGCAACTGCAGATTATCACCTTCAACGAAGCCGTCCCGACAAGTCGTCATCGTCATTCTGCTGTCAGTGAACGACTTCGTTTAAGTGATACAGTAACGTATCAACTACGCGACTACATGAGTGGAGCTAACAAATTAATAACGTCTGGTAAGAGTTGCTTTAACAACCCGTGTTAACGGTTTATACAAAACTGTTATACTTTACTAAATGTTTAATACCACCATAAGCTACTTTATGCCTTACTGAGTAGAGAAATGACTCAATTTCAGTTATTTATGTCTTCTATTTTGAATACTTTGCATTCTATAAAAACAGTAGACTTCAAATTCATCCACGACTTTTGTACTAAGGAATCAGACTACATACTACAAAAAGTTTAGTAACTGTCATTAAAGTAACTAAATTACAGTAAATGAACCTCTACCTACGCACCATTAATGTGTATGACACTGTATATATAACTTTAAAATTAAATTAATTTAAAAATTATTTTTATTGTAATTGCTACTCTATAACTAGGAATTTAACACATACTAGTTCACTAGTTCATTTATATTAGCTACCTAATATTAGTAATACTAATAATAGTACCACACATTGTCACTATTACAAATATTTATCTAATTTTCGTATATACAAACGTAAAACACAAAACGATAGCTGAACAAATTAAAAACAATTAAAAACATGATACACTTTAAAAAAAACTAACCGTTTCAACTATTCATAAAACAAAAATATACATCAAATTGGTTAACAACACGATCAATGTTCACCACCCAACCCCATTATTACCAGCCACAGTGGAATCTAACAATGAACAACTACTGTATTAGAAAACGAGTCACTGACTGATGGACGTTGTGCGTCCTGACTTGTGTATTATGTAGCAGATCACATTTATATACACTATGCGCGCCCCCATACACACACGTACACACATACCATCACAATAATAATAGATTTCTTCTGCCAGTGTACATTTTATCTAAACTGACTTTGAAATATAGTCTGTACTAATGATGCAGAATTAATATGCGAAAAATGCGTTGCGGAAGAAATCTGTTATAATTTAGGTAGTTAAAATAACTGCAAGACACGCAGAAGAATTTCCATAAAGAAGCGCCAGTATGCGCGCGCGCACGCACACACGCACACACACATATGTAGTAGGAATATTTATGGCTTAGGAATACGAGTGTTTATGTAACATTTAACTTGAAATTATGTAAGAAATTTGTTTTGTTACAAATAAATCTTCAACACGAAAAAATGAAGAAAAATTCAAATTTTTCGTTACTGTGGATACCATCAGCCAATGACTGCTTCGGTGTGGTAATTAACCTTGTACACCGTTAGAGAGCGCTATGATTTATAGAAGTGTTTTGTTCACAGTGAAGAATGCCGGCATAGCGGCGAGGTTTATCGGTAGCCGCATCTTCGCACGTCTCCAATAATTGCTGACCAAACCAAAGGCCAAGTAACCTTACCGAAATGGATACCACAAATCATGCGTTAAACCTGTCCCATCCAAGGGCGACTGCTTATCGTTTTGACTATACCATTACCCCAACTAGTACTATACCCGTTGATTGCCTTTTTCAGTACAATACAATGTAGAAGGTTCTTATATATACGACCTCTTGGACCGAACACGTGTTATTGTCCTTCACCAATACCCATGTCAGTGAGTACACACAAACAGAATTTGTGCAGCGACACGTTTATAGAAATAGTAATAAATTAGTTGCTTAATGAGTTTGGAACGATTATACATCACAAAAGAAATTAACAATACAAGAAGCTGCATTTATTATTGTTTTATAGTAAAAGAATAATTTTCTGATTATTATTAATTTATGTTTGTACTCAATTACCTTAATTTTATACTTTATTTTTGAAGTTTTACATGGTGTTTTGTGACTTAAATTCATAGATTAATATATAAATATTGTAGTATCACGAGATGGTACAAACCAGGAAACTCAGTTTAATTATCAAAAATATAGGGAACCTACTGAAATAGGTAAATACTACGTAACTGAATGAGGAGTGCAATAGAGAACGAGTGATCAAATGAGAACAACCAAAAATAATTATATAAAAGGAAGAATTATAATAACTAAACCAATAAACCATGAATAATAAATAAAGAATACGTGTTACAGATGCATGAATAAATTAAAAACAGGAATTAGCCTTGCAAACAAACATAATAAATAACTTGACAAAACGGACATAAAAAAGGCTAGACTGGACAGTGTCTTTGACACAAAAATTATCCAACAGATTAGGGAAGTTATTCTATATACTGTATCTTGTTATAATATTGTAAATAGGAATGTTTTAGTATGTAGCTAAGTGAGAAATGTATTTGTATATATAAAGGAAAATCATTTGCATATCCAGCCTAAAAGTCAAGCTAGGTCTTAAACCTAAGACTGTATTTGTAATTAGCTCATAGATAGTGTCATGGTAAAGACAAGATAATTATTTTTATAATTGTGTTTATTCGAATAGAAAAGTGATAAATAGTGATAATAAAACAGTGCAAATGACACAGTGTAAACAATGATAAAACTATAAAGTATTGTGAACCAAGTATGACCATAACGTGAGAATGGCATGTATTTTATATGAAGTGAACAAATAAAAATAAAATCAACTTCATTAGTGCAAGTGACAATATAAAATTAAGTGAAATAAAAGCATAAACGGGATTATGTAAAATAATCAGGAAAAGTAGGTTATATTAAAAACTTATATTTACTGGAGGCAGATAAAACAGTCCTGAGACCGAAAAATACACCAACAAACCAAGGCCTCTTATAGATGAATCTAAAAGTGATTGTTACAAGGAAGAAAGCTTGGTCTAATGTTGGCGTCCCATGAAGAAGGAACAAATTGAAATAGTTGCCAATCCAATCAAGATTAAATAAGAAGAGTGTAGTAAAAACGCCAAATAAAGTTATAGAAATTATCAGTTAACTAACGTACAAGTTGTGTTCAACCCACCTGGAGAAGAAAAATTGAAATTACCATCCTAACTGGTGTAATATATCTTGAATTCGTTGAGGTCATTCCAAACTTATAACCATATTGACAAATTATTAACGTTTTACACAACACTTCAATATAAACTAAATAACTAACACATTTAGTGTGACTACATTTCTAAACATAATATATGATATCAAAAGTGAGTGACACAAACTTATTTTGAACCAACAAAAGTGTAGAACTCATATAAATTTTATTAAATATTCAATATTGTGCATACAGCTAAAAAGCAATATGGCGTCTATCATTTTCTTAATGGTGAAGAAGGGGTACTGCAGCGCGCCATGTTGAGAAATAATGAACTATGAGATATAGCATAGACAATTAAATTTTTATTTTATTTTTTTGTCAATTGTATTCCAAATGTCTGATAATTAATTATTTTCATTGTTTTATTAATGTTATATTTGTAATGGGTAATATTAAGTTGTAAAATTATCTAATTGATTTCTTTTGTATAATCACAAGAACTCACTTACAACCATCATACACAAACAACAATTATTTACTACATGTTCAAATTTTTTATTCATGTATGTTATTAGTATAATACTTGTTAGGTGAATTTATAATATTACTGAAGACGATGTTTTATGTTGTTAAAACCCTGAGATACAAAAATTGCGTCATGCATCCGAGAGCTAGATGGAGCTGAAACCTTAAAAAAGGGAAAATGATTTGTTAATTAATAGAAAATAAAAAAGGGGAACTGATTATAATAAGAAAACAGCAATAAATATTTAATGATTCAGAGCAGCAAAAGATCTGACGATGAGCTGTGAAGCTTGAAAGCGCTAATCGGGATATTTTATATAGTGGTGTGCAACAGTGATCATTCTGCTTGAAAAATAGTTAGATAAAACAAATTCTAAAACGTACTAATAACGCCAATAATGCTCTAGAAATCCCAAGATTATCTTTGTGCGTTATTAATAATCTTGGTGGACTGTGTAAACAGACTTTATCTAAGGTCTGGCTGACAATCATATAAAGCGATTGCCCTTTTTGGCTAGCGTGGTTATAACATTTGGGATGTTCGACGTGCATAACAAGAGTGTATTTGTTTGTAAGTTTGACCGACTGAAGTAAGTTAGAGTTAGGCAATTAAATGATTGTTAGTGTTACTTTTATTAATGACAATATACTTCTCAGATTTTGTATTACTAAAGAGCAGTTGTTTAAATGAAATATTGTGGGAGGAATAAATGTGATTGAAAAAAACTGTGACCGTTTTAATGTAATTCATGTTGATTACGAATAAGTCCAATGGCGATGTTTTCTCTTATACTTTAGGTAATAATTTTGTGCCAAAGTGATCTTTAGGGGGTTAAAACCTGTTTTGCACTGTTGTGTATTGTATGGTATTGTTACTGAGAGGACAAAGAAAACTGTACGAAAGTTTACCGTGTTTCGACTGGTGATAAGTGACTTTCTATAACGGATGCTACTAAGAAAGCTACGATAAACAATTTCGCAAGCGATGAAAGAAATAGGAGAGTCGGAAACTACAGTTAGGGTAGTAATGTTGCTATAAACAGTAAACGTTAGCAGAAAATAACAATACGGGTAATGTAAGAATGACACCGAAAGTATTAAGGTTTATATACAAGCAGAGAAATAGATTCAAGAACATAAAACTCAAGTGTTTTGTCTTTTTACTGATAAATCTGAATAAACAATAAGAATATTTAAATAGAAAAACACTAGACATTTGCCAATAATAGAGAAAATATTCTAGGTGAAGTTGAAGAGTTGAATAAAGAAGGTGAGGTAAAATCATGTAATTCAAAGGAAGCAGTTTTCTCGTCCTTAATGGGATATTATTCAGAAACTAGGAGAAAAAGCAGATTTTCTGTTACACTTGAGGTTTAGATTGACACTAAACCTTGACGTTTTCATAGAAGCAATAACTGGGTGACTCATCTCTAGCGATTTGAGTTCCTGCACACATAAAAAATGGTCAGAAAAGTAAAACCTCTTTTACTCGTTCTCGTTGTTAAAGAGCAAAGCAGTAACAGGGAGTACCAACCCATAGTCAACACAGACAAGGAGAATTTAGAATGATTTGAAACTAAGGGTCAGGTGACAAGCATCTGCGCCATAGTACCATAACGCAATTTAAAGCAAGACTCGATGACTAGGTTCCCAGGAGAGCCTTCATTACTTTGAGACAACACGTAAACACACTGATGAAACGTGGTTAACGTTAAAATGCTTTAATTTACGACAGTGATTACAAGCTCAACTATTCATATATGGTGTTTAGTGAGCTAAAAAAACATTAAGAATGGAACGTAAAAAAGTAGCGAAGATGCTTATATTCATGCTTCTGTTTTCAAACTGTTAGTGGGAGTATCTACAACAGACAACAGCTCTACAGACAAGCAAATAAAACTGCTAACTCATTAGATCTGCGAGCTGTCAAGCATTAGATTGGCATGTGCGCAAGAGCAGGACGATTTCCGAATGGTTTATAATCAGAGGTTCAATAGCCTAAGTTTTAAAATTAAGTGGACATCAGAATAATGCAGACGCTCCTGCTCACACATGCCAGTTAAAAACTACAACAGTCCATCTACAACCATCTGGACAAAAAACTGCAGTGTTCATTTACGACATCTACGACAGTGAGTTATTTTACCATGACTTTCCTAAGAAGATATTAATCCCGGATACCAATTACATTGTGCATAAAGAAGTCAGTGGAGGGAAAACAGAAGGCTTAACTGCTACAAACGATGGAATATTACATTTTTAAGCAGACTGTTGAGTTGCTGTCAAATAGACAGTCAGACGTGACCTCATTTACAAATTGAAAGAGGTAGGAGACCCCCCGATGTATACATCGATGCAATGAGCAACCAGCAGCATAATTTGTATCCTTGTACTTTATGGACTGACACTGGATAAACTGAAAAAGCTTTGAAAACAGTCAGAGGTACAATTGCACATCCACATTTGAGTTTTACCACTGCTATCTGTAGATATTGTAGATGAAATCCATTCATCGCACGGTCACTATGGACAAGCATTAAAATGACATATTCCACATTAGGTTATTAGGGTGATGGAAATGTTAATATATTTGATTCAATAAGTTACAACCACTGAGAGAGAAGTGGTCAGGAACAACAAAGATGAACACGCGGTTGCGAAGACGAAAGAAGGCCTGAGAGACAAGTTACTACTTCTGCTACGATAGAAGAGGCAACTGGAATCTCAGCAATAATAACAGTAATAATCGTGGAGATGCCCTGGTTCAAGAAGGTTCTTTATTCACAGGAAGCCACTATAGGAGGAAGATTGGACCGCAATTAATCAGAAGACGTAGGCACAAAGAACTGTCAAAAGGAAGCAGAACGAGTCGATGAACTTGAATTTTGTGGATACAGGATTGCAGGGAAATAAAAAGCATTGAACAGAATGAATGATACTACAAGAGACGTGCTTGAGTAGGCAAAATTAACCAAGTAACGGCATACCATGCGTAGGTCTACTCGGGACGATCAGACTTAAGGAGGAAGCAGTGTCACGCCGATGGAACGTGGTAGGTACTTAAAATAATTTATAATAAAATAATTTATTAAAATAACTGTACTTACAGACTACATAAATAAATAAATAAATAAAATCTATAAAACGAGGAATTATAAGAATCTGAAGTTTTACAGTATGAACAGATAATATTAGGAATGTGAGATTAAGGAAAAAAAGGTGGTAACCTTTAAATGACACGTTCCAATCCTATAGTTGAAAAGCTACTTAGAGGAATACATAATTTTGCATTCAAATGTTAGAATTGTGAATATAAATTTGGGAGAAAAAGACAAGTGTAGAAAAATGAGTAGGAGTTGGGAAGCCACGTCACATCTTGCCAAACGTATACTTGGTAAATGACATGACAAAGTGACAATAACGAGAATGTACTATATAATTTACTTCTAATAATTTACAAATATGACTAATCTTAAGTAGGATTGAGAGAACAACGTGAAAAATACAAAGTGTAGAATTCATAGTAAGAAAATAATATGATAGGAAAGGAGGGAGTATCAAATTACTGTAAAAATTTACATTCAAACAGAGTATGTGTACGTTGACAAAAAGTCTGCCAGTAGATCGATATCGTAACAGTTTTAACACTTTTTGTTCTAACAAAAGAAGCGTGATAATTTTGTGAAGGAAAACTTTAAAGGAATTAACAAAAACACACTTGTACCAACGTCTCGCCTGTCTAGGAATATTTGTTATAATTCTTTTCAGTATATTTGTTGTAGTTTGGATGAAGATAAAAATTAATTTTTATTTCAATAATATTAGTTATCTGTATGGAATGAGACATCGTAATCTGTAGTGGTACTGTAGCATATTTTTTATAATTCTAAATTTCATATCAAGTTTCTCAATTAGAAAGCTCTAGTATTATTTTCAAAAACGTGTGACGCCCTTATGTAAGATAAGATGGTTTAAATGCTTCTTCCACATTAGTGATTCTTCTTATGTTGCTGTAATATCTTTTCTGTGTCTTGTTCATTAATATAATTTACTGTAAAATATATTTCTTATTAATTGTTAGTAGCTTATTGATAGCATGATCGTCTTAAGAAGTTTTTAATTGATTTAAAAAAAATCCTTCGTAATCTGAGTAATCAAGCAAAATGCCAGTAGATAGTTATCAGTTGTAACACTTTTTGATGAAACAAAGAAGCGTGTTAATTTATAAAAAAGAAGGAATTAAAAAAAAACATGTTTAACACTTTCATCACGAATCAATGATAATTTTCTCTTTTAATGGGGTGATGCTTCCCAGAAGCCATTAACTTGTTTTGAATGTTTTTCAAGATTGTATCTCTTGTGATGACATTAAAAGGTTGAGTAGAGAAAAGTGAAGGCTATGCAATAAATTTTTTGACGAAATCGATTTTCCTTTGCGAACAAAATTGTGTCAATGGTACTGTTATAAAAAAAAGATATTGCCTATGTCAACCTTCTGCTGTTCATTCACGTTCCTGAACTTAAGTGATGCTGATTACAGAGATGTGCTAATATACTACAAAAGTTTTAATAAAATCTATCGATCGTTTTGCAAGCTATTGTGTATTATAGTATTCACTGAAATTAAAGCTGAAACAAAATACATTAAAGTTTTGTATGTAGATATTTTTCGTAGAAAGCAATGCAGTCTTTTCATTGCCTTTGAGAGAGAACTAATTTTCATTGAGAGAGAGAGAGAGAGAGAGAGAGAGAGGGAGAGAGAGAGAGAGAGAGAGAGAGAGAGAGAGAGAGAGAGAGAGAGAGAGAGAGAGAGAGAGAGAGAGAGAGAGAGAGAGAGAGAGAGAGAGGACTCTGGTGTATATATGTATATAGTTATTATTTATACTGTATGATAATAGATAATATAATTTATAATATAATATTGACTGTACGTAATACTTATAAAATGTCCGGTGTGTGTGTCTAAATAAAAGGACTGTGATGGCAGAAAAACAGGAGGAGAGACCAGATGATAGACAATGTGACGATATACGGATGCGATGCAATGAAGACACTAAACCAGGATAGAAAAGCATGGAGGGAGCATGCACTGTAAAAGACCAGTCCGTGAGCAGGAAAACATGTTCTTGATGATGATGATGATGATATGTATAAATATGTGTATGTGTGTGCACGGGCGCGAGCGTTTTATATGTGATTTCTTCTAATTATTTCTCTCTAGAGTAAATCATGTTCGGTTCTGCCTACAGTTTTCTTAACCATGATATTCTTTCATCTTGCATACTTCTCGCAATTTTTTGTTTCTTTGCGTATAGTAGTGTTCTGTTCATCTTTATTTTATTTAATTCTTTGTGTAAATGATAACATCTATTCCAGTTTCGCTGAATGTCCATATAATTGTTTTTCTTCCTTTGTGTATGAATTGTTTGTTTAACTGTGCTATATATGAAGACAGTAGTTTTCATGTTTCATGTCAATTTTTCATTCTAGGCTTCAGTGTTTACTTTTATAACCTGTAAAATATTGCACTGTGCACATATTTAAAAAAATCATACCTATATAGATACAAATGGAATATATTATTTTTATGACGTTGATCACCTTTTAAAAACGATCCACCCTGATCCCATTCGATCGACAATTTGACATTCTGTCACTATCGTTATTCTCCTTACGGGGCATCGTCTTACAGCATCTCTAAAGTCGAAGTCGACAAACGATGGGGCTTCGAAGTTTCGTGCTCTAATGAAGTTGACAGCTACGTCGGGTGGAGGAAGGATGGTATAGCTAAATAAGGTTTCCCTTATCGAACAGGCTACAACCAAGAAACCAGACGAAGAATGTCTTGCAATTATCCATCGTGTGAGACCCAGTACCACTACCCATCCTTACTCGTCAATTTATCTCTTCTGTTGCCTTATCGAGAAGGTGCTGCCTTGTAGATTGAAGGAAAGTCCTTAAATCCTTAAAGGCGACAATCTGAGGATACGGACTGGCAGAAAACTGGTCTGGCAGTAGGCCAGATGAAGGGAATCCCTTTACCTGAATAGCTTTGGTAGGGCTAATCCCTAATGAAAATAAAAATAATTTATTAGAGACAAAATAGAGGGGTTGACGGACGTATTAATATAATCGGACGAGACAGAAAACAAAATTGTGTTACACGGAACATTACATCCCTGACTAGTAAAGAATATGAAATACTGGACGAACTGAAGAAATATAAATTGTAGGTATTGGGAGTAAGGGAAAGAAGAAGAAAGAAATGGAGGACTGACTTTGAATAGAAACTACAACCTGATATTGTCTGGTAGTAGTAAAAAGAACAGAGAGATAGAAAGAATAGAAATCTTGAGAGCTACAGGGTGATAGAATGAGAACCCATAATCTCCAGAATAATTAGAGGTCCTATAGAAATAGAGGAGAAATGTTCGGACAATCTAACGAAAGCTTTGGACAATCTTAAATTTTTGCTACTCTTAAGCATAATGGAATAAATGGTTTCCCTACTCAATTTATTAGAGATAAAAGCCTCTATTACAAGACAAGTATCGTCTTAGATGTGAATGGTAGACTACAAACAACAGTGTTAGACAACCTCCCCATTTTACCAACAGTTTATAACATATACATAGATGACGTAATTCGGTTATGGAATGCAAAGTTGAACCAAGAATATCACTTCAAAAAAACATGTATATGAATTCTGCTCTAGACAAACGATAGTGTAATAATACAAAAAACAGAAGATTAGTTACAAAAGGCGATTACTTGGTACGAGATACGATCTTGTAGACCAGAGGGGTTATTTTAATTACCTGAGATCAGCGCCCGCTCTAGCGTTTACGTCGCCCCGGACAAAAAGAACAAATTGCCGCCCCTTAAACATATACTTTTTAAAAATATATATCTTTTATTTTAAATAAAAATCAAATGGTTTTAAATTATAATAAAAAACGTAAATTTAGAAAGAAACATGTAACATAAAATTAACAGTCAAGTAGTACAAAACAGTAAAAATTAAGAAATACCTGTACCTAGTTACAAACTGTTAACCACATGCATTTTTAATGCTATTACATAAACGTATAATTGCACAATCAAACAACAAAAAACTTACATCCTATAAGAACTAAAAAAAGTAACATCAACTGCGCTAAAATCACAAGAAACCTTTTTTTCTCACTTTCAGTTCTGCACACTTTTTGATTACCTCTTTTAAGTTTATTTGATCAGCAATTTCATGCTCAATCGCCAAAATGGCCAAACCATTAAGACGACTTTGCGTGGTAGTTGAACGTTAAAAGGTCTTAATTAATTTTAATTTAGAGAAACTCGTTTCCACACTTGCTACAGTTATTGGTATAGTCCGCAATATTCTTAACCCAACACTAAGGTTTTGGGCAAAATTTAACATTGTTATTAATTTTAGTACATTGATTAGGCTTTCTTTTGCCCAAAAGCGGAGATACCGCAGAAATTTCCTCTGTTAATTCTACCCCATTTATGTCAACAGAATCACCATCAGTTAAAATACTTTCCAAATCCTTGCAGTGTTTTAATAGCGTTTATTTATACATGGTTTTTAAATCGTATATATTATATAAGAATTGAAGATACTTACTATGGTGACTAAGTTGTTCAAATCTAGTATGTAGTGTATTTAGTGCTTGATCAATTGTAAAATAAAAAAAATCTATTTTATATTTTTCTTTGGAATCTTCGATGAAATCTTCTTTGGGTTCTTCTCATGCTTCGTATGAGAAGTTGGTTTTTTTCTTCTTACGCGGTGTCGTGGTATTATTGATTTAAAATTAGCCTCAACGTCAATTTCATCAGCCAGTTCTTTTGCGTCAATAATAGTTTCATTGAAGGACTTATCCGATCGAAGATCCTTAAAGAATTTTTTGCAGTTTTGTAAAAATCAAGTGCAGATGCTAGATCGAAATCTTTTTGTTTGCATCAGCTTGCTTATTGGATTAATACAGTTTAATATTTTATACCAAATAACTATTGAACACAAAAACTTAAACTGTTTAATACAATTTAATAAACCAGAGGCTTCATCTCTTATTAAATTATCAATTTCTTGTTTTTCATAAATGTTTAGCAAAGCGTCGTATACATCTCCCACATGAAATCTTGTTGAGAATATACTGGAAAACTCTACATTCATTCTTAAGTAAATGTACCTGTCATTGTAGAAGTGAAAGTTTGTATTGTGCGGTGGGAGGTCGAGCTGTCTGGGCGGGGCCTCAACCCGCACACATGCCCGTTTACTGTGAGAGTCTAGAAAAGTAATGTTCTCGAAGTTTTAAATAAAAGGAAAGATCTGGAAGCTGTTTTTCTATATAAATAGAGATGCCCTCGACAAGTATAGTTCAGTTTTAAATGTGCTCTTGTAATGTGTATTTCGTGTGTCCGTTTTATGTATGCTTGCTACTAAACTGTTCCTTCAATGAAGCGTGTGTTTGCTCCTGTACTTAAATTATTCATTATTTTTACCCATACCTCAACAAATCTTAAAGACTTTAAGGCCTCTATCCTACTCTCCCATCTAGTGTCACTCAATGGTTTCAAAGTTAGTCCTTGCACATGTTTTAAAAGTATTGCCCATCGAAAAGTAGATGCAAAAAAAATATATATATTTTGGACCATATTGAAGAAATTAGCGGCTTCCAAGGATGCTTTTGCCATATCATTAACCACTAGATTGAGAGAATGTCTACTACACGGAACGTAGAATGCTCGCGAATTTAATTTTTTAATTCTAGATTGCACTCCTCCTTTATCGCCCCTCATACTGGACCCGGTGTCATAGCCCTGCCCTCTAATATCCTGCAAATTTAAACCCAGATCATTAAGTTGTCCAATTATAATTTCAGACATTTGTTTCCCTGTGGACCTTTCAACTGGAAGGAAGCCCAAAAAGCTTTCATTAATTTTTATTTCAACCTCATTGGAATTAGATTTATTGACTGAAACATATCTGATTACAAGAGTCATTTGCTTCACCTTACTAACGTCAGGAGTGCAATCTAAAGTTATGGAATAGTATATGGATTTTTTTATTTTATCAATAATATGGGATTTCACACTTTGATACAGCAGGTCTATTATCTCGTTTTGTATATTTTTCCCGAGATAGTGAGTTTTAGTCTCCTCTTTTTGAGCACTCTACGGACGTGTTCTTCCATAATGGGATCAAATTCAGATAGCAGCTCAACTATTTTTAAGAAGTTACCGTTATTATGCTCAAACAGCTTGTCGCTTGCACCTTGAAAAGCCAGACAACTTTTACCAAGAATTTTAGTTATTGCTACGATTATTAGAAGTACCTCGTACCAATGGTTTGTTTCAGCATTAATAATTCTTTGAGCAGCCGCATCTATAGTTTTACAACACTTTAACCTTTGGCTCATTTCTACCCATGATTTTTGGGCCTGAATTTGATTTTTAGAAATTTCATGGCTTTTAAAGTTTCAACGAGGTGCTTCCAACTTTTAAAACCCTCTTTTGAAAGGGAACTAACCACACAGCCGAAAGCAGTATACGCAGTTTTGTGAAATAGATAGAGTACACTAGCCAGTCTCTTACAACTTGCTCTCCATTGCTTAAAACTCGTGTATAATAATTTGCGCTAAATTTTCGACCAGTGTCATTGGAAGGAAATTTGTAATTATACAATGGCTTAGGTGGACCTTGCCTTACTAAAAAACTTCTTTCGGGATCTCCTAAAATTCTTGGCCACAATGCTGGATCTGTACTTAAAGTTTGTAGAGCGCTTTCCATAGATGTCAGGTTGGTGCCAATTTTTATAATGCTTCCATTTGGCGGCGGAGTGGTGCCAGTTCCAATTGATTTAGAAATATCGTCCATTTTGTCCACTCTCTGACGATTCCGTGTTTCCTTTTATAACCGGATTTGATGTTGGATTCATAGAGGATATACATACTATTAACATTGCGCAACAATCTGCAACTAGTGTTGTTTCATTCAATAAACAGTTTTTTTAGGATTAATAAAATATTTATTTGATTCAAAAACGCTTTAATTGATTTGATAAACGATTTTCGATAAAATAGTAGCTATCAGACTAAACAGCTCAACATCTTTATAGATGTACTTACCTTAAAAATTAACAAATCACAGTGAACTATAAAATTGCCAAATATTTTTCTATAAACTCAAACAGCTTCTACATAATATACACTTTCATTTGTTATCACCACTGACGTATTAGCAAGAATAATGCTATTGTGTAACGAAACCGCCCTTTTATAATTAGAGGTAATAAACAAGTCAATGCATGATATTCCTTCCTATTCCTGTTTCAAACAAGTTCACGCAGCGCCCATCGTGCTTTTCTATGCGGTGCGCGACTTAGGGTAGGCCTACATTTACAGTAGCGCGTGCACGAAGGTTTGTAAATCCTCGCAATAGCGTCATCAGAATCAGCCCGCTTTGCAAGGGCATGCGCTGAACGCTCAGATCAGCAGTAAGGGAGGGAGACGTATTCTCACTCTATCTCTTTCTCACACGTATTCAGCGCATGCCCTCGCAAAGCGGCTGATTCTGATGACGTCATTGCGAGGATTTGCAAACCTTCGTGCAGCGCTACTGTAAATGTACCCTTAGATACCCTAGCCTTTTTTGTTATTTAATTAAACATGCCGCTCTTTTATGGTTGTTTTCTTCAGAATTAAGGATTCCAAATATTTTAGCTTTTATGCATAAAAACAGTAAATACGAAATGTAAATTGCATGGTAATTTTAGCCAAAGAAAAAAATCGACTAGTATAAATTTCGATTAATTGGGTATTTAACATATCAATATTTTGTCACATTCACAGCCAAAATGCCGCCCTTTAGATTTGCCGCCCCGGACAAATGTCCGGGTTGTCCGCCCCTAGAGCGGGCCCTGCTGAGATGTAACATCTCATACAAAATTGACACTGATTGAGAAGATATGTTAGTTGCGTTCACAGGCATCTGAGGTACAATTCATAGTTGCTTACAAAATAAAACAAGGAAAGATACTTGTATAAAATTTTATAAAAACAATAGCTATCCCGACGTTCCTCAATGACAGTGAAACACGGGCATTTGGTAAAAAGAAGAAAAAATAATTCAAGGTGCTGAAATTAAATTTTTAAGAAGCACAGAGGGATATTTATCATGGATAAGAAGAGGAATGAATATATAAGCCAAAAACTAAAAATCGAGTTGTTGCGCATAAGATTAAAGGTATTAAGAGAAGATGGTGCCAATACTTGGACCACATACCACATAACCGATTACCAGTGGCAGCCTTGAAAAATGAACATAATGGGAAAAGAATGTTGGTAGACCTAGTAGAAGATGGGTTCCAGAACAGGTCAACTAGGGCCTAATCCGTGGAGTGAAGAAGAAGAAGAAGAAGAAGAAGAAGAAGAAGAAGAAGAAGAAGAAGAAGAAGAAGAAGAAGAAGAAGAAGAAGAAGAAGAAGAAGAAGAAGAAGAAGAAGAAGAAGAAGAAGAAGAAGAAGGTGATACTTGTATACAAAATACGCAATAGTATAAAAAGAATCCCTTGTTCTTACCAATCCTTAACTTTAATTGTTATCCATTACATCGCGCTACGGGCAGACCGGGTTCACTAGTCGTGGAGAAGGCAACCAGTGTAGAGGAAGTAAACCCCGAAATCACAGCACCTGGTCCTCCACGTTGAGGGCTCTACGACAGACTGGCTCCCTGTCGTACAAAAAATGAACGGATTTTTTTAGCACGACCTGGCAAAAGGGAAAAAAGCTTATCATTTTAAGACTGAGACATGAAATGATTTTCAATGTTCATTTTCAATGTACCGGGGCTCTAAATGTGCTTTCAGAAGAGATTTCCAAGTACACGATGATGTGGCTGCTATTCAGGAGATAAGATGGACTGGTTCTGGAGTCGAGGACCTTATACTATAATTTAATACGTTACAGCAGCCACTTACTCCCCTGATCTTAGTCCATGTGATTATTTCCTATTTCCAAAAATTAAAGGCTAACTCAGGGGCCGCCATTTTGAAAGTGTAGAGAACATTCAAAAGATTGTGACGGACCAGCTAAAGGGATTTACATATAAAGACTTTTAGTACTGTTTCAATCAATGGAAACAACGTCTCCGTTGGAAAAATAATGAAATAGTTTTTACTTTTAGATAATAGTTAACTACGTTAAGAAACCATGTAACCCAAAGATGTAGTTTGCGAGGAAGAGGATGGTACTATCATATATATATTGTAAAGACGACGTGTGAACGGCTACCGTTTTACTCTGCAAAATGTAAATAATGTACAATTTGTGTGTAATGAGTGTACGTGTCTTCTCGATCCATAGTTCGAATGCGTGCAACTTCTGTAGATTTCGTTCGTGGCGAACGTACGAATAACCAGGTCTTGATGTTCACTAGGGGTGAGAAAGTCCCGGTGGCGCCAAATTGTTTTCTCAAAACAATTAAAAGAAAATTCAAGGGCGTATGACCAGCGCCGCTCAAGCGGTTTGAATAATTCAAATATTTCCGCTAGCTAGGCCCACTGTAGCACACAGCCGTTCGATGCGTGGGCTGTGTAAATCGTCAGTCATCTGCTAAAATGTACATAAAATATTGTGCACCTCCTAATGAAATTATAACACCGTGGTTACACTCAATACTTACACATTTTTTATTAGTGATTATTATTCATTTAATACAAATTATTCTAATACAAATGCTCCGGTTATTTATATGAGACAATTACAGGGTTTGACAATCGATATTTGAATTGATACCAGACGTTTAATGATTGCGTCTGTTAAAAATTGTATACAAATTATTAATGTCGTTTGTCATAGGATCTTGAGGTTACGTTCAAAGGATTACAAATGTTTTAAAAACAATAAAAATACACACCTTTACATCAAGTAAACTTAACTAACATATTGTGTAGGTATATTTTGTTTAGCGCAGTGTAGTAAAAGTGTTTACAAGTTATGGATCATTAACAACAGTTTATATTGGTTAGTTTATAAATTGTCAGTGACTTAAATTTCTTTTTAATCTTTGAAAGTAATGAATTTCAGTTCAGTGAGATTTCGACCTTTAGTGAGATAATTAACGTGAGTTTATTTATATATTTCGGGTAATTTAAAATGTACTTATCACTTCCGTAGTTATGGCGAATTCATACGATCTGTTATTCATGGGTTATACTATAATCTTCTTTAATTTGCTGGGTTCAGGACATCAGGCATCTTTCTCAGTTTAACTGGTAGTAATTTATTTTCTTTTTTCGTTAATTTGGCCTCAACGTTTCAATAATCCGGCTCCAACCTTTATCTTATGTCTTGGTATATACTTAGTAATAACTTTTTCTGACATCTTCCATGTTTTAATGGACAATTTTGGTCACTCGAAAATTAGCGTCTATCTCATTAAAGCGTCATACATTCAGTAAAAAATCTAACGGTATTTTTGGCTTGTTACTCCACAGTTTCCATGGTAACGTAATTATTCTACCTGGTCGATCTCAAAATAAACCCATTGTTATCAAACCTTGAATTTTTTTGTTTAATTTGAATAAATATTTTATAATGGCTATATTTACTTGGGGATAATTTCAATGGTCGTAATCTTTACATAGATGTTCCTATTTTCTTTCAAAGATTAGTTTGATATCTTACAAGATTGGTCTATGCCATGTATTAATGTTTTAGTCCAAAATGGATAATACTATGCTAATACATAATTTACTTATTTCTAAGTTTTAATATAATTCTGCCATGTTCCCTTTCGTTACACATAATTACTATATTTTGCCTATTATTTCTTATAAAGGTATTGCTATTATTTTCTTTATAAATTCCTTACTTACTTAAAACATACTAACATATTACTGTAAAACTATTTCTTCTGGTAATTATTGCCTTAAACATTAAGCCAATAACTTCTTTCTTTAAATTAACAAATGAACAAATTTGGTGAGTGCTATACCTACACCATCTCTTTTATAACAGTAATCATCCTGGTGATTTTTTATACTGAGATAATATTTTTTCTGTTTTTTGCATTCACAATTATTTTGTGTCTTGCAGTCTAATATACTTAACTTAGTTGCTCATTTAACATGTGCTTATATTTTGGGTTTGTCACACTTGTTTAACTCTTTTTTCTTAAGATTATATGCTGTTTATTTTATTACACTTATCACTTCACTGTTCAACTTTGTCACTCCCTACCTATCTCTAATTACCCTTATATTTCTCACGATCTCACTATTATTACAAAGTTTTTGTATCTAATGAGTTCATGTCTTTTTTGGTACTTTCAGATTGTCACATATCATTTTATAATATGCAAACAACATGGTATTGTAAATACCTCTTTCAAATAAAACATAACTTTGTATATATTGTCATTAAAGTGATAAAAATTGGTCTGAAATGTCATAATTAGTAATAATAACAACAGTTTAATAACGTTAAAATATATTGTGTTAATTGAAACATACTACATCTGTAGCAACAGCAATAATATTAGCGAATAAATAAACTCTCCAAAACCTTATACTTTCAAACACATAATGTTGAGATAACATACATACTGCTGAAATAATCTTAGTAAAAGTTCCAAAGTATATAGTAGGATATACAATTTGTTCTCTGATTGAACCACGCACACATTTCTATTCCCTGTCTGTATGAGTGTAATCTTAAACATAACAGCTGACACATCTCCTATAGATAAGGATATACATACAATCATATCTACACATGGTTTTTTATGTATAACAATGCTGAGATACTGTCATTTACAAGTCACCACTAATAAAAATTTAAACATAAATTATTAACAATAATAAAAAATTATGCTCTTTTAAAACAATCTTGTTAGTTACTTGTTATGGCCATGTAATTTTTTATTTTCTTCTTTTTTCTTCACTGTCTTCTTGTCTCGCTTTACTTTGGTTAATATCTGGCCAATCTCTGGGGTTGGGTCAACGTCAGTTGTCTGTCAGTCTAGTTCGTATTTTCTTGTTTTGTGACCACCTTTGGTTGTATTCTTCCTCCTTCACTATAGATTATATTTACTACTTTCATTCTCGTTATCATTTATCTATCAAAATATATGGTTTCTTGGCATTTTTTACATACTTTTTTATATCAAATGTGATCAGGGTTTGGCAATGTTATATAATGCCCTTCCACCAAAATTGATCATTTTATAAAACGTGAATTTGAGTTTGATGAAATTATCAATTGTATCGTATCAAATTTTTTTTATTTATTTATTTATTTTTTTCAAATTCTCCTGCTTCTCATTCATTTTTTATAATTAATTCTGTATCCTTTAATTCCATTCTTCTTAGTCTTTTCTTCATTATCTTCTCATATTGCGAACTGGCTTATTGAATTTTTATTATAACTTATTCCCTATAAAACTTCTTTTTCATCAAAACTACTCTTATACTGATATCAGGGGAACATCATCCCTGCTCAGTAAAATGATTGCTGGTTCATTCAACAGACAATCTCAATTAATAATTCTTAAATATAGTCAACTCGTGACTCAAGATAACAATAATAATAATCATAATCATAATATTTGTTGGGAATCTTTTACTTTTATACTTCATTATAGCTCAGTTCGAGTCATATATTGTTTTATCTTTCTTTATAGATACTATTTGAAGCATTGTTTTTTATTGATACAATTCACATTTTTATTCATTTTTAATTACTCTTTGTTTCATCTCCTTTCACATTATAACTCTTAGAACGTTTATTTCATTTATATTGTTTTGTGATCATTAGTTTGGGTAATTTTACTTCCCCTCTTTCTAAATAGTTGTGGAAGCTGATCATTTTGATTGATATTTTTTTTTTTTTTTTTTTTTTTTTTTTTTTAAATATCATAGTAAGTTATGGCTTCTTACTAGTTAGGAATTTTTGTAGCTTATTCCTTTACAGTATGTTATACTTTTTATGCCTCATTTTTTTGGCTAAATATTATGGTAATTTAACCTTATTTTGTAGGAATGTTTGGTAACTACACTCCTCTATTGTTAATTTTTATTTAAATATTGTAGTAAGTTGGTTGCTCTTACTTTATCTGAATGCCTTGTGACTTTTATCTCTCCATTTTTACTTGTTCTAAAATATTATTAAGATATTTGGGTAAGCTTTTCTTACATATCTTTTTTGATTTTTTACAATTTTTTATTCATCATAATGGTTTCTCTAATGCTTAGTGTAAGCTGTACTTACGAATGTTTTGGAATTTTGACATTCTTTAGAGATCTTTTCTTTATGACATTGGCAGACTTGTTTGTTTGTCATGTTATTATTATTTTTTTTCTTTATTTAAAGTATTTTTGTTGGTTTTTTACTTTAAATTGTTTTTTACAGTTATTGTTGGTTGTCATAATATTTCTTAATTGAGGCTTGATTGTATACCCCCTTTATTTTCTTGGTGACGGGGTGAGTGATCTCGTAAGTGTTATTGCCCTTGTCTTTTGTTATAGTGTATGGTCCCACGTATAATAATAGTAACTTTCTAGTGATGCCTTCTATGGAGCTGGGTAGTTCTCTGTTTTTTAACAGTACCCTTTCTCCTACATCGTACTTAATAGTCTTTTTCTGGTTTTTAGCGTATTTATTCTTTTGTTGCTCTACCTTTTCGGCTATTCTGTTATAGAATCTTTTTTTCTCGAATTGATATTCGGTGTTGGTGGGGAATTGGATCATATCAGTTATCTCTCTAGGAGGTGGCCGCTCAAACATCATTGTGTATGGGGTAGCTTCCGTAAAGTCGTGGTAAGCTAAGTTTATAAATTCTTCAGTGGATTTGATTATTCTTCTTTCTTCAGTAGTTTTGGTTATTCTTCGATCAAATCGTCCCTTATATTTTTCAAATAATTAGTACATATTATTGTGATCTTCTTGTCATGTGTTGTCTTATATTCACCCAGAGATTGGTCCAGTGATGGGCTGTCCGCAGTTTTCACTGGCCTTAAGCGTTTAAATGAGGGTTGACCTCATTGCCCCCAACATCAGTAGTGTTTGATGGTTGGTTAGCGTTCGGCTCCTGTTGATTATTCCGGTTATCCACGCTGTGCCTGTGATCTTCTTCGAATGGGTGACTTCTCGTATCGGGTACCTGGTTATAGTACGTTCGCCGATAGTTAGATGAGGGATAGTTTCTTCTTGGGCTCCTTTGTCTTTGCCCCCTTCTGTAATTTACCTGTGGCCGGTATCCTGGATTATTGTTCTGATTACTGTTGTTTCCAGGGCGATAATTGTTGTTGTAACCATTCGACGGGAAATTACCCCTGTGGTTGTTCCTAAAGTTGTTATTATTATGGTTTCCACTTCTGTTAAAATTTCTGGGCGCGTTATTGCCCCGTGTGTTCCCTTGGTAATTGTTAGGGTTATTTACCGGTGGTTTATTATCTCCCTGTTGGTTCTGTGACAATTGTCCCTCATTGGTTCGATTATTTCTGAAGCTGTACCCTCTATTTTTCCTGTACTGCAACTCATGTTCATGGCTTTCCAGTAAGCTAGCCATATCTTGGATGGTCTTTACCTGGCTGTACATTCGTGCCTTTTGGATGGCGTCGTCGTAGTGGTAAGATAATTGTATTACCAGACACTCTTCAGGTATACGTGGCTCCAAATTCCTGGCCATGCAGATTTTTCCCAAGAAGTAGGAGGTAAGGGATTGTCCATTCTGGTTTTCATACCTTCCATTGCTCAGGTTATTGCGGACCATATTCTGAGTGGACTCAGACCAGTATTTAGCCTTGAACTGAGTCTTAAAGTCTTGAAGGTTTTGGATGTCTGGTCGAGTGGCAGTCCACCAGTTGTCGTATGTCTCCTTGAACATTTCGTCCAACATCCCTCTTATTGTAGTCCATCGAGTCTCTCGATTCTTGAGGATTAACTCTTCTACCCTTTTCAAGAATTCAATAGGGTTTCTTTTATAATTACGGAAATTAATAGTATCTCTGTTGTCTGTGTTCATGACATGATTATTATTACATGGTCGGTCACGCCAGGCATCCACTTCTTCCCGTAATGACTCTTCTATTCTGCGCATTTCGTCAATCCTCTGTTGGTTTTTGTCTACTTTGCTATCTACTTTATTTAAGTTACTGTAAACTCCTTCCATTCGTTCTCCCAAGTCTGTTCGTACCGCTGCTACCTCTTTCTGGTTTTCTTCCCGGACTTGGTGTATGTCCTGGTCTATCTGGGTGTATCTTCTGACTGCTTCTTCATGACCTTCCTCAATTCTTCTCTTATTTTCTCCTTCGAGACGGTTCATTTTATCGAGTACCTCCTTGCGGACTCCAGAAACATTTTCGTTGGTCTTCTCTAGCTTCTCCAACGTTTCCTCTAATTTGTCATTGATTTCCGTAATCTGCTGTTTTGCTTCTTCTCGGTACTCCATTAATTGGTGTGCCATCTGCAGCTTCATTTCTTCTTTATTTTTCTCGTGGTCCTTCTTCAGCTGTTCCTTCAATTCTTCCTTTAATTCTTCGTTTCTTTGCTGAATTTCCTCCAGCAATCGTTGTTGTAGTGTTTCATTATTTTGGTTGACTGTTTTCCTCAATTCTTCCTTAGTACTCACTATTTTTTCATTGATCTGTTTCAAATTATCACTGGTTTCTTTCTTCATCTCCTTCAAGCTCTCCTCATTCTTGTCGAATTTATTGTTCATCTCCTTCAAATTATTGTTCATCATTTCCATTAATTTTAGTATGTTCGGGTCTCCTCTAAATTCTCCCTTGTCGCCCGCCTGTAATTCCATTTCTTCGTCTTGGCTTGGTTCTGTTGTGGTTATTATTGTCTCCACTTCTTCAATCGGTGTTCCTTCCTCTTCTTCCCCTCTGTTTCCTTCCATCTCCTTCTCCTTTGCCAATTTTTTCGATACTCCTCTGGTGTGCATTTTGTAATCTTTCGTAATCGCCGCTAGAATTTATAGGGTTTAATTGTATAATTTCTTTATTATTCTAGCTCCACTAGTTGGCGCGCCAATTTGTAAAGACGACGTGTGAACGGCTACCGTTTTACTCTGCAAAATGTAAATAATGTACAATTTGTGTGTAATGAGTGTACGTGTCTTCTCGATCCGTAGTTCGAATGCGTGCAACTTCTGTAGATTTCGTTCGTGGCGAACGTACGAATAACCAGGTCTTGATGTTCACTAGGGGTGAGAAAGTCCCGGTGGCGCCAAATTGTTTTCTCAAAACAATTAAAAGAAAATTCAAGGGCGTATGACCAGCGCCGCTCAAGCGGTTTGAATAATTCAAATATTTCCGCTAGCTAGGCCCACTGTAGCACACAGCCGTTCGATGCGTGGGCTGTGTAAATCGTCAGTCATCTGCTAAAATGTACATAAAATATTGTGCACCTCCTAATGAAATTATAACACCGTGGTTACACTCAATACTTACACATTTTTTATTAGTGATTATTATTCATTTAATACAAATTATTCTAATACAAATGCTCCGGTTATTTATATGAGACAATTACAGGGTTTGACAATCGATATTTGAATTGATACCAGACGTTTAATGATTGCGTCTGTTAAAAATTGTATACAAATTATTAATGTCGTTTGTCATAGGATCTTGAGGTTACGTTCAAAGGATTACAAATGTTTTAAAAACAATAAAAATACACACCTTTACATCAAGTAAACTTAACTAACATATTGTGTAGGTATATTTTGTTTAGCGCAGTGTAGTAAAAGTGTTTACAAGTTATGGATCATTAACAACAGTTTATATTGTCAGTTTATATTGTTAGTTTATAAATTGTCAGTGACTTAAATTTCTTTTTAATCTTTGAAAGTAATGAATTTCAGTTCAGTGAGATTTCGACCTTTAGTGAGATAATTAACGTGAGTTTATTTATATATTTCGGGTAATTTAAAATGTACTTATCACTTCCGTAGTTATGGCGAATTCATACGATCTGTTATTCATGGGTTATACTATAACCTTCTTTAATTTGCTGGGTTCAGGACATCAGGCATCTTTCTCAGTTTAACTGGTAGTAATTTATTTTCTTTTTTCGTTAATTTGGCCTCAACTTTTCAATAATCCGGCTCCAACCTTTATCTTATGTCTTGGTATATACTTAGTAATAACTTTTTCTGACATCTTCCATGTTTTAATGGACAATTTTGGTCACTCGAAAATTAGCGTCTATCTCATTAAAGCGTCATACATTCAGTAAAAAATCTAACGGTATTTTTGGCTTGTTACTCCACAGTTTCCATGGTAACGTAATTATTCTACCTGGTCGATCTCAAAATAAACCCATTGTTATCAAACCTTGAATTTTTTTGTTTAATTTGAATAAATATTTTATAATGGCTATATTTACTTGGGGATAATTTCAATGGTCGTAATCTTTACATAGATGTTCCTATTTTCTTTCAAAGATTAGTTTGATATCTTACAAGATTGGTCTATGCCATGTATTAATGTTTTAGTCCAAAATGGATAATACTATGCTAATACATAATTTACTTATTTCTAAGTTTTAATATAATTCTGCCATGTTCCCTTTCGTTACACATAATTACTATATTTTGCCTATTATTTCTTATAAAGGTATTGCTATTATTTTCTTTATAAATTCCTTACTTACTTAAAACATACTAACATATTACTGTAAAACTATTTCTTCTGGTAATTATTGCCTTAAACATTAAGCCAATAACTTCTTTCTTTAAATTAACAAATGAACAAATTTGGTGAGTGCTATACCTACACCATCTCTTTTATAACAGTAATCATCCTGGTGATTTTTTATACTGAGATAATATTTTTTCTGTTTTTTGCATTCACAATTATTTTGTGTCTTGCAGTCTAATATACTTAACTTAGTTGCTCATTTAACATGTGCTTATATTTTGGGTTTGTCACACTTGTTTAACTCTTTTTTCTTAAGATTATATGCTGTTTATTTTATTACACTTATCACTTCACTGTTCAACTTTGTCACTCCCTACCTATCTCTAATTACCCTTATATTTCTCACGATCTCACTATTATTACAAAGTTTTTGTATCTAATGAGTTCATGTCTTTTTTGGTACTTTCAGATTGTCACATATCATTTTATAATATGCAAACAACATGGTATTGTAAATACCTCTTTCAAATAAAACATAACTTTGTATATATTGTCATTAAAGTGATAAAAATTGGTCTGAAATGTCATAATTAGTAATAATAACAACAGTTTAATAATGTTAAAATATATTGTGTTAATTGAAACATACTACATCTGTAGCAACAGCAATAATATTAGCGAATAAATAAACTCTCCAAAACCTTATACTTTCAAACACATAATGTTGAGATAACATACATACTGCTGAAATAATCTTAGTAAAAGTTCCAAAGTATATAGTAGGATATACAATTTGTTCTCTGATTGAACCACGCACACATTTCTATTCCCTGTCTGTATGAGTGTAATCTTAAACATAACAGCTGACACATCTCCTATAGATAAGGATATACATACAATCATATCTACACATGGTTTTTTATGTATAACAATTGCTGAGATACTGTCATTTACAAGTCACCACTAATAAAAATTTAAACATAAATTATTAACAATAATAAAAAATTATGCTCTTTTAAAACAATCTTGTTAGTTACTTGTTATGGCCATGTAATTTTTTATTTTCTTCTTTTTTCTTCACTGTCTTCTTGTCTCGCTTTACTTTGGTTAATATCTGGCCAATCTCTGGGGTTGGGTCAACGTCAGTTGTCTGTCAGTCTAGTTCGTATTTTCTTGTTTTGTGACCACCTTTGGTTGTATTCTTCCTCCTTCACTATAGATTATATTTACTACTTTCATTCTCGTTATCATTTATCTATCAAAATATATGGTTTCTTGGCATTTTTTACATACTTTTTTATATCAAATGTGATCAGGGTTTGGCAATGTTATAATATATATATATATATATATATATATATATATATATATTGTAATGAAACACAGGATCCTGATAAGCAGTGCAGGCTAAGATAAATACACGGACGATGAACATTCAAGTTTCAATGGTATTTTGTTAGGTTTTTTTTTTTTTGCTATAAGTTTTGTATTTTAGAACGGATAAGGAATTAGGATAAGTCAAACGGTGTATTATTTTATGTTCTATTTATTCATGTACTGTGTCAGTGGAAATGTGCGCGTGGTCGCGAGGTGATAAACGTTTTCCCTGCCGTGCGTGATACAATTATCGAATCGTATTGACACTTGAACTGGACATAAACTATTATATTAGCTACAGTTTCCCTATATTTCCTGAGCATAAAATAATGTTAAAATATGATTTCTTTTAAAGTATAAAACTCGTTGTAAAACGCATTTCTAATTGAGATAAGACATTCATAGATAACCATCTATGCATGCCCATGCAAATTATATGCACTTTTCGGCATGAAACCACAGTAGTGCCGTGTGCAAAATAACCATGTGACTTCCTTCCACCAATAAGAAGCTTCGAAGGCAGTCGGAATTTTCCTCAGCCAAGTGCTGAACGCGTAGTTCTCCTTGTATAGCTGTCACGAAGGGAACGTGCGTTTCTCGTGCAAGATTTTTCGCTTGCGAGAATTCGTTAAGTCCGTTTGTCGGTAGTAACAAGTGCGAACTCTCAGAACCGTTTAGTTAATTCATATTCACACGTTATTTTTCGTTGTAACATAACGGGTATAAAAGTGAACTTAAACTGGGTTTTACTGTGTGAGGTATTCTACAGTACCAGAAGTGTTTTTTAACTTACTTATTGGTATAAGATTATCATCAGTAGTTTCCATGTTAGTGGAAGATTTCCGTTTAGGAAGGTCTGCTGACCGTGGTAGACCTCGTATTACGTGTGAACACTTGAAGAGTCCGGATAGGTATAATTTTAATATACCGTTTTTAGTTAATACCCACTGTGACCTGAGATACTTGTGAATTCTAAATACTGTATAAAATTCCAGTAATAGTACCCCTAGAACCATTGTTCGAGTGCGAATCGTCAATGTCAACGTAGGAACTTCAGGACACCAGCTCAGCTGTAATCATCACCAGGGTCAACCATCTGTCATCGTATGCCATGCCTGACGACTCCACTACAAAAACCTTATATTATTATTCTTGTCAAATATATCGCATAAACAATTTCATATGTCTTGTGTGCAATAAATAATCTTAAATCCTCCAATATAGACTTTTGCATTAAAACACACGCACTACCATATCCTATGCGCCAATAGTTAAGTTACTTGTGTTGTCACATAGAGATATTTGGCGCTTAGCAACGTAGGGCACGAAAAATAGCGGTAATTTTACGCTATTCTACATATGTCAAATAATATAAAATTTGTTGTTGAAATCCGACGTATAATCTTAGTTAAGTAGTATTTGTGTGTGAATGGTTCATGTAAAACTCTGAGGATATAAATTATCAATTGTGCATATTCTCTTGTATATCATATATGAACAGTTTTGTCAGTATATTGGAGGTTGATTATTATTTGTTTGTGTGTTAGATAAGGTTGTTTACATTTTGGTATATTGAACTGCTTACTGTGTGCATATAAACTGGGTTACACTACGATAATAATCTTGTACTAATAATAATTTTCGTAGCGTTTAAGTCAGGGAATTTAAATTTTAATAAAATTTTAAATTAAGTTTAATCAATATGGCGGATATAGCAGAAATAAAGAATACGTTAGCTGCCTTATTAGCTAATATGAAACCATTTCCGAAGAAAGTAAAGCCGGTATACAGAAAATTTCAGAAGAAAATAAAGCCAGTAAAGAAGAAGCCATTAAACGAAATAAAGCGCTCCATGATGAAAATCATACGCGGCCGTGCAAGGCCAGTCCAAACAGAGCAAACAGATGTTAGAAGCTACGGAAAAACGAATTAGCGAGACGGTAGAAGTTATAAAATCCAACATAGAGTCGGTGTTAGAGGTTAATAATTCACGCATTAGTGAATGTGAGGCTAAAATCTCTGGGATTGAGGAGAAGGTGGTACAGCACGCATCCACGGTGAGTGAATTAGTGGCCGAGCAAGACCTGCGAATCCAAGAGCTGCAACATCAAATATCACGACTGCGAAGTACGTCGTCGCCGCTCAACCAGACTACATATGTCTAAAAATCCCTAGACGACGCTAATTCGCAGCTGAAGTTCTTTGGACGGGAAAGTGAAAACCCCATGAACTTCATTAAAGTCTGCCAACAAGACCTGGAAGCGATTGGAGACACTTTAGGTGAGGCCGACAAAATTAACTTTGTAGTAAGACGCCTAAAGTGTACTGCGGCGGAGTGGTTCTCCGTTATCCAAGATAAGATCAACACATACGAAGATCTGGTAAAGCATTTCAGGGCTAGATACTGGAATGAGGAGGTCCAGAGAAAGATCAGCGTGCAACTGGAATTTGGCAAATATTCCAATACCAAAGGTTCGAAAGAATCGTACATAATTCAGTTGATATCGAGGGCTAAATACCTAGAACCTATAATAAATGAACTGGATATGGTCAATAAACTGGCACACCATTTCGGACGCGGCATACAAGTTGCTGTCATTACACAAGGGATTAAATCCTTAGAAGAGCTACTTCTATTGCTCACAAAATGGGAGGGTATTGACAATCAGAGTAATAGTAGTAACAGTAATGAAACACCACGAAAACAGTTTCAATTTCAACCACAACAGAAGCAGCCACAATCACAACAACAACATAAAAGCAAGGTAACAACTCAGAAATTTAGTACCAACAGAGTAGTAGCAGTTACTGAAAGTGATTTAGTTGAAGAGCAGACAAAAAACATGTAAGGCTGCACGGCGTGGGTACGTGCAACAAAATAAATATTACACATAAAAACACAAAAATCAGATACAACAGTAAAAAGCAGTTCAATCAATCGAGTGTGAATAATGTTAGCTGTAAGAATAGACTCTTTGTGTCTGGCCTATATCCTGCAGAAATTAGGGATAGTTTAGTTTGCAATAATGATAACAGTGAATGTGATGAAAATATTAGTGTTGAAAATGACACTAACCTTATCGTGAATGCAGAAATCAATGGTTGTGTTGGTGAGGTTTTGTTCGACAGCGATGCGGAAATCTCGCTGATGGACGAGCGGTTCCTATTAAAACACAAAAACCACTTCAAAAATTCCGATTCTGCCTGTTAACCACAAAATTATAAAATCGGCGACGGGTGAATCGCAGACAGTTGACAAACAAGCACTAATAACAATATACGTACAGGGAGTAGAAATAGAAATCACTGTACTTGTAATTAAAAACTCGTATATGATATTATTTTGGTAGCCGACACGTTAAATAAACTGCACGCTACCATTGATTTTCAGAACAAAACATTGAAATGTACAATTAATAATAAACAACACAGTATCAGATTGGGACGCGGAGAAGATAAGGAGAGGTCCGTATGTAAGCCGTATACGTTAGTCCGACCGGCGGTCCAGCAAGCCGATAAGATAACACACAACTCACTGACCCACAATGTTCAGATAACGGGCAGCGAGCAAAATAAACTACAGCGTATGTTAGATAAATTCAAGTCTGTATTTTCAAATAAACCGACCACAACAAATGTATACGAGCACACAATTCAAATCACGGATGAAAGTAAATTTGTGCGGAAAACTTACCCCATCCCCCTACACTATCAACAGCAAGTTGATGAAGAGGTGAATAAAATGCTGGAGAGTGGCGTGATCGAACGCACAGATAGCAATTTTTTGAACCCTATGGTAGTTGTCAAGAAAAAGAATAATGACATTAGGTTATGCCTTGACATGAGGAACCTAAACACCATCACAAAAAATGCCACGACTGTGCTCCGAATGAGGAAAACCTATTCGTTAAATGCCCGGTGGTTAAATATATGTCCCGCCTCGATCTCAAAAGTGGATTCTGGCAAATTCCTCTTGCTAAGGAATCACGTAAGTTCACGGCATTTCTGTATCGAAATAAATGCTACCAATTCAAAGTAGTCCCCTTTGGATTAGTAAAAAGCTTAGCCGTCATGGTCAAGTGTTTAGAACTAGCTTTAGGTACTGAAGTTGAAAAATTTGTTAGCGTATTCGTGGATGACATCTTGATCATATCCAAATCTTTCGAAGAGCATATCCAACACCTCGAGATCGTCTTTCAGAAATTAAAGGACGCTAACCTGGCCCTCAACCTCGAAAAGTGCGAGTTTGGTAGATCGCAAATTAAATTTTAGGGCATATAATTTCGGTGGATGGAATAACAACTGATCCGGAGAAAATACAAGCGATCATGGAGTTTCCGAACCCCAGGAAACCTAAGGACATCAGACCGTTCCTCGGTCTGACCGGTTATTTCCGACGTTTCACTCCTGAGTATTCCGAAACAGTTGAGCCGTTGCTGGAACTTTTACGGAAGAATACAAAATGGAGATAGGAGGAGCGTCACGAGCGTGTCTTTAACGCAACCAAAGACCTTTACAGCAGGAACCTTCACGTATTCCATCCCGAGAAGGAGGGCACGTATGTCTTAAATTGCGACGCCTCGGATTATGCCATCGGAGGAGTACTCTACCAACGAAATGAAAAAGGTGAGCACAAAGTGATCGCACGCATCAGTAGATCGTTAAAAGGGGCTGAACGCAACTACTTCACTTCAGAGAAGGAAATATTGGCCATAGTCTACTGCATCAGCAAGTTTCGATACTACCTGGTAGGGCAACATTTCGAAATCCTTTCGGACAACCAGGCCTTGTCGTTCATGCTGCGCTGCAAGTTGGCTAACGCTCGCATATCCCGATGGATCATGGCCATCCAGGAATATGATTTCACGATTAAGTACTGCAAGGCCAGCGAGAACAAAACGGCGGACACCTTAAGCAGATATCCTCCGGTAATGGAAGAGCGACATTCTTCAAATAATAAAGAAATACAAATTCTGGTTGTTAAATACAAAATAGAAGATAGTCTGAAAAATAGGTTAAAAAATATTGGTACGGAACAGCAACAGGACACCAAATTAAAACAAATCAGTGACGCGATCCGGGTCCAAGAAAACCCCAAGTACAAAATATATAAAAATGTGCTGTATAAAATTGTTAATGGGGGTTGGAAGGTCATGGTGCCTGACGCGATGGTGGAAGACCGTACCTGGATGTGTATATTACCTGTATTGTTTGGATGCACGCGAGATCAATAAAATGATAATAAATGATAGAACATCGCCCGGTGAGATTGAAGAAATTTTAAAGGGGTTCCACGGTACCAAGTTCATTAGTACATGGGACACTGTGTGCGGTTACTGGCAAGTGGAGTTGCACCCACAGAGTCGTCAGTATATGGCGTTCATATTTGAAGGACGAAATTATCAATTCAAGAGATTGCCCTTCGGACTCGTGAATTCAGTAGCCATCTTTGTGGCATGTATGGACCAGATACTTGGCCAAGAAGCACTCCAGTTTACAACTGTGTACGTAGACGATCTACTAATTACCTCGGAAAACTGGGAGGAACACTGCTACCGAGTGGAACATGTACTAGAAAAATTAGCCAATAACAATATCACCCTTAAGTTAGAAAAATCAAAATTTATTGCCAAAGAAGTACAGCTCTTGGGATTTAATTTGAATGATCAAGGAATCTCACCGTCATTAGAAAAGGTGGAAGCAATACAGAAGTTCCCTAAACTCAAGAATAGAAAACAATTACAGTCATTTCTAGGACTCTGTAATTATTATAGAAAATTCCAAAATCAATATTCAGAGCTAACAGCCAAATTCCAATATCAGTTATCCTCCAAAAACAAATGGATGTGGGGTCAAGAGCAAGACATTACCTTTCAACTAATAAAGGACAAGTTTTTAGAAATAGTAGTACTTCACCATCCAAATTTTAACCAGCCTTTCTTTTTAAACTGCGATGCCAGCAACATCAGTCTGGGAACAACCCTGTATCAAGAAGATGAAAATGGTCATCATTTAGTGATTAGCTTCGCTAGTCGAACATTAAATCAATGTGAAAGAAACTACAATGTAACCGAAAAGGAGTTACTTAGTGTAGTGTTTGCTTGTAGTAAATTTCGTACATATATTTTAGGTTATCCAGTAACATAAATCTATATCATTTTTAAGGAGATGTAAGTTGAGTCACAGTAGACTGACCAGGTGGATACTTGCCCTGCAAGAATATGATCTACAATGGGAGTACATCCCAGGAAAAAAGAATGTTGTAGCTGACGTTTTATCACGGATTAATTTAGAAGATCAAACTTTTGAGGGAGAGAAGGAGAGTATACTTAAGATTTACCACATTATTAGAACCAGATCAGATTTAGAGGCATTATTGCTGAACATCAGCATCCACCAGCAATCTGACCCAAAGTTAAGCAATATCAAGGATCGATTAGCCGAACAAGATGACACTGTAGCCAAATTCTACTGTCTTAATCGCGGTATATTATTTATTAAAACCTCTCTTAATCAGGAAAACTGGAAAGTTATTATCCCGACCAATATCGAAAGGGACATAATCATGGACTACCATCTCCGATATGGCCATATGGGAGCCTTGAAAGTGATAAAGGCACTAGAAGAAAACTGTCACATCAAAAACATTAATCGGAAGGTAAGAAATTATATCAAAACTTGTCATATTTGCCAACTGGTGAAGACAAATAACGAAAAGAAGGAAGGCATTATGATACCAATCACCTCGAAAAAGAAGTTCGAAAAAGTATTCTTAGACATACGCGGGCCATTTCCTCGTAGTGGGGGTCGACACCGATATAAATATCTGATAATCATAATGGATAATTTCACAAAATTTATAAAACTATACCCTGTTAATCGTGCAACTACTCTGAAAATCCTGGGAGTGATAACTGAACAATATATTCCAGAAATAGGAAAACCCTCGTCAATTATAACTGATCATGGTACGCAATTCAAGGGGAGAAGATGGAGGAATACCTTATTAGCACTTGGAGTTAAAACTTACAAAACATCTGTTTACCACCCAAGTAGTAATCCGGCGTAGAGGGTGTTAAGAGAGGTGGGAAGAATACTGAGGACGTACTGTCACCACCAACAGAAAAAATGGCAAGAATATCTGGCAGCCACGGAGGAATTCCTCAATTTAGCTCATCATCCAGTTATAGGGATTACTCCATACTCCGCCATGTACGAGAAACCACCTCCCCGAGATATCAAAGAAATAATAGCGTTTCCTAATAATGTCGGATATAAATTTGATAAAAAAAAATTTATAATATAGTGGCAGAGGACCAGGAGAAGCGCCAAAACAAATATCAGAAGCAATTGGAAAAATAGTCAAATATAAAATAGGAGAAAAAGTACTACTGAAAAGCCGCGAATTACCAAGCACCCTAGAAGGGATCGTTAAGAAGTTATTACTGCTATATACCGGACCACTTATAGTCACAAGAGCAAATAACAATAACACCTATGAACTAAAAGAGATTGTTTCAGAAAAAATCCAAGGCGTTTATAACCAGTCATCAATCAAAAAATATTACGAGGATTAGAATTACTTAAAAATTCTAAAAGAAAAGTAAGAACAACTTACACCAATTATTTACAGGATTTAATTTTGAATTGAAATATATTTACTAAATTTGTAACGTCACAGAACGTTCCATAAAGGAAACCATTTACATAGCAATTATCATAAGAGCAAAGTGAGGTGAACAGTATCAAACCCAAGTAGTCCTAAAAAATTTGTGTAATATTGTCTAATAATCATTACTACTAACATGAAAAAAACGACCAAACTATGACTAAGACACAAACCCCATATATATTATTAAAGTGAATAACAGTGAAAAAACCATAAGACACTATAAGAGAGACGAATAATGTCAGAATCAACCAAAACGAAGTCATTAATTATTAAGTTTTATAACTCTGAATAGAGTATTAAGAACTATTTTTTGTGAATGAATGGACATGATCCATTATTATATTATGTAATGTAAATAAAATAAATGTATTAAATGATTTAAATACATTATTAGAAAGAGTTTAAGTTAAAATAAAAATTATATATTTGTTATGACAAAAAATACTAATGTGTTGGATTTGAGACCAAACACCCAGATTTCATGAAAAATTAATTATTATCAGATTGAAATAAAAACTATATGTAATTGTCAAGCAGACAAAAGTGAACAATTTATCTTAAATAAAGAAAGCTGTCAAATGAATAAAAATCAGTCAAAATAGCCAAAAACTGTATTGACTATAAACATGTAATAGGCATATAATATTGTATAATTTATGGATTTAATGTTGCCAAAATGCAACCAAAATGCATTAGAAAGTTGAAATATGATATAAAGCGACTATACTAATATATCTGACTAACTTTAACGTTGTAATAGTCAAGTTAGCAAAATATTTACCTATACCATGTATGGCTGGAGCCAATCAACCAGTACAAAAATAATCATATCTGGCTAAATATTTACAAAATGCTAACAAAAATAAAATAGAATGGTACAATACTTCAGTATACCTTAAAAACGAACAAACTCAGTTGAAAATAAGATCAATTATAAAAGAATTTAACTTATAAGAGTGAGATTTGTCACACCATGAAAAAGGGCATCTCAAGACCAATCAATGATGCTATGTCATCCTGTGATAAAGATAATATATGTAAAGAGTAACCAGGTATCACAAAAGACAGACAATATAATAAACTCTGAGTGTACACTAGTGAAATACTACATATGTTAAAGAAAGAGACTAATAATTGTGTTATAACATTGACAAAAATCTAGGCCATGGACAGAGGCCAGGTAAAATTGTAATTATCTAGGTGTTATATATGTTAAAATTTGTTTGTTTTGTTATAGAAAGATAGTAATGTTGTATGTTCAGATTGTGGAAGAGACATAATAGTTCCACAACAATTTTTGTTCTAAAAAAATTGAATTTTAATGACAACAACCCAAGGTGAGAGTTGTATATTGTGTTACTTATTAGACTTAATTTAATTAAAAACCAATCATAATTAGTATCACTAGATTCAGTTGAAAACAGAGAATCTAAATTTAATAATGGCATACAAATTGTGAGTACTAATGTAAAACTGTTTGATAAATACCAGAGTAATTTTTGAAATATCCTTAGTATGAAGAATAAGAAATTTGTTCTAAAAGCTTCGACGGAAATGAATTTTGTTCCATAATGTTCCATTTCGTTTATTCTCGAACAATCTAGAAAGAATTTTTACACAAATATACCGGAAGTCGATGGAAACAATCAGCCTGAATTAGTATAAAAGAGAGACCAAATTCGACCCAAAAACACTTGAAACTTGAACTCCAGAACAGATGCATCACCCACGACACTGATCAACGCAGCTAAGGCGAAACCGAGAGGCGAGAAATCGACAAGACCCGAAGAAAGGCTTTCCCGTACATAGACAAACAGACTGACATAACCTCTACAAGAATCTACGCCAATGTGTTGCTGAAATAGACCAGCAGCACGGCAAATTTTAATAGAAATCACGCAGCCAGAACGTCAACGGCCCAGGAGGGACCAAAACTTTAAATAGAGAACGAATTCTGCTGTGTTCGCATAGACTGACTAACTTGACAATAATTCCCTTAACGTAAACATACACACACAAAGCCTTTCTCGATACTGCAGGGGAATCAGCGCTACGGCGGCCAAATTTTGAATCAACGCGGAGCAGCTGATGAGTATTGGCGGGGTTTGAACGATAATCTACTGCCAAACGTTGTCACAAAAAGTGCGGAAATAGTAAATGATCGCAATTTTGACTTAAAATAGATTCAGTGCACACATGAAGAGGCGAGATTGTAAAAACTATCCGAGAGGAGTGTCCTGTGCGAGATTAATTAATCATTGGAACGTGAGTTACCAAAATTAAAGTCATTTTTTTTTTTTTTTTTTATCTGGTTACATTTATCACACAGTTGTACTACACATGCCACACACACCTTCAAATCACTTAATTTTTCTTGTAAAGCGTCTTATTGATATGTCTTGGTAGTTCAAAGGAGTCACGTCCTGAGAGTAAAGATTTTGTCACGTATTAAACTCATGCTTTTCAACTGAGTAAAAAATTGAAAACACTAGCCGATACTTGATTGGATATATAAAATTGTCAATAATAATAATAACTTGTGAAATTTTTTTTTTTCTTTAGTAACTCTGCAATTTTATAATTTTTATATGAATGTTAGTCCTTCAGACGATTTGTTTGTTTTTTTTTTTTTTGAAGAATCATTAAACTTACCTGATTTTTTCAAGCTAAACTGACTTGTTTATATTTTTTCATAGAAGCAAGATTTAAAAATTTTAATTTCTTTAATAATCACATTTTATTCTTGGAACAAACGATTCCAAGTGGCGCCCACAAAAAACATAGTATTAAGTTGTGTTACAGGACTACATCTCCGCAGAGGATCCAGTCAACAGTAAGTAACAAAAAGTGCGCGGAGGTAACGCCCGACAGTATACAACACGAACAACATTTTTACATTACACCATTTTGTTTCTATTTTGTTATAAATTGGCTGGCCCAACAGTGGGGATTAAAGGAGAGTATCCTAGGAAAAGGTTACACAAGGTTACACACTATATGTCTTAGTTACTAGTTGTTATAAATTCTAAAACTAAATAAGGTCAACTTATATCAATAATGTGAATAAACTAATTTTGGAAAGGAAATATTAAAAAATTTACGAAATGCAAAGCGAAGTAAAGACCATTTAAATAATATAATGTTAATGAAATAATTTGGATGAAAACAAGAGCGAAATAATAATTTTTGAAGAAAAAAATATATATAACTATAATCACTACTTTAATTTTAATTATAATAAGAACCAATGGAAGAATGACTGTCATAACATAAAATCGGTAGAAAAATTAATTAGAACCAAGATGAAAAACAAGAAAAAAGATGCTATTAATATTGATAACCAGAAGAAGATTGTGCGAACAACAGAAGAAACAAAGAGAATTCAGACGGAAAGGTTTACACATCATAACTAGCAATAAATTATATCAACAGGGCTTCCAAACATGAGAAGAATAAATATATCAACAGAGCTTCCAACCATGAGAAGAATAAATATATCAGCAGACGTATGAAACATAAGAAGAATAAATAATAAGAAGAATAATGAGATTGAAAATATTAGCAAATCTGAGCAACAACGAAGTGAGGTATCCAAGGATGTTTTTTATTAGTCGAGAAATAGACTATTTTTAATAATTTTTATTTAATGACTGTCTGTAGATGTATTCCAGCAGTTTTATATTTTGAGCAGAGATGATATTCCTCTGATCTCAAAAAAAGTGTAGTATGGCCAGCAGAGTATATGTAGCCACAAGTGCCTCTCTGGACTGCCCCAGCCATAGTAATAAGTAAATAAACAAAGATATTTTCCGGCATCGAATGTATACATTTATCCAAAATTGCCTGTGCAGAACTCCCTGATAAAGATGCTCACCCCAGGCTACATGAAATTGTAAATCCTGTATGATACACGGCCCATGTGGTCCATTAAATCCAAAAGCACCGTGTATGGAAAACGGCAAATGCACAAAAGAATTCCTAAAATATTTCTGTGCCGAGACCAACAGCAATGTCAATGGTTACCCAAAATATCAACGCCGAGATGATGGTAACTTTGTTTAACTTGGGGGAAACAAAGTGGATAACAGATGGGTGGTGCCATACAACCCATACCTGTCTCTGAAATACAACGCCCACATTAACGTAGAAATTTGTAGCTCAATTCAAAGCGTTAAATACCTGTTCAAATACGTTTACAAGGGGCATGACTGTGCAAATATTCAATTCGTTACTGTTCCCACAGAACAAGAAGCTACTATTGAATGGGACGAAGTAGAAAATTACTTGGAGACCCGGTATGTAAGTGCACCTGAAGCATGCTGGAGGCTCAGGGAATACAAAATGCACCACCAAACTGATCATGTGGAAAGATTAAATGTCCACCTTGAGGACAAGCATACAATATGTTTTATGCCAGGCAAGGAAGCTGAAGCTGTACAGCAAAAAGTCACCAAGTCCAAACTTCTGGCTTGTTTAAACTTAATCAGGAAGACCCTAATGCCCGAGAGTATTTATATATTGAAATTCCCGAACACTATACCTGGGATGACAAAATGTCTAAATGGAAACCACGTCTTAGAGGACATGAAACTACAATTGACAGAATGTTTGCCGTAAGTCCCACGGATAGAGAAAAATTGTTCCTCCGAATTCTCCTTCTCAATGTTAGAGGAGCAACATCTTTCGAGGACCTAAGAACGGTCGAAGGAAATCCTATACCCTTTGCAACTTTCCAAGAAGCATGCATTGCAAGGGGATTAACTGATGATGACTCAGAATGGGATACTTGCCTAACAGAAGCTGCAACCCATCAAATGCCAGTACAACTTAGACAGTTGTTTGCATTTGTTTGTATCATGTGTGAGCCGTCGGATGCAGCAGCATTATTCGACAGACATAAGGATAATCTTATGGAAGACTATAAGAGACGCTTTCCTGATGGAGAAAAAGCTCTCTATTTGACACTTAAATAATTGAATCTGTCCTTTGAGCACATGGAAAGTCATTGGTAGATTTTGGCCTAGAACTTCCAGTCGGCAGCTATGACGAGCCAATCCATTCTGGAAAATATTGCGATCCAATTGCCGAAAAAACCATGTTCGAAGAAAAGTTTCAAATGCTCAACCCAGTGCAAAGAAGGGCTTTCGACAAAATCAGGGAAGCAATTGAAAACCCTAACTTACCCAAACGTCTATTCTTTATTGATGGACCTGGCGGAAGTGGTAAAACCTTCCTTTACAACACAATCATGCACTATGTGCGTAGCAAAAATTAATTAGTCTTGCCATGTGCATTTACAGACATAGCAGCAACTTTGCTTGAGGGAGCCAGAACTTCCCACAGTCGTTTCAAGCTGCCTATTCCAATAACTGAAACATCAACCTGTAATGTTCGACATGGGACTAATACGGCAAATGAACTGGAAAAGGCCAAAGTGATAATCTGGGATGAAGCTTCAATGGCCCCAGCACATGGAGTAAATGCAGTTGACACACTGTATAAAGAACTCTTAGCTGAAGATCCAAAAGTTCCTTCTAAAAAACCATTTGGAGGTGCGGTCTTTCTTTTCGGTGGAGATTTTAGACAAATTCTCCCTGTTGTTCCACATGGCAGCAGAACCGAAATACTTTCTTCATGCATGATGAATAGTAAGTGTTGGAAAAATATTCAGGTCCTAAAGTTAGACCAAAACATGCGTGCCAATGAGGACAATGTCTCATCAGAACACAGAGGCTTTTCCGATTGGCTTTTAAAACTTGGGAATGGAAAACTCCAAGAGCCTGGATTAGAGGAAGGCATCTTCGAAATTCCTCCAGTCTGCATTGAAAATGGATGTATTGTTGATGCTGTCTTTCCTTAGGTCATCCAATCAGGAAATGACAGCACTGCTAACCGTGCAATCCTGACTCCAGAAAAACCACGAGTAACTTGAACTTAATGAAAATGTCCTTAGACGAATTCAATCTGAATTGAAATGCTATACCACATAGATTCTATTCAGCAAGACAGTGCAAATGCCGAGGAGGCAGCAAACTATCCAATGGAGTTTTTGAACAGCTTAACACCTGGAGGTATGCCTCCTCATAGACTTAACTTGAAAGTTGGTGCAGTAGTAATGTTGCTACGAAACCTGGACTCAACAAGAGGTCTTTGCAATGGCACCAGAATGGTCGTCAAGCAAATGATGTCAAAAGTCATTGACTCTGAAATCCTGACCGGATCTTTTAAAGGTACCAGGGTATTTATTCCAAGAGTTATTCTTGCACCCAGTGAGCCTGAACTTCCCTTTACATTAAGACGAGGAAAACAGTTTCCATTTAGACTTGCTTTTGCTATGACCATCAACAAAAGCCAAGGACAAACACTGGATTCAGTTGGTATTTATTTGCCATCTCCAGTATTCAGTCATGGACAACTTTATGTTGCATTTTCAAGAACAAAGTCCTTTCAGCAAGTCAAGGTAAAAGTCTTAGGAACTGACCAACAAGGCAACTTAAAGAAAGACCACAGAGTTTATACCTAAAATGTGGTCTACAAAGAAGTTTTCGCCCAATAATTAAACTTCATAGCCAGCCGTGGCTTTATCAATATGTGCCAATAAAAATGCTCGCCACCCGGGCGTAGAACGGGTACTTCAGCTAGTAAATATATGTAATAATAATGATATACCTCAGATTACGATAACTATCAAATAAAAATAAATTCAATGGAAAGAAAAAAAACTAAAGCTCAATTACGAAGAAGACATAGAAGTGGGTAGGAAGACAAATAATGTAATAACCAATAAATATCATAAGCAATTATTTCATACATACTAAACGTATGATCTGAATTAATCACTTCTGGAGGAGAGCAATCTGTAGCATGACAGAAAATCCATCTTATTATAAGACCTATATACCCAGGTAGAATAGGAGCAGTTAAGAAAAAACCATATATAAACCAAAACCACCGAATAAAAATATAACTAGTAAGCACATAAAAACAAAACCCCCAAAAAAGTATAACACAGAAAGGTACAATACAGTAGAAAAAAAATATAATATGTAAATTAAATATAAGTAAAAAGATTAGATGTATGATGGAAAGTGTACCAAGACAATTTAGTTTGATTGTGAAAAAGTGACAAACAATAATTCCATTTAAGTTATGTTCCTTATTCCCCAATGACTAGATAAAATGGCTAGAAATCAAATTTGGGAATATAGTGAATAGTGAGGGTAAATCCCTAAATTAAACCAAAAACAGCAAAAGACTGCATAATAATTGATTTTAATAAACTGTTTAAATAAAAACAGGTGTTTTTTGTTTATGTTAGCAGTTCATTGAACTCAAAGCCTTGAATGCTTGAGATTAAGTTTATTTTTTTTAATATAATATCTTTATTATATTTTAATGATGTCAATTAATAATAAACACTATTGTAATTAAGTAAGGGTAATTTAGTTAAGATTTTATTAGAATTGTATGTCAGAAAGGGTATTAGCAAGCTGAAATAGTAGTAAGCTTTGTAATTGAACTAACATAAAATAATAGGCCAAATGGTACCTCTCACCAACATTATAATTAGTAAATAAGTTAATGAAATTAATTTAAATGAATGAAAATTGTTGAATGTAAATCATTAACCATGTATAATAACTGTAACGACACTTAGTGAAGATAATTAAGGAATGTATAAGATATTATTAGTAAAAATGCAAATGTAATAACACTGTAGTCTAAAGAAAAGCCTAAATTGAAGATAATATTCAAATTAGCTAACCAAATCATCAAATTACTGAAAATTAAAGAACTCAAACCATAATAATTTAATCAATGATCTTGTTCAACGATAATTAGAATCTAACATAAATTGTCAACCACTTAACGTGGAACCAAATATACTGTAAATATGACTTTTTGAGTTAAAAAATACTATAAAATATAACATGTGTGGTATTAAATGATGCAGAATTAAATAAGGAATTTGATTATCTAATTAGCATTTAATAAGAATAAATAATAAGCAAAATGTAATTTATAAAATAATGTAAAATTTAATTCTTTTGTACAACATCAAATTTGAGGCCTAAGTGTCAGCTGATTTAGAACAATGAAAATGTACTAATAAATCAGCCAGGACCTTTTGTATGGTGAAGAAAAACGAGAGTTGATTGTTAAACGTCGAGATGAACACATCAGAACGAGCTCACACAAATTAAAAAAGATAGAAAATATAATTTGGACAAGAACTAAACCTATAAAAAAAAAGAGAGAAATTTAAAATATGAGTTACTAACACTGAAATCAAATAAAATCAATTCAACTATTATCTTTACGAAGATTGAAGGTAATCAAGATATTAGAACAGTCCAGGTACTAATCAGAAATTATTTAATGTGAATATCAGCACAACGTTATGGACGAGCTATTTGAACGAGGACACTTCTGAACACTTATCGCCGAACTAAACAACGGATCATTAATACGGAATCATCACTCTAAGACGAAGAAAACTGATCACTACTACTATGATGAGGAACACATAAAGAATCAACATTTATTTGGAGGAGAGTCGACTGGGATCTTGGTGTAACTTCGTAGCAAGAAAGCGGCCATCTTGTTTAATCTCAGACCGGCTCCAGTCAGCTGTGGTGACGTCAGCCTATGCAGAACTGTTGGTTCGAATAATTTAATTTTGAATAATATTTTTATAATAAACATTATTTCTATTTTGTCATTAAGAACGTGTTAATTGTAAGTATTGTACCTTTTCAGCATTACCCTTTCTCTGACTTTTAATAACAGCTAAAAGAACCTACAATTCAATGTTAATAATTTATATAAAGAAAACCATTAGCCCTGAGATATGAGTTTTCGAGCTGTGGATTAATAGTTCGATTCAAAGTCGATTAATCGCAATTAGATTAATAAATTCATTTAACATTCTAATTTTGAGTTTTATTTCTTGGTGAACCTATATTTAGAAGAATTTCAGGTAGCACTTGAAACCTGGACTTCAAGGAAGAAGAGAATAACATCGCAAAGGAGTACTATCACTGAATAGCTGAATACCACTAATCGATTATTACATTTCATAATCTATTTAACGCTGGAGACAAATTATTGTTATTAAAACAAATTAAATCAACTAAAATAGTAATTAAAAGAATTAAGGACTAATATAATAAATAAATAAAATAATAAATAATTCATAATAAATTAATAAATAATAAAAAATAAAAGAAACAAAATTTTTTTTATTTTCAAACCAAATTTTGTTACAAAGATATTATAATTTTTTGGAACCCCGAAACTCAAATACCACGGATCGTTATTACTATGTTAACAATAAACGGTAATTTTATGTAATATATAATCTTATACAAAAAATAATAACTGTATCAGTTACTACAAAAATACTATTTGTCTTACCAAAAATCAATAAGACAATTGTCACCGCTGGATCTCGATGGTTTCTTCATATTTCAGCCTTTTCAATCTGTTACGACAAACTACTCAAATAATATGTTATTTTTAGAAGCAAAAGAATAACTTATAAATGTGAACGTAAAAAACATAACGAGATTCATTTTAAGATCAGCTTTACGTGTCAACCGAAGGTATCTCGACTATCAGCTAATCTCACCGAAGGTATTCTCCTATGACGTCAGGTTATTGTCCTGTTCACTGGAATTTCTTACAGGGCACAAAAGTTCATCTATGCACGGATAATTAAAAAAATAATAAAATAATTTCAAGTTGATTCATTATTATATACTATTTGTAGATTAACCATGTAAGTGAAATAAAAAAATGTACAGATTCTTATGACTGTAAGTAGTCCAGTGGAGTTAAGAAGATTTTGATAATTATAAAGAACGACAATTCCTTACAGAATTAGAGAATTACCTTAGAAAAAGTATATTTTGGTGTGTTCGATTCAAATAACATCCGAAGTAATCTATTCACACGGTTTTCGTAAAAATCGTGTTTCTGTTTCATTTGCACGGTGTTCTAACTGCCAATAATGGGGCTCATTTGTTAGTTAAAAGAAAAAATGCAACATATAGATTGAGATGTGTTGTTTAAGTTACGCACAGTTACGCTACAGTTAAGCACTTCTTTAAGCAATTTTAAAAACTGTTAGCTGTGGTAAGGAATTAATTATTAACACGTTATGTAAATAATTAATAATTGGCATTGGTTATACATAAGTAAAGTAACAAACATATATTGGAGAATAATAAACAACAGTTTCGGCAAAAAACAGCAAGTAATTAAAAAATTGTAAAGTTGTTTACAACTTCCACTGTCGCTTGTCTTAATTTTATTCTTACTCAAAAAACCCCTACGGCTATACGTTTGTTTTCTTCTTGTTTGTATTGGACTATTCTTCTTGCGATAATTTGAAGGTTATCTTTACAAACAATTTTTTTTAATTAAATTTCTCCAAATAAAACTGTGTCAATGATACGGATGAAAAATGATTCCTTCTCCTCCTATGACGCTACAGCCCAAGTCGGGCCCTGGCCTCCACCAATCTCCGCCTCCAATCCACAAAAAATGATTCAATCGCACCAAATTAGCCATGTTTATTGTTCATGATATTATGTGTCAATTAGTGAAGACCAATGATAACAACCCACTCTTCTTCTTCTCCTACTGTACGAGGATAAGGTCTTAGACCTGATCTGTTCCGGACCACATGTGACATGCTACAAATTTTTTAAGGTGTCACGTCAGCCTTGCCACATAACCTACTTATACTCTTTTATTTACAGAGAGGACAAAGAGTTTGGAACCAAACTGATGGTCTTCCTTTATCCTTGTTCTCCAGTATAAAGCCGAAGGTCGAATGGAATTAACAATATTATACAGAGTAAATATTAATAACGTCTATAATTAATTTTAGCAGTTTATGAACTTCAGACTGTAGTCTAAAGTTTATAGTTTAAAGTAGTTTATTTTGCGAAATGTATTTCCTTTCAAACCTGTGAAGATAATAAAACTTTTCCTTTAGATGTTAATGAATACATGGTACATTAGATGTTTTAAAAGTATGACAAAAGGATGTCAGCTTTCCAGCAAAGTAACTAAAAACTTTGACGTTTCGACAACTACATATCGGGAATTATTTTTAGACTAATCAGGCACAGGAATGCAAAACTACAATAGTGCATTATTATTATTAAATAATAATAGCATAAACAACCACAATGTCCGATGCCCGTATATTCCGGTTTGTTTAAATAGCTTGTAATTTCTTACGTGAACCATATGATTTTCAACAAAATGTTTTTCAGTTCTTATTTTAATTTTTAATCTTAACTATATGTGTGATATATGAAGCCGAAGCGTAGTAAAATAGTTGTTGGTTGGAGTTCGTTTTTCTGTATGTTTAAAAATGACATCATCGATGACTAGCTTTAAGGAATGTGGTTATCTCCAAAAAATAGGGTCCGGCGGGAACTCTTCTTCACATTACATTGCTTTCTTAAAAACACTGCGTACAAAAGATGTTCGTTATTAATTTGCATTAGGGTAGAACATAGGGCCATGGGCCTGGGAATAAGGGAGGTTAGGGTCGATGCCGCCATTACCGGTGACCCTTTACAGATGTCATCCGACACACACAGTCACATTTTTTGCGTGGGAGTGAACCGGCATTAGGGTTGTATAAAAACCGACGAGTGTATGTGTCAGGCGAATGGGAGTCAGATGAGGAAGTAGGGGTGAAGCCGCCCAACCCTAGTCAGGTGGTGCCTTGTTATATTACAGGGAGTGTCGTTATAGTAACGCACCATCTCTGTGCACAAAGCGGAATCCTACCTCTTGGCACACGGGGAGACGATTAAACTTTGTGGGGAGCAACCCTGGCTAGCTAGGTTCCAAAGTTTCGCCCCCGAAAGGGGAGATGGAGGACTATATCGCCGATTGGCGGTGGTCCTTCATTTTTCCAACACTCCCTCGATGATGCACACTACCTCCATTAGCGGATCCCTGGTATGTGTACCATGGAATTGCGTGGTGGGATTCGCTCTCTCGCATTGCTTGTTCGTTTAGGAAACACCCTCCTTTCCATCTTTTCGAGGTACACTCTATGTAATTGTATGTTTTTTATTAAAATGAAAACATATCATACTCTCCGAAAGAGGAGGGTCTTGTCTTCTGTGGACAAAGCGCATGGACTTTTCGTAAGAAGCTAATATGATTTTAGCTAAGACGTAGTTTTTTATAGGTTCAGGAGGGTAGTGTGATGTAGGGGTTTGATCCCGAGGTTAAGCAGAGAATCTTGGTTAGTAATTGATACAACTTGACGCTAGGTGGAGAAAAAAATTCTTTCCTCTGCAGTACGTGTCCGTAATTAGTAGTAATTATCCATGAAATAAATATAGCGGTTTAGTAGTATGCAGCATTAACGGTGATTGAATGAAATATACGTACAAAACTGTAATTGCCGTAAGTATTCATAATAACTTCTTTACATTAAGTTTATAATCTATTAGTACGACTCAGAATGTGTGTATAGATACATATCATAGCAACAAAATTATTAGTTTACTTTATGTAGCTACTTAATATGCTCAAATTATTGCTACATTGTTTAGACGATAGTGCTCCGTCCGATTTAAAATTTCACACCATTTAGGGCAAACAAGAACAAACGGGACTTATATTTTCAAATACCATGTTAATGTAATTTCTACACGCTCCGTGTGTGTGTGTGTGTGTGTGTGTGTGCGCGCGCGCGCGCGCGCGTGTGGACATCCTGTAATTACCTGTGACCACTACAAGGCAGCCAACCTTGACTTATTAACATGTTTTATCCATATTGGGATAACATTTGAACAAGGTGAAATTATTCGAGCGGTACCTTTGCCTCGTGTACATTTCTATATGTACTGAAGTGGAATGCAGGAATGCCACAATGAACTTCAAAATGCTACTTTCCTCTCTTATACAAACTTCATGATCGCATTGCTAATTAATTAGTTTTTCAGTATTGTTCATCAGTTCGTAACGGTATCGTTAAAGGAAATAGGCTTCTAACTTATTTTTATTTTCTTGCTATAGTATGCATATGGGCGATTTGTAGATCTAGAATTTATTTGTATATTATAGACTTCATTCAGAAAAATACATAAATTCATACAAATTATAAGCTCAAAGTTTACTTAATTAAGTCCAACTTAATTATGTTTCAAATTTGAGCATTATGATGGTTTTGAGTATTATGATTTATAAATTAAACTATTATATAATTATTATAAAACTCTAAAAATTATTATATAATAAATAAATAAAATTAGTATCAATTACCTTGTAAAAGGATAGGCAAATTGAATATTTGTACTGGAAAAGCTTTAAAGGAAAGTAAGTCGTTGTAAACTATTTTCTTCATGTATATAGAGGCCTAAATGTTAGTCGACGCTTCGTGGTTTGTATCAATGACGCTTCACATGCTGATTTAATATTACCTTAGTCATGCAGGGAAAGAATTCGAGAACATTTCAAAGAACTTGAGAACCATTCCAATGACCTAGCTTCAAAAGTCATCCAAGCAGTGATTCCCAAACGTTTGAAAAGGTATATGGTCCAGCGACTTCAGAAACCAACTTCTAGGGGATAGATTCCCTCCTGATGACGACCATACATACAATATAATTCCCCCTATACATACCAACAAATAACTCGTAGAACCACATATTATGTACATACTTTGTCTATGATATTTTCTTATTGTTAATAATACTGTTACCATAAAAAGATAAAACGTCTCCCTCTCTTATAGGTGAACAGCCCAGCTCGCCATTCTTCACGCTTCTCTGCTTTTCTTTTCAACTCACAATATGATGTGCAGTTCATATCGACCATAAGCTGTTTCATATAGTCTAAACGGGGTCGTCCTCTGTGATTCTTCCCTTCAATACTAAATAAATAAATAGATAAAACGTAAATACTAAATACTGTTAAAAAGATATAGATTAAAAGGCTATAAATACTACCTTCGCATTACTCTTTAGTTGCTTGTTACGTTTTCTGGGGCTCAGTAATGCAAGTATGTCGCTGTATAAATGTGTGTATGTATAATGTTTGAGAGAGAGAGACAGAAGCGTAAGTTAATTCGATCCCACAAATCGGTACAGTGGTCTTCTGAATGCGAACCTGACGTCCATTTACACTTCTTAAGAAACGTTCCGCGCTCGACTAGAACCTTTAGATACAGAACACGCGCATTTCGATGTTGTTTATCGGCGGCTGGCAATTAAAATGGAAACTGGAAAGGCAAGAAGTACGCGGCTCGTGAATTGATCGTTCGAACACCTGTTTCATTGGAATGGAGAAGAAGAAAAAAAAGACGAAGAGAAAGGAGAAAGAAAAGTAGAACTGGGGAATCGAATCAGCGGAACACACAACAACCATGTGTGAACGTAATTACATATCCGACTCGCTCACTAGAAACTATCATAAATTAATATTATTTTGATTTGTTGGATAATTATGTGTCTAAAATAAAAATAGTTTACAACAGAACACAAAATAATAATTATGGTTTGGTTTGGGTTCATAAATTGACGCTTAAGCGGGCACGGATTTGTTTCACTGAATCAGATTCACCGGAAGAATAAGTCTATGTAGCGTTGTTCGAATTTTTTGAATAATACTCCGAAACACACACTTTCACATCGACTTTGTTGCTACTAAATCGAATTTTTTTCCTGAATTATTAAATGCATTAGATTAATTAAAATAAACTAGAGCTTCTGTTTCCATTAATTAACACGCTACTTTTGGTAAGACAGAGTGCTACAACTTTAGGGCTTCTTTAAGTTCCAGATTTTCCATAGTTCGTTTGTCAGCAATTAACTGGACGTACTAAAGCTATAATCTGCAGCTGTGTTTGACTAGTAAATAAAACTTTTGCAAAACGATTACTTCTACTCGGTTAATTTTCATTGCTTTATAAATCGCGTCATCATCATCAACAACAGTAAAACGTACACTTGCAATAGCAAATTATCATCAAATTGTAATAAACAGAAAACTAATGGTACGGCTCATTTGCAACATATACAATATATACAACATACTGTATGGTTAAACAAAACAAGACAAAAATAGCATACAGAATAAACAAATACATACCACAAAGCCTCTAACAGATAAGCTAAGTAGAAGGGATATATATATAGGAAATAGAATCCAAAGGTTTTTTAAAAATATATAAACACTTGGTACGTTTCACAGTTTTTAAAATTTAACTCTGTCAGTTGTTTCGACTTCTTAAGCCATTGTCAAAGAGCTGAGTGAACACTAAACAGAGAATGTAGGCTAAGGGTGGTTGACATCTGTTTAGGGCGTGTATCGGAACATGTGTGAGTTGTGAAGATGGGGAGGGGGGTTGCAGGAGCTAAGGGAAGGTCAAGTGTCTGTAAAAACTAAATATAATCTGAATGCAAAATATAAATCTAAATATAATATAATAACTAAACTAAATAACAGCTTTTAATAAAGGGGATACACAGAATTCAGATTGTTCATTTGTTAAACTTTTGTTATTTTTTATTGCTTTTATAATTTCTAGAATTTCTAAGAAATCCATTTTTTACCTTTTTTGTATGTTGTGGAGTAGTGTTATGTTTTTGTACCTATGAAGTGATTGTGTTGTAAGCAATGATCTGCAAAACTTGTATTGGCTGTATTGGTTAAAATCACCTTCTTATGTTCAGAATTGCGGTGTTTTAGAGCACGGCCACATCGTCCGATATAAATAGCATAGCATTCTGCACAGTGTATTTCATAAACTCCATTTTTCTGTAGTGTGTTTGATTTTTCTTTATTGTTGACTATTAATGAAAAAAGATTGCGTTTCAATCTTTATATATTTTTTAAGATTATTTTATTATAAATTATTTTTTTCTTTATATTTTATATATTTTTAAAAACCCTTTGCATTAATATGTTTCACCAAGTGCCCAACGAGTCATCAATTAATATCGTGGAAATAGAATGTCCTGAATGCAATAAACTATGTGGGTCAGACAGGAAAATCAGTTATTTATCGGTACCTTTAACACAAGAAACATTTTTCAAGGCAACAATATATAAAAGCAACCTACCATCTACACAGAACACCTGTTTCCAGTTATATACAATGTCAAACTCATTAAGTCAATAATCAAATGTGAAATAAGACATATTAAAAATATTAGACCACATTAGAAATTTTTCATTCACAGAAGTCATAACAACAACAATAACAACAAAAGTGAACCAAGAAGCAAGAAGAGACGCCATGTATCGCTTAAAAATTGGATCAGTCACGATTATTTGCAACGTTCAATCCAGATTTAGTAAGTTATTATACGAATTAGATATTGTTGGTTTGAAGAGAACGAAATGTTAAGGAACTCTGAGGATTACATTTGCAAATTTGAAAAGTTATTTGCAAATAATTGATGAACACAATTTCTTAAAACTCTTTAAATAACAGTAAACACATTGGAATTCATATAGGATGTGATTTGATTAGGGCTTAATTCTGTAAAGAGAATCAAGTTGCATCCCATCAATTTATTCATCATAAGCTCACATTCTCGCCAATATTTTTTGTTAATGTCTTGGGAATTGTAAGTAAATATAAATTGTAAATTTACTATAAAAAATTATAAATTATAAATGTAAAATAATTGTAAATAAACTTATGTCACTGTAGTTAAATGTCACCGTTTGTAACAGATGCCGTTAACTAAGAGAAAAGTTTAAATTTCTGTAAGTTATATCTTAATGGTAATCATCAGTCTTGTCATTATTGATAGTGTTATTGATGGTGTTGGTAATAACCAAGACTGTAAATTATCGTCAGGTATTCACACTATTCATAGTTCAATACAAGATTTAATATTCATATTCAATATTCATATACAAGATTTCTCTTTTTACTAATCCGAATTGGATTTCTTAATGAAAATTTGGATGTCAAAAATATTCTACTTAAAATATTTATTGATATTTACTGGTTATAGTATTTGATATTTATTGAATTATTCATTTCTGATCCTAATTAAAAACGACATAGATAAACGATGTCAAGCTCCATGATTATTAAACAAATAAGACAGCATAAGTCACATTTACAAGTTTTATGAAATTTTGGCTGATCTCGGTTGTTAATGAGGAGGAAGTCATAGATACTGAAGGAAAAGCTTCTGTTAGCATTAAAGCGGCGAACTGGAACTCAGGATTGGGTAACGCATTCAGAGCGAGAAAATTGTTAATTGACAAATTAAAACAAATGACATATTAAACAAATAAATTAAAACAGAGTATTCTTTTCATCATCTGAACTGTAAAGAACATATTGAAAGGACGGAAGCACAATGATTCAAGAAACAATAAACGAAAAAAGATTCTTGGGACGACTACTAAAAAGCCTGAAAGAGAAGAGTAAATAAATTCGCCTGTAAGACACATCAAAGTAACGCAGTAACGCGTGAAGTGAAATAAAAGTTTGATGAAAGTAAAGACTTTATTAACACCGGAAATAAATTCGATTGATAACGAGACTTCAGTTGGATTATGGGCGGGCGCTTGGGTCGTACAAGCAACCTGATCGTCGACGTGAGCAAGTCGGATTGTGGGTACACAATAGCTGTCGCTGAGCTCTAGTAATGTTTACGATTGTCATTACCGCGTAACAACTGTAACAGTTACCTACGTGGCTGGACTAAACCGTCTGTTTGTTATGCGCACTGTTCAAACAACATAACGTAATTGGACGACGAATGGGATCCATTATTCTCATCCGTTACTCTGCTGTATCGTAACCGGACACACACACACACAAACACATTCCGCGATCTGTCATGAACGGGGTGCCCCTCACTACATGCGCTGTACTCATGATCCAGTCTGCTGCTACTATAATTACCATGGACGAGGAGAGACAAACGAACAAACAATCGGAACGCGGTCATTAAAAAAACCAGTACAGTATTGTAGGGGAGGAGTGCGGAATGTGCGTGTGCGCTGACCGCTTCACTTGTGTGCCGTGTAATTTTGTGTGGCAGACGTGATTAGTCTGCAGCAGTAGGTTGGTAGGTACGATGTCGACTGAGAATAACGGAAGGGAAATTGCCTTCTCGTTAACTTTGTAATGCTTATGTGCGAACACAAGCCTCGACGAGCATATACGTATACAGCATCTCGAACCCTCTCTTAACCCTTTCTCTTTAATTTACCCATACAAAAGACTACTGCCAATAATGTGGACATAAGTCATTTTTTGTGGACAAAAAGAGATCATTTTTTCATAGGCACGCACACAAAAAATTTACTATTTATAATTTAGTTGTTATTCGAAAGTTTAGCTATACATTTATTTAAATAAACATTCTTTACTATTTGAAAAATGTTTTTAATAAAGGTACTCTTAAATGTCAAAAATGAATCGTTGAGAGACCTTAAAAATTGCAGTATTGCTTGAGAAATTTTAAAAATAAACAATAAATTCAGATTAAAACTAAAAACTAAAATTTATAGCGTTTCGCAAATCTTAATTTCTGTAATTAACAATAAATAGAATCAACGTACATAAATAAGTATAGCAAGTTTTTCTTAGTAGGTTAGATCTAGATATTAATTAAGAATAAACAACCAACTTGTCGTTTACACTAGACTTATAAACAGTTAGAATATTGTGAGATGTTTGATGACGATGTTTAAACCCAGCGAAATACGTTTGAAGAAAGAAAATATATAACTTTGCTTGATTCGTGTAATAAAAAAGAATAATTTTACACACGCACGCCCGCTTGTTCGCGACATTTTAGTCGGTTAGATACTGGTAGGAAATGCTGAGATGGATAACAAAATAATAGAATAATGAAATAAAATTGGTCACTCTGGCGCGATAAAAATATAGAACATGTAATAGAGTGGTATAAGAATAGATTAAGTGGTTCTTTTCATATATCGCTTACCAGTTAGATTTCAACCACAGCCAAATAGTCGTTTTTAGCACATTTGCAGACGATCTCTCACTGCAAATAAATTCACTGATTGCTAGATAGCTTAGAATATTTCCTGCATATATGAATAGGACTTCTAGTACAGCATGTAGATTGCGCTGAGATTCCCTACAGGCCAGATGCAGCCATATGCCTTTATGTGAATATTTTGTGACGGCAGAGAAAGACATCTGGTTCTCGTGACAGCCTGGCTTAATCGCAGAGAGCCATCTGATACGTTCACCACAAACACCTGGTGGGAACTGGGAGAACTCACAGTGAGCTAATCGGCAGCCCGCTGATAAGCCCACGGCGACACCAACCTGTGAGGAATGAAAGGAGAGCGTCTAGGAAAAAAGTTCCGTCGGACTATGTGAAGGAAGCGATATAGGGAGAAAGAGAAGACAAATGGATGGAAAAGAAGTTGAAGTGAAGCCCATCGACTGAGAGAACAACCCGTTGGACTGCGGCGCAGAAACAGCAGCGAGGAGAGCCGCTGAACATCACACTGCGACCTGCGCAGAACGCTCGCCGCCCCCGCCACAGCAGTACCTAGCGACCTTGCCCAAAGTCTGAGAGAGCAACGGGCTCTACATCCCGTTGGTGAGTGAAGAGGACTGCGGCGCAGAAACAACAGCGAGGAGAGCCGCTGAACATCACACTGCGACCTGCGCAGACCGCTTTCCGCCCCCGCCACAGCAGTAACTAACGACCTTGCCCATCGACTGAGAGAGTAGCGGGCTCTATACCCCGTTGGTGATTGAAGAGGACTGCGGCGCAGAAACAACAGCGAGGAGAGCTGCTGAACATCACACAGCGATCTGCGCAGAACGCTCGCCGCCCCCACCACAACAGTAACTAGCGACCTTGCCCATCGACTGAGAGAGCAGCGGGCTCTACACCCCGTTGATGGGCGAAGAGGACTGCGGCGCAGAAACAACAGCGAGGAGAGCCGCTGAACACACACTGCGACCTGCGCAGAACGCTCGCCGCCTCCGCCACTGCAGTACCGGTCATTTTAAGGATACAAACATCGTACGATACATGAATGGCGCCATTTGTCGTGTGAGGTCGTTATCAGTTCCGGGTCACGTGCTCAGAACATTCCAACAGATGATGCAGGAGTGTTAAAGGGGCTCTTACGGGAGTGTTGTCTTGTCCTCGTGTTACCCTGACCCTGCTTCAGAAGCAGCCTCGCCACACTTGCCACACCGCTTTGCCCCCAAGTCGAAAGCAAGGAGAAACATCAGAAGAAATCCCATGGCGCTCAATCCCGAGCTCCTGCCACCCAGTCCAGACAGCCTGCGTATCCGTCCAGCCTCCTAGCGCCTCCCCTAAAGGCGCTACATGCTTTCCAGTCCCCAGGGCTACCACCAATCCCTCGATTGTTAAGCCTCCTCGCTCTTATGCGCAGACAATCTTCGGGCACACTGCCTCTGGTTCCGTTTGCGATGACTCAAAAATCGTCCACGACTTCCTTGCGGAATAGGACCTCCGCAAAGTTGCCCAGACCTTCAGGTCAATCCACTCCCGCTTGGAGACTGCAGACGTAGCCGAGAGATTTATGCTCTTGGTGGAAGCCCCTACTTGTGTAGGTCTTCTTTGAGTCGGGTCCTCAAACGTGTCTCTATTCTCTCCTGGAACGCCAACGGATAAAATGCAGGAGCTCCAAGAATTAGTAGTCCGACTCTGACCCGATGTGGTACTTCTCAGTGAGACCTATTCTATGTGTGCTATCGAGACGACAGGCCAGGCACTGCAGGGAGCGGGCACAGCGGTCTCGGTGAGGACCACAATTGCTTATCATCGCGTCATCTTGACTCCCAGGGCCTACCTCGAGGTCAGCGCTGTAGAGATTCGTCAAGCCCTAGGCGGTGTTCTCTTGGTGTCGGCGTATATACAGCTACTCCACACTGGTTTAGCGTTCGTCTTCGATGCGCACAGAAGGGTCATCATCCTGGCGACCTGAGATGCTTGACTGCCACAAACGAAAAACGGGAAGCGCTTACGCAGGTTTGTTGATCCTTGTCGCTCTTGTTGCCGACGGTGCTTGGGCCGGCGCAACCTACTTTCTACTCCTTACATACTGCTTACAACTCATGCGGCTCCCGAAGTCTTGGACATCGCGGTAATCTAGGGAATTGACTGCCCGGTCCATGTTTCCGGGCTATCGGAACTTTCGTCCGATCATCTCCCGATCTTGGTCCACGTCCTACCACACGCAGAGGCGTCAAGAAGGTGGTAGAGTGGGATCGCTATGGCTCGGCGGTCTGTCCTCGATTGCCAGAGGCGGGACCAGTCGAAACCGTCCGCTAAGTCGACGAGGCAGTTGCCGCCTACGATAGGGCCGTCGTATCTGCGGTTGATGCGTCTTCCAGGATGAAGCCTGGTCTCACGCCCTACTATAAGCGGATCCCAGAGGAAGCGAGTGATCTTGCTTGCCAGAGAAATCGCCTCCGGAGACGCTGGCAGCGGACCCGTGATCCGGCCGACAAGGCAGCGTACAACCGGGCGACCGGCATTTTTCGTCTTGAAATCCAGGCCTACCGGAGATGATGTTGGGAACTCGCCGTGGCCCAAGCGGGGGACGAATCCGACAAGACTCACCAATACCGGATACGTTTGGCTTTGACGGGGAAGAGGCGCCAACCTCTCACCCCCGCCATTGCTGGACCGTTCGGCCAAGTCCTGTGTCGTCCGGAGGCGAAGGCAGAGTACTTGAACGCCAGTTCGCTTCGAACCCGCCCGTGGACGAAGAAGTCGAGAACGAAGTGGAAGACTTTCTGTCTCTTCCGATCACTGCGGAGCCCGAACCCATTATTAGGGAAGAAGTCTCAGATCGGCTTGTTGAACTCGCACCGAGACAAGGTCCTGGCCCTGACGGGGTCTCGAACGCCGCTCTAATTCGTCTGCCAGAGCCAGGAATACTTTTCTTGATCGAGCTGTTCAACGCGTGTCTCAGGATGGCCTACTTTCCGAAGAAATGGTGAAAATCAACGGCCATAGTAATCCAGCGCGCGCTTGATGCGTACACGACCTGGACGGAAAACTGGAAATCTGCCGTCAACAATACCAAGAGCTCCGCGGTGCTATTCTCCAACCGCCGGAAGGAACACCGCTAGGACGATTGAGACTTTGTCGAACGTAACCTACCTTGGTCGAGAGAAGTTAAGTACCTCGGTGTCCTCCTTCTTGATCTTCGGCTCACCTGGCGTGCCCACGCCCAGACGATGAAATCTAGAGCGTCCGCTCGTCTGGCATCTCTATTTCCGATACTTGTTAGCAAGGCTATGACCCACAAGCTAGGTAAGGTGATCGTGAACGAGTACCTGTTGGCGATCATCACCTATACCATCCCCGTCTGCGGCTACCTTACCGCTGTTCATAAAAGAAATTTGCAAAGCGTTCTCGATAGGGGTCTTCGGCTAACGGCCAAAGCCCCCTATCGGTTCCCTTCTCGTCTTTTGGGAAGTGGATTCGGTGTCCACTCCTTAGATGACATCGTGCGGCGTTTGGCACGAAGATTTAACGTCCGAGCAGCAAGTGCCCAGACAAACCCCCTCAAGGCCTCACGTACTGGTCTTGACAAGTACTGTCCATGACCAGGCGATTCTTGGAAATGGCCTCGGCATATACTGTACTAGAACGGTCTAGTACGAGCATGCCGTTGTAACGGCCCCTAAACCTCATTAAAAGATCCCGAGTGGACCGGACCACTAAGCAGGAGCTCCTTCCGGAAGCTCGGAACTAGGAATAAAGGGACGTCTCGGACGTGCGTCGCTACAGCTGTGGCAGGAAAAATTCTGTCCCAGAAATTCGGGCGGTAAAGACCAAGACAAACCCCCTCATAGCTGGCCTTGGCAGGTACCAATCACGACCAGGTGATTCTTGGAAATGGCTTCGATAAATACAGCACTAGAACGACCTAGTACGAGAATGCCGTTGTAATAGCCCCTAAACAAGAAAGTATACTGTTTCTGGACCGGGCCTTATGGTGAATACCAAGGAGACCTTCAAAGACGTACATCCCCTCAGCTCTGAAGGATTGTGAAGAATTCTGCATCCAGCTCTCCTCAGAGGTCCTTTCTCTCAAGCTCTTGGAAGTGTTTCTACAGTCCACTTTTTGGAAGCTTCTCTGCTCTCCAATTCTCCCCCCTGCATTGAAGAGGATAAACACGGTGTAGTGACTTCGGATCTCCAATTTTGTTAAAGGGAGTAGACGCTCCTCTACGCAGAAGAGGGCCTTGGCCAACAGCAAGAAGATTTTGATAGTTCTACAGCACATTTATCCGGCAAGGAAATCAGCAAGTCTCTCCAGCCAAAGGGCCAGCACTCAACAGTCGGTGAACAACAACTAGCCGGTTACAACCTGATGAAAAGGAATAGATCAACAAGACTCTGAGATTTGGTGAATGCCGGTTCTTTCGGATTCTCTTCTAACTGCTCACGCATTACCTAGATAGCATTGTCCCGACTGGTTCATGCAATCTCCTTTAAGTGGTAAGTACAGAGATTAAGAGACTAGTGGGCACCTGTCTAGGTAAGGACAGGTATAACGAAGCTAGTCGGTAGCCCAGCTCGTCCCAGTATCGTCGTGATCAGCGTAGGTGAGCATGTAATTTTTTGTCTGTATACTTCTACCAACCCCAGGCTACCGCCACCCTTGGTCTGTCTCCGCCTCGTGAAGGATGAGAGAGCAGGCAATATCTTCCCCCTGACATGGCTGTTTGGGTTCAGGTTCGCGTGAAACTCAGCCGTGCCCCGGGCAAACTCGCGCAGTGCCATCGGTACTAGAGTTTCGAGCATTTTCGAGGGGTGTACTGTGATAGATAAGAAGAACTACCACTACATAAACTGTGGCAATGGGTACGCAGTTAATAATAATAGTAATTGTCCGGTCTACAAGGCGAAGCTCCTGAGGCACAAGCCGCAGGGGCTCCTCCAGCAGCCAAGGTATCAAGTTGCTCAGCCCCTCAGAAAGAGCCTGCTAAACGAAAGAAACAGGTACCCCGAAGTCAAAGGCACTACAGGTTCTGCGAGCGCCCTCTCCGGCAGCCCTTCTACTCCCTCGGTTGAAGCTGCTTCTGCTGTCCGAAACCCACCTGGTCTCAGCGAACCAGTTCCGGTTACCTAATTACGAGCTGTGTAGGGATGACAGAGTCGGCCGACAAAGGTGCGGTTCGAGTGACAGTTCGCTCCCAACCCTCCCGTAGACCGGTACTTCGACGAACAAGTCGAGATGAACGTTGAAGACTTTCTGTCTCTTCTGATCACTGCCGTGCCTGAACCCATCTCTTTGGAAGAGGTCACAGATCGGATCGCTGTACTTCAGCCAAGACAAACTCCAGGCCCGGACTGTGTTTCGATCACAACTCTTCGTCTTTGTCAGGAGCCTGCAACAAATTGGTTGATGTTTTTAATGCGTATCTTATACTGTTTTATTTTCCCAAGAAATGGCGAATTGCTACCGCAATAGTGATTCCGAAGCAGGGAAAGGAAACTTTCCGTGCCAACAACCTTAGCGCATCAGTCTTCTATCCGCTACGTCAAAGGTACTCTAGGGGCTCGTATAGCATCGTGTACGAGATCATTTAAGAAATTTTGACGTTTTGGTCTCCCAACAGTTTGGTTTCCGTGTGAGGTATTCCACCACTCAACAAATGTTGAGACTGGTGGAATACACCACAGACGCCGGGTGTCGGGAAGTACAGACCGTAGGCTGTTCCTTGGATGAAAAGAAAGCTTTGATAGCGTATAGTACGGTGGGATTTTATGCAACCGTCGGTAAGTCCAGCTCCAAGACTGGTACCTTCATCTGATTACTAGCTTTCTGACGGGGGGGGGGGGCTTCTGCGTGAGAGTAGACGATTCTATCTCTTTCGAAAGACGAATCACTTCTGACGTCCCTCAAGAAACTGTTCTCGGCCCCTCCTGTTCTCAGTCTACGTCAGCAATATAGCGAAACAGCCTGAAGTTCAGATAGCCCTGTTTGCTGACGACACGGCTGCATTTATCGTCACGATGACCGGACCGTCCTACGACTACAGTGCCAGTTCGATTCGCTCGGAGACTGGGCTGATAGTTGGAAAGTGGTTTTAATCACGACCACGAGTGTATCCGTCCTCTACTGTAAGCGCAGGAAAGATCCGCGGAGGAGGTTCAACGAAGTGAAGTAACTCTGTATACGCCTAGATCGCCGGCTCACCTGGCGTACCCACGTTGACGCAGTTCATAAGCGAGTGTCCGTTTGTCTGAGCCTATTGCTTCCATTCCTGGTTAGCCCGGCTATGACAAGGAAATAAGGCAAAATGATAGTCGGCGCGTATCAGCTGTGGGTCATCACATCCACCGCCCCAATCTGGAGATACATGATCGCAATCATAAAAAGACCTTGCAAAGCGTCCTTGACAGGAGTCTTGTGCTAGCGGCCAAAGCCCCTCGTCGATTGCCTTCTCGCCTGATAAGAAATGGACTCTGGTAGATAGTAAAGGTAACAGGAACAACAGGTAAATGTTCACGTACGAGGCTATGCGGTGATTGTATCTTACATCTCCTGCAAAAAGAAAATTCTGAATTTTTTAGGGCACTAGGATTTATCAAAATCCACTCTAATAATTCGAACGTTCATTATAAAATCGTACAAAAAAATTATTTACGTTTACGCTTACTGGTATTAAGCCTACTTATTTTTATCTGGAATACAAAAAGATTTATTCTGTACATGATACAGGCCTAAAAGGAATATAGAATATAAAAAAAAGTATTGTTACTCTCAGGAGATAGGCAACATAACGCTTTAGACGCATTGGATGAGCAGCACGACGACGCAATGGTCTCGATTTTTCAGCAATGTTATTTTACAGCGGTATTTAGTGTAAACTGTCAATTTTAGATTATTGTATCGTAACACGTGTAACTGGTACTGGTGACTCTTATAAGAAAGAAAAATAAAGAAAAACTAAAACTTTGTATAGTTAATTTATATTGTTATATCTTAAGTTCGATCAACGTGATAGGCCTTAGTCAGAACAAACTTTAAATAAATAAGTTGGTTGTCAAACAAAACGTACACGTAAAATAAATTTCAGTTAGGCCTATCTGTCTGAAACTGGTGCATAATTTAGGACTTGGCCAGTTCTGATTGAGTCGTATCAGACTTTTATACAAGAAATCTTTATACCAAGATTTGTATGTATGCCTTTCTACGTAAACTCAAATGAATATGGGATACTACTTGGTAATAACAATCCAATGCGATGTAAAATATGATTTAAATTCCCTTTCCTTCCAAGAAAATGAAGAAAATAAAAGACATGCAAAATACATGCAATACAATTTCATAAAAGATATTCCTTTTGGAACAACTTATTCCTTCCCTTTGTCCAAGGTATTTATTTACAACATGTTGTGCTAAACAAGAGATAATTTTAGCACATTAATGTATTCCTTGTTTAAAAAAGTCAGTCCTTAATTTTTTTGTCTGTACGTTTCTGCGTAATTTGCCCCCTTTAATGTACTAACTGTATTAATTGCCTACTTTAAATGTAACTGTATTGGGAACAAAATGGATTCTTTTTGTCACATGGATCTAGGTTTGCAGATATCTTTTACGGAGAAATATGTCACAATCCTCAGCTTTAATTCCGACCTTCTCTGAGGAAACGGCTTGTCAAACGATGCCTGGTGACAGACCTCCATTGGGGCTTAAACTCGTGGCACCGTAACCACTAAATCGTGGTGGAAGTCACGTTGAAGAATGCGTGTGCAAAGTTTAGATCCATTTGTACTAGTCGACATTTAGTTACTAAACAGCACTCAGAGTTTCCACACACACACACACACACACACACACACACACACACACACACACACACACACACACACACACACACACACACACACACACACACACACACACACACACACACACACACACACACACACACACACAAGTTATATATATATCATGAACTAATCCTTAGTGTAACGATTCTTAATTGCAACTGTAAACCTATGTGTGTTTTTGTTCACGATGTACGTGAACTGTATATCACCGAATACAGTTGTGTAAAGAAACATTTTCTAATATAATAATCTTGGAACGTTAATAATTTTTCGCTAGTTCACAGGTGTCCGCTTGAAGCTGAAGACAGTAACAGTGTGCTTGACGGTGTGAAGAAGTGAGGATAAGCCACAGTGATGTTAAATAACTCTTCTCCTCCACCATCTATGATCGAGCAGGTGTGTCTACACGGTTCAGTAGCCAAGAACATTACTTCTAACCTCAGTGTCTGTGGCATAGAAAATAATTTAATTAAGTCTTCTAGTCAGTCGACTCGGTTATATATGTTCCACGCACCGGCAGAACATAAAATGTGAAAGCATTATTGCTGCAGACAGTACTGTATTTTAAATTTTTTTGTGCTGAATGGAAGTGCTACAAGCAAGCGCGCCTGTTAACGATAAGATCGGCCACACCTTGTACACTTGGATGTGAATTATACGGCATTGTGCATTGGTTCTGCTGCATGATCTCGGTGTTTAATGTTAACCGTGCGAATAGAAATAGCCTTTAATAAGTTATTTTATGGTGGATTGAGTAGTTTCTTATATCTTAATACTAGAATTAAACCATTTGGCGTCTTTCCTGATTACGGACAGATAGAATAGCTATCAGTCGCGAAAGCATAGTGTACGCAGTGATTGCTACACGAGTTCCGTAACTATCAGAGATTACTCTGCGTTCTTATACCTGTTTTAGCACGGCTTAATCAACGACCTAAGATTTATTTCAGATTTTAAATCCTTTGTATTTGAACGACGTTTAAATGAAATATTCGGAAACCTTTTGTATCGAGAATAAAGGTTGTAATATAGCTAAAAATATTTCTTTACAGAAAAATTAATAAAACAAGTGTAATCAGCGTTTACGAACATTTCCATAACTTTTATTACGAAGAACCTCGTAAAAGTCTTTGGCGTGCTAAAATTATTATTAATTTTTAAATTAATATGAGAAATTAGCATAATCAATTAGCTCATAGACACATACAGGGCTACTCAAAATATGTGGGAATATTTTTCATTAGTCTGCATTAGTTATGCATTTGTGTTGGAAAAAAACAACAAACAACGAATTGTTTAAGAAAGAATTTTCTAATTAGAAACAGATTAATCTGAGGTTTTATTTGTTGCTTTCATTATTTTAAATAATATTAGAAAGTTTTGGAATTTTGATAAATAGTCTGTAACATTTTAACCATTTTATCTATGTGTTACAGATTTTATAAGGTTATTTTATTAAGTTATCATTAAATTGTAAGATATTATAATATATAATATTATATATTATAAGGTATAAATTAAAAAAATAATAAGGCATATATATTTCAATTATTTGTATTATAAAATATAAAGCGATTATATTGTGTACGGAATATACGTTAACAATTCCTTTTACAAAAAAATGAAGAAAAAGTAATTTTTTATTTAATTTAAAAAATAACGAAATAAATATTTTGAAAACGAAGTAATATTTTCACTATCGAATTTTTGAAAACCACGTATTTTTAAAACATAATGATTCTTCTGACGTTATAGCAAAATTAACGAAATTATGAATTATTCAAAAATACAAATTTAAGTACCATATGGTATGAAAAATCCAGTATTTTATAAAATTATACCTAAGAAACACATTTTAGAGAATACAAAAAAGCAATTTTTCGTACAAAATTTATGTAGGTAAAAGCAAAAGGTCTTTATATTGTGTAAGTTAAGTGAACGTAAAAATTCTTATTTTATGCCAAATATTTCAGTAAATGTCTTCGTATATGAGTTCGTTGGTACTTCAAACATTGTGTATTATACTTTTGTTTTACTCAAGATAACACACATATATACCTGCTAAACAAACGAAAGAAAGAACAATAATGAAAACATGTATAAGAAATTATTTTATAAATTTCTAATGAATGTAATAAAGAATAGCGTATTGACTTATAACGATTTTGTACAGTTAACTCTTACAGTAATACATAGAAAAAATAATGTTCTTACTAGTTAAATTACATATATACATTTAACTAGTTACATGCATACATAATTTATAGGCTATAAGGGATAAAAAATGGGGGTACTAGCGCACTCGGACACGTCTCAAAAACAGCCTAAAAATTACAGAAACTTGAACAAAACTTTGATAAAGGTGAAACATTTGAAAGCCATATAATTAAACTTTCAGCGCTTTAATTCAGCTTTACAATCTAATACAGCAGATAAAATTAGGTTAAAGTCGTTAAATATTATTACACTCTAATACAGAAGGCACGAGAGCTCTCTTAAAAATATCAAATTATTTTGAAAAAGTTCGAAAAGTTAGGATGATAAATTAAAGACAACGTGACAAAATTACAAAGTGCAAGATGATTTCGTGACTAAGTTTTATCACTAACAACCTTTTTCATTGAACATTAATATTTTGGTACATTTAAGATTTACGGTCTCTTCTATAACAGTATAGTAATATTTAGCGATTTTATCAATTTTACCTTCTTCTCTGAGAGATAAGATTTTATGAGATGTGGCGCTCAAAAATTTAATTTTCTATTTTGCAATTTTTCACTTAAAAAAAAATTTTGTTAATGTTTCGGTAGTTTTAGGCTGTTTTTAAGATGTTCCAAGTGTACTCGTAAACCAGTTTCTCTACTATTTATACATTTACACACGCGCGCGTACGCAAACACACACACACACACACACACAAATTCCACATAGCTAATAAATTCTTCTCATTTATCGGAATTTGTAGACCGGAATAAATCATGACCTTTGCTTTAATCAGGTGTCGCCTGTATGTGTTGCAATACTGTACCCTTGTTGTGTCCGGCAACCGCTCGATATGATTGTTTATAGCTTCTATAACGTAATAAATCGTAACACGGATCGAAATAAATAACGTCACTGGAGTACACGTATGCTGCAGCTAGCGTCTTGTGTTAATTACATGCAGCACACGAGAGAGGAAAGCCGGCCTCATTTCCGCAATAAAACCATTAAATTTTATTTCCATAGTAAATGAGACCGCCGTTCTTGCAAGGACGGAGGTTATAAAATAGGCAACGGCCTATAATTCGATGCTGTGGGTATTGAAACTATAAAATGATAATTATTTGTTTTTCCTGTTGACCTTTGGCACGCGACGGTTGAACGCTCGCACACGTAGTGGGATCACAGGTTCCTAACCAAGTACGGGTACGTTTTGTAAATCTGAACGTGAAAGTCATGCTGTAAATTAATCGCCTGTCAATAAACAGGTTGTTGACAAAGATGGTGCCGTTTTTTAAATCCGGAAACGTTCTGACCATAACCATGCAGCACCTTCCACAGCCGCGTGGCTGCATTTGCATCTTAACATAAACGTATATTATTCATAGTAAATATGTTGTGGATGTATTACTGTGTTTAGTGAAACCGTTGTCCTCGTCTAAAAGTTTCAACAGATAGTATTTTCAAGAGATGCACAAAAGTATAGTCATCACACTCCACTATATTTGTAATAGGCTAAAATTTGAAAGTTCCGCAACTATTAGACATGCATAAATTCAGCATGTCTTTCGATTTTAGAGAAAACATTTACAGATTATTCAAATTGAAATGAAATAGATGAAATCTGTTTACATCAGTTCCACACGTAGATCCTTTACAGTGCACTTAACGAGGTTCAATTTAAAAGTAAATTTAAAATTCACGACGCAAATTTGTCGTTTCGTGCTTTTGAAAGCTTGTATCACTTCTTGTGTGAAGTATTTGTTGTTCTAAACAAGGCTATTAGTGCATGCAGCGATTCTTCTTCGCTTTTCTCAATTGACATTTTATATCTACATTTGTCTTTTTGCTATTACTAATTCTTCTTCTTAGGTAACCTATTTGCATTACTTGTCCTACTACCCTATTTTGTCATTTATCACAAGTTTACATCTTAACGGTTCAATGGAGTTTGTAATTGTGTCTTATCTGAACTATCTTTGATATCTTTATGCTCTTCGTTAAAGTTGAATACAAGTCTTTAAGTAACTTTTATTCACCGCTATTAGAATAATGTCGAGCGCAGGAGCGTCCTTGTGTGACTGGTGGAACCGCACAAGGCTTTGTGCTTTTGGAAGCCACGGGTTAACTCAACTCCTTCGTGTTTAATATATATTTTTTAAAAGGTATAGTTTGTTGAATTTATATTTACTCAAATGTTGACAGCAACATAAAGACTAACAAAACATAAATATTGCAGCAATTGTGGCTTCAATTATTTTATTAAATTATTTTATTGTGGACTCATATAAGTCACAAGAGATTAAAAGCCGGCAGTGCAAGGCGTGGAACAAGTGATTTCACTTTGTTCGGTATGTATTGGAAAGAAAATAAACTGTTGAGCGCTGATGATGTTACAGATTTTACTGATAGTTTCTTTGTCAACACCGCTCGTTCTGACGACTCTACTTCTGAATAGGAAGTATACGGAGAGAACTGGTCTCCTGTCCTTTGTAAAAAGTAATTAACTCATGACATAACTGATAAATAACTACAGAAACAAGTTATTAATTTTTGTGTTGTTTTGTCTGTATTGCATACTAACTTAGACAAAATAAAACAAAAATCACTATACATACAAATATTTATGATAAGAAAATTATTTTTCTTCTACAATGCAATGAATTTATTTCCGGAAATAGATTGCACATCTAGTTTATATACTATCTGTCGGTACTGGATCTGTCAAAGTGTTATGCCTGTAATTACAGTTAACCACTTTACCTCCATGACTTTACCTCCACTGCATGTCTGAATTTACATTTAACGCAAACTACCATCAGTACTCGTTTTATACTCTTTACACATATCATACCATTGCATCTTTGTCCGTGTGAGCAAGCTCAGTATTTGTAAATCGTACATTATGCAAATGAACAGTTTATGTGGTTATAGTGTGTCTGTGTTTTAGCAGTGTCTAAAGATCGATAGATGTTTCCTAAATATGAATCTGGCTTTTGAGAAAGTGAAGAAAGAAAAAGGAAAACCGGAAAGATGGTTTCGGGTCTTTGTTCAACACATCTTGTGATAAATAACAATCAATAATAAATGTTATCCTAATTAATTAATTGCTCCTTAAGAATTAGGATTAGAAGCTAACTCTTACATTCAGTTTGTAATATTTTTCTCTCGAGCTGTAAGACGGTGTTATCTTGAATGTGAAGAGTGGGTTGAGAAAGTTGTTGTTTTAAGTGGTATATGGGGGGAGGAATTATAGGAGTTCCCACGCCTAGGTTTTCACCCGGCTCCATAGTTGCTAACGGCGGCTCTGGTCATCAGTAAAACATATAGGCCAAATATTAAACACACTTCTTCTTATCCTGTTTTTCTCCGTGTGTTTTACCTCCTCATAATTTTGTTAATAAATATGGGATACTAAATCTAAGGACAATATAAGATACAAAACTGAGTCAAAAAAAAATATTCAGGGAGTATTCTTGATACTCCCGTCGGATCTTTATTTCGTGAATGCGAAATTACATACGTTACTCTCGTTATTGGGAGATTCTTTTGTTTTGTTTGTCAGAAAGAAAGTTGAAATGAAAGAAAGAAAATTACGCTATACATAACATTTATTCATCGAAATCATTAGTACAAATGGCTAACCTATGTAACCTATGTAACCTATGTATGGCTATCATTGGTCGATGGTAACTAAAATATGAAACGTAGGGCATAATCGTCGGACTAAGTTGACGTACAAACGTTATGTCGATTGTGGTGTTTCCAAGTGTAGTCGGAGAGGTTTGTACAAGTTGTAGACCGTATTCTTGTTGCATATATGGAACCAGCCAATCATTTCTCGGATCGTTGGGATCGACATTGAAATCACCAGTAAGAAATATTGGCGTTGTAATGTCGGGCTCAATTTCCTCAATGACCTTAGATATTGAGCGCCCAAATCTACAAAGACTTCGAAAGAGGAGAAGTTTAATGTATTTAGTTTCTGCATTTGGATGAATATACAATGAGATAGCAATGAATCTGAAAGAATTGTTGACTGTGATTTGTGCCAACGCAATATCGCCTGTGCCAGGTTCCACGTATACACCAAGTCGTTGGGTTATATTGTTTGGTATATTGAAAGGCATAGCACATAGCTTGTTGCTACGACGTTGATAAATTGCAACACCGCCAGCCTTTCTCTTTTGTTGTTGTTGTTGTTGTTGTTGTTGTTGTTCAGTGGGGTTATTATCCATGGCTTCGTGTTCATATGAGATGAGATTATAATTTTCAAGCTGCACAGACTCGTCATTTGTAATCCATGTTTCTGAAACCATAAGAAAATCAGCTCTCGTTAAGACAGGATCCGTTTCAATGTCAAGTTTGTGTGCAACGAGACTTTGCGCATTCATTCCAACGAAGAATATTACAATCGTGTCGTCTTCAATCAAACTGTCGGAGCAATTCATAAACAGTTCAACACGTTTGGTAAGTGTATTAAGTGGATGGCTCTCGAGTCGCAGATATTCATTTCGCATTTCTCTAACAGTTGAGCTGTCGCAACCAAGTCCGTGATAGAATTTAAAGTCGTTGCGCGAGTTCGTAATGTAAAGACCTTCGATGCTTGTTACTCGACTCACTGCAACATAGACCAATTGTATTTGCTGACTTTTGCTGTAGTCATACACAACCGTGTCAAATGTGCCTCCCTGACTTTTGTGTATGGTTATGGCACAAGCGGGTGCAATTGGAAATTGCATTCGTTTACAACTTATAGAACCACCGAGTTTGATGTTAGCGCTACGCATAAGATGGGTGTCCAAGTTCGATCTATTAGACCATTGCTGCAAATTACTCTTGGTGCTGCTTTTAGTCTTGCGATTTTGCCGATGTGGGCTTGTGGAAAGTGTAGCCACAATCTGATATAAGGATTGATTTGTGTAGACTCGTCGCGTTGTTGGAGTAATTGAACTGCTGTCTCATGAGTGACTTCTTCGATGTACTCAAGTATTCCTATTACACCATTAACAATTCCATCGTCCACATCAATGTTAGTTGTAATCATATAAGGCATACCACTCTGTAAATTAAGCAGATTAGGGATTGCAATCCGGCATCATTTGCAATCCGGCAGGATTCGACCGGATTCCCAGCGATCCAGCCGGACCCGGCCGGATTGATCAAATCAGGATGATTTTCACTTTTCGGTTCAAAATGAACTGTTAATGAGTTAATCGAGTGTAATTGTACTTATTATAGGTAGTTTATTAAAAAAACATATATATATATAATCAACTTTATTTCCAATGTTAAGATTAGACAACGAGCAAACAATTAAAATCTAGTAGTGTAGGGTAAGTAATTAGTAAAATTTTAACAACGTAACGAGTGGTTCAATCTTCCACTTCCTAAATTTCATAGTAAGTAACTTTATAAAATCTAATTTAATTAACCTTACGTAATTTACTTAGATGAGAATTGAGATCACAATAATTATTAAAGTATTTATTTGAAAATGCTAACTAACAAGTCTTATAGTTATGACAGACACCATCATGATTTGATGAATTTGTCTGATGAATAGCACAATTATCACAATCTTTATTGTATTATAATTATAGCTCTTTCATTTAGTCAACTTACGATAAATAATTATTTTAAGTAATGATTATTTCAGTATATATATTATCAAAAAATCAATTTTGATTTTGAAAGAAGGATCTTAGAAAACAAATAGTGTTAATTGTGTCATCTCCCAGTCGACTTCTAATGGAGCTACAAATATAGCCTGCGGCCGAAAAAGCCCTTTCAGCTTCTACACTTGTTGGCTTTATTGTCAGCAAATAATCATGAATAGTAGATAAGTATTCTCCTCGAACTCCTTCACTTTCAAACGCAGTCATTTCCTTTTTTAGTACTTTATCAAAATCTTTTTCTTTTTTAGTATTTATGCTATAACATGTGGATTCTTGCTGGATCTGTAATTGTAGTTCTTCCTGTAATGTCAAATCTTTCTTTAGTAATGGTGAATCTACGTTCTCCTCTACTATTTCTTCCACGTTTTCTTTAGACTTATCATCTTGAATAACTCTCTCTAAGATTTTTTTCATTTCTAATCGTATGACTTTTTTCTTTGGCATAGTAAATGTATCATCGGATCCGTTTAGATTTTCATGATATTTCTTTGGATTCTGTAAATATATTAATATTCCTGATACTACAGTGCGGCGTTCTTTAATCCTTGTACATAGTGCTTCATATAATTCATTACTTAACACCGTGTCATGAGTGAGCAACTTCTCTAAAACAAATTTTAGTGTTGTTTCAGCAGTTAACAGGGTCGAATCTCTTCTGCATAGGGCCTCTACAGCCAATTTAAATAGCTGCAAACTGTCAATCAAATCTTTTATTTTCGACCATTCAAGGTCACTAAATTTAATGTCAGATCCTATATCTATTAAAGCTTTATCGACACACACTTTCAGCTTATAAAATCTTTCGATCATAGAGAGAAGACTATTCCAACGTGTGCGGCATTCCAACATCAGGCTTAATTCTTTACCTATATCTTCTTTCACATATTTTTGCAGATACATATCGTATTTAGTAGGCGACCTTTTGAACAGCTTTACTACTTTTCGCACTTTTTGAAGAATATCATTGAATCTAGGAATTAATTCAGCCTTAGAAAGATAAGGATCCCCAGGATCCGTTATTGTAACTATAACCCCTTGTTCAAGTTGTTCTTCATCATTCATTGTGTCTTCGTCATCTGTATCTGTATCTGATTCATTAGATGTTGTTGACGTTGTTGCTAGGCGGTTTTCTGCCTTCTATTCATTTTTTTATATAAAACATCGACCACAGCTAATTGTAACCCATGTGCGAAGCAGAGTTGTTGATAGCAATTCATGAGCTTACCTACTTTGACCATAACACTTGCGCCGTCAGTACTCATGCCAATAATATCAGTATCAGTATCAAGACCGAAGCTTTTTAAGCGATTTTTTATTAGACTGATAGTATGTTCCGCAGTACACGAACCATGGATTCTAATCAAGCCCAGATTAAAGTGTTTTTCTTTGTGGTGTAAATTTAGGTTCAAATATCGGTGATTTTTTTGGGAAGTCCATTCGTCAAAACTCAAAGAGAATCGTTTTCCTTGTTTCCTAAGATATTCGAACTCAATTATCAAGTCTGCTTTAACGGTATTTGCGAAATTTGTTACTATAGATCTTATAGTATTTGGTGAATTAGGAAGTTGAAATCCGCTTTTTCTAAACAAATATCTCAAATCTGGCGATGTACAAAATAAATTGAAGGGCATACCATTTTTACAGACCATTCTCGAGATCATCTTTTCCATCGAGTTTTCCTTTTGAAAATAATTGTCTATTGTTTTAGACTTTTTCTTGGGTATTTCTTCCTCACAAATAATATTATCTGAATCAGTTCTTGATGTGGATGGTTTAGAGAATGAATCAGAATTCGGACGTTTTAATTGGCTATTTTCAGAACTTTGATCAATGCAAATGGAATGCTTTGTTCTCTAATGTGTTCTTAATCCTTTATAAGAACCTTTACTTATTTTTATTAACTTTGAGCACAATATGCATTCGGCGTTGACAGACTTGTCTTTTTGCATTTTTTAAAAATAATGCCATATAGTTTTCTCACTGTCCCCACCATAATCCTCCTCATTTTGACTTGTTTTTGAAAGTGACATGTTTTATAATTTTTTTCAACTAGGATAAACTAATAATAAATTAGTATACTACGAGTAATACCTGTAACAAACAAAAGACAAAACATATTTAATTACAATATTAATTTAAATTTTTGTTCGTACGTAACGTAACTCAATTTAATTCATTTCGAAGTCTAATAATTCAGACAATTTGTGTAAACTATCCAGCATTATTTATTTATTTAATGATCTTTTATATCATTCACACACTCATAAGTCAACAAAATTTATTTGTCGATTGAGCAAAAACAATGTCTATTTCCATTTGAATAAAACACTTTTCAACGGATACTATTGCTAGCGTAAATACAAAAAAATAATATATATTTACTTACATTTTGACGAAGCACCGACATAACCAAACACATATTTATTGTCTGGAGCGAGGCGAATAATACTGAACTGATCAGCTGGCGTGTTGTGGTGAGGGGGTAGGGCTGCGCGGCGTAGTGGCGCGGAGCGTCTCAGCGTCGAACGACTCGCACGCATGCACACACACCACGCGTATCGCATTTAAAGCACCTAATCTTGCAACAGCGCTATTATTTTGTCATAAATTGCTAACACCGGACCCGGTCACCAGTAGGGTAAAACTGACAGTTCTACCCCGGATGTGACGTCATATGGCGGGAAATTCAAAAATCTAGGTGGTGGGGGTAAAAATCTGGTAGTCGGCTTTCGGTCATGTTGTGGGCGGTGAGTATAAAGTGGGGTTATGTGTGCGTTGATTGGTGTATACGTCGTCGACGTTGCCGCTTCGTGCATGTGTTATAGTGTACGGGTTTGTATATGCAAGGAGTTTTTCCTTTCGGCCATGTTGTAAAATCGTCGTGGTCGGCGTTGCCGACTCGTGCTGGTTAATCGCCGTAGTCGACTCTTGCGTGTGTTATAGTGTACGGGTTTTGTATATGAACGTCGCTGCGGTCGATGCGGTGTATCGTTGGCAAGGCGGCGTGTCCGTGTGTCGTGGCGAACTGTATCGCGAGCCCGTGTAGTGATCCGGTTCGCCGTTCGCCGGCCGCCGTCCGGTTGATCTGCTGTCGGACGCCGTCCGCCGCCGACGGCGAATGGCGAACGGCGAACGGCGAACTGGTTCGTGAGGCTGCGTCGTGATCCGGTTCGTCGTCGAGGATTGGTCTGTGTGTCGGATATTCTGATTGATATGTAATTTTCTATAGGTAAGTAAATATATACAGATTGTAAAAATACGTTCGCACCAACCTGTTGGTCTAGCGCTCGCTATAGCGGGCCCTACGTTTGTTGTTGTAAGAAACACACATGAATAATAGGGACAAGTGGCAGTTGGCTTCCGCTGAGATTTATTGTGGAACGCACACGCACACACACACACGCATCATGCATGGAAAAGGAAAGTTGAAAATAAACACTTAAGCAATTACAGATACACTCATGTATTTATTTACATGGACACATCTTATTTACAAAATATTTACAAAAACATAAATTAAAAAGTACATATATACAAAAAAACTATTGTGGACGCTTATATATTATAGACACATATTATTTACAAAATATTTACAAAAACATAAATTAAAAAATAAATACATTTTTAAATATTTACAAAAACCGAAATTAAAAAATAATTATATTTTTAAATATATATACATAAAATTATTCTTTAGTTTCTGTAATATATTAACATTATGCAATTATTTTAATATAATTTTGATTTTTTTTTAAATTGAATGTATGTAATAACGGTCGGTGCGCAACGACCGTTCAAGCTTGTAGATTGAGTGTTGTACTGTTATTTAAAATATGATTAAATGTAGTGTTAGTTCAAAGGATTTTTTGAAATTAAATACAATGAAATGTTAAGATAATATCGTTTAATTTTATCAAATTAAATACATATAAGCACAATATATTACAAGTTAAAATATTTAAACACACACACACACACACACAATGAATTGAATTGACAATTGCATATAATTAAAACAAAAGAAATACGTGTATGCACACTAATTACAAGTTAAAATACATAATATGTAAACACGTGTACATTTTCAATTGTGTACAATTAAGAAATATATGTATGCATACTAATTACAAGTTAAAATATATAATATGTAAACACCTGTACATTGTCAATTGTGTACAATTAAGAAATATATGTAATCACACTATATTACAAGTTTATGATTGCATTCAAGTTAAAATACATATTATGCACACACACACACACACACACACACACACACACACACACACACACACACACACACACACACACACACATATATACACACTGAATTGTAATTAAAACAAATGAATTACATGTAAGCGCTATATATATATTACAAATTTAATAATGTGTACATTATGAAATAAAAATATACTTGTTACTTCATAAGATGTCCATCCAGTATTACATTAAAATGTCCACCACGTAGGCCCTGTTTTTTTCTCCGCGGTAAACGAGATATAGTGAGTTCGGTGCTAAATGTTTTAACTCATCGTCTTCCCAAACGCCTGCGTATCTCCTCGGAAGATAAACACGATATTTCAATTTATCGTCCGTATAGTCCTGGATAGTGGCGAGTACAGCATTTCCGTATTTACTGTCTACGTTTTGAAGTTGCACTATGGGATATTTTACACCCATTACTAGTTCTTTAATTTTCTTATATTGTATAGCACTAATGTCCGCGAACTTAGCAACGAATGAAGCCATTTCTAATGAAGAATCACTATTCGCTTACGTCTCTGTCAAGGTCTGAATAAAATAACGCTCGTTCGCGTCGTTATAAGTAAGGAGGCTGTTGAGGAGGGGAAACCAGACAGCGCGAGGGAGGGGGAACCAGACAACGAGCAGTAAACGGTTATTATTAACCCTGTGAAACAGGATGAAAGCCGCTTTCACACGTCATGTGCGGTGGGTGGGAGGAGGCAACCAGTCGGCAACAGTTATTTTTTTATCTGTCTAGACAAGGTGTTGTAATCGATTCCTGCTGAGCGCGGAAGGGGGGTAGGCGACCAGACGACGGCACTAATATTTTATGCGTCTAGACAGGGTGATGTAATCGAATTCTGACGTGAAGGCAGTAATTTTTATGCAAGCGAAATGATGCTAAATATAAACAAAAAGGTTAATAATTTACAAGAAACCTATTGATGAGTCTAAAATCCGATACAACCCACTCGCGTAAAGCGTGGACTCTATTATTTGTACATATTTCTGGAAATAAACGGTGCGCGAAACATGCTGTTCCGTGCATCGGACGTAATTGTTCGAGTTTAGGACAACCGAAATCTTCTAAATTTATAATATTGTAATGCACGATACGCTTTTCCAGAAATCTTTTTTTCTGTAATCCTTTTACGAACACATAGTTAAAAGGAAACGTGTACTTTACTAATATCGGCACAAGATGTTCGTACGATGTCTCCCCGTCCCTCCACTCTAGTCCGTGAAAATGCTCCGTTAACCATCGGTTCGTCCTCATGTGTTTGTGATTCGAAACGTTCGTGTCCACTGGTGGAGCAAATATCCAATGTCTGCTGGCAAATGCGGTGACATCCATAACGGCCAGTTCCTTGACGAGTTCGTTTCCGTTATCGTCCACGAAACAGTGAAAGTCAAGTATGACTGCTAGCTCGTCGACTGCCATTTTTTTCGTTACAAACAATGTGTTCGGTGCTACTAGGAACGCTGCCGATCCGTCCGTCTCGCGAAACAGACACGTTGTATGTTGTGTAACGTCCGTAAAGAATTTTTTCAGAACGTTTACTTTGTACCTTGTCTCCACGTCACGAATCAGTGCAACAAATTCTTGCGTCAAAACGTTGTATACAAAAAGATCTACAGGGTACAGTACTGCGTGCGTTAAGTCACTGCATCGACTGTACTCGTACGAAGTCAACAGCTCTATGCGTTCGTTCTCGACACGCCCTTTCGAAACACTGAGGAGGTAGTGAGATATTGTTTATTTATAAACACTTCCGTCACAGCAGCAGCATTGTTTTTCAAACAATTTTTACTGGTTTATTTCATGCATTAGACGAAATGTTCTTGCTCATGTATTAACAGTCGGTAAGCGCGAGTATGAATTTGCTGTTCGTTTTCTGACTGCACGTTGTTTAGGCGTTCTCAGTGCATGAAAACGAACTAGAAATACGCTCTCATGTAAGCGGTGTATGTGGCTCTACATAAGGGACACTGATTTAGAGTGATGGCGCAATTCACACATATAACAAAATGGCGACAGGGAATAAGTACGGCTTCAACGATGTGTGCGTAACAAACTTTGCACATCGTATCCCGATCTGGACCCTCTTCTTCTTTTTTTTTATTCTCTTTGATCGAGTCGGTGCTTTGCCCGTTCTCTGCTGCCACTGCTGTTGCTGCTGCTGCTCCCGGTTCTTTTTTTTATTCTCTTTGATCGAGTCGGTGCTTTGTCCGTTCTCTGCTGCCACTGCTGTTGCTGCTGCTCCAGCTGCTGCTTCCGGTTCGGTAATGATACCCAATGCCTTTAGGATGAATTTTTTATCTTTCACTAACATTACGTAAGAGCACACGGGGAAATGACGTGCGTGTTCCGTCCAAGCGTTTTCTTCTCGCTCCCATTTGTTTAAACCACCTCCACAGCAAAAACAAATCACTCTATCGTTGCATCCGTTGTAAAAGAAACCCGCTTCGGATAGTTCTTTAGGCGTTATCGTCAACGATATCGGCCAATCTTTAGAACTCTTTAAACGGTCTTCAATGCTTCTGTAACGCGGATAAGGGGATATGATTTTTTTAAACAGTGCGATCTGCACTTCTTTGTTGTCCGGAGATACGGACTTGATCGTCATCGCTTCACCGCACTGTCTGAAACAGCGGTTTTCATTGCGATCGTTATCGTCATCCTTGTGATCGTACGAAAGCATCGTGCACGTCCTCTCACGACTCGCGCTGATGAAACACTGAGCGAAGAATAGGAGGGGAGACGTTTCCCTCTCCCACCGTTCGGACAGAGGGAGTTTACAGGTATTAAGAAAATATAATACATGAAAATCGAATACATCTTTTAATATTAAAAAAACACGTACATGAAATACACACACATAATATTGTAAAAAGCAACATAATATTTACAGCAAAAAAAAACAATAATATACAGAGTGCGGTTCGCTAGACTGTTATTTTTACTGTCAGGTTAAATTTTCTTTTCATACAGAGATATTGTTGGCTAACACGTGGGCGTCGTTTTCTTCGTTTATGGCTCGCTCGAACGCTGTGATCATTTCTTCGTCGGTGACGACTGTAGTGTCGTTCGTGTCGGCCGGTTTGATGACATTACCGCGAGCGTCCCATCTCAGCCAATTACGATTCATTAAATTACGATACTGTTTTTTAACTATATTTCCAATATCCACAGCGTGAGCGACGTCTTCCCATGCGCGTAGTTTCTTCGCTGTAGGATGTTTGCGATATATTTTTCTCTCTCCTTCGTTGAAACTTTCCAGTTGTCTGCGCATAATATACCAAACGTTTTCGGATATTTTGTACAGAGACAGACAACGAATTTTGTTCCTGTTTATGGGGTTTGGCGCGATTTTCTTAGCCAGTACGTTCCTCAGTTTGTCGACACTGTATTCGATTTTGGACTGTTACAGTCTACTTCGTTCTTCCGCACGTTGCCGTTCTTCTTCCGCGCGACGTCTCTCTTCCTCTGCACGCTGTCGTTCTTCTTCCGTTCGTTGTCTTACTTCCTTTGCGCGACGTCTCTCTTCTTCGTTAGTTTCTTGAATAGTTTTTATCATAGATTGTAAATTACCCATTTGTGTTGTTAACAAATTATTTTGCATACTAATTAACTCCTTCAAACGTTCCTCGTACAATTTTTCATATTGTCTATATTTCATTACAATTTCTTTCATAATGGCATATAATTCACGCAATTCAACAGCTTTAGGGGTTCTCATTTGCATCAACAAAGAAGCGAAATCTATTCCATTTAACACATAATATTTTTTCTGTGCATTATCTTCATCTTGGACTTCGTAATATTCGATGTAATCGTTTTTTTTTAACCATCTGGTAATTCTGGATTTTTGATTATTATATTTACCTGTATAGCCAAGCCAAATCAATACATCGTCTGTAATTTTTATTTTATCCTGTATGGTGCAGTTCCAGAAAAATCTATTTTTCGTATCGTTTTCAACGTCGATACCGAATTGCAAACAGACCTGATACACCGACAATTTACCTACATTACGTGAAATCAGTTCTTCTGGCGCTAGACATTGTACACGGAGTACGAGTTCCCTGTTATTGTGTGCTACCATGACGGATGCCTAATACATACTAATACGTTCGCACCAACCTGTTGGTCTAGCGCGCGCTATGTCGAGCCCTACAAGGTCATTCTGCCCAACAGGTTGGTGCGAACGTACGGGGGAGGGGATAATAATAAGACGTTTCCCCCTCCAAGGTTATGGGTATTAAGAAAATAAAATACATGAAAATTGATTACATTTTTTTTAAATATGAAATTAAAGTCAAAGTACTGTAAATCCTAACAATAAATAACATTAATTCAATCGACTCAATATATACCTAGTTCAAGTGGATGGACAAGTGGATGACTGTTATTTTTACTGTCAGGTGGAATTTTCTTTTCATACAGAGATATTGTTGGCTAACACGTGGGCGTCGTTTTCTTCGTTTATGGCTCGCTCGAACGTTGTGAGCATGGCTTCGTCGGTGACGACTCTAGTGTCGTTCGAGTCGGTCGGTTTGATGACATTACCGCGAGCGTCCCATCTCAGGCAATTACGATACTGTTTTCTAACTGTATTTCCAATATCCACAGCGTGAGCGACGTCTTCCCATGCGCGTAGTTTCTTCGCTGTAGGATGTTTGTGATATATTTTTCTCTCTCCTTCGTTGAAACTTTCCAGTTGTCTGCGCATAATGTACCAAACGTTTTCGGATATTTTGTACAGAGACAGACAACGAATTTGTTCCTGTTTATGGGGTTTGGCGCGATCTTCTTAGCCAGTACGTTCCTCAGTTTGTCGACACTGTATTCGATTTTGGACTGTAACAGTCTACTTCGTTCTTCCGCACGTTGCCGTTCTTCTTCCGCGCGACGTCTCTCTTCCTCTGAAGGCTGTCGTTCTTCTTCCGTTCGTTGCCTTTCCTCTGTGCGACGTCTCTCTTCTTCGTTAGTTTCTTGAATAGTTTTTATCATAGATTGTAAATTACCCATTTGTGTTGTTAACAAATTATTTTGCATACTAATTAACGCCTTCAAACGTTCCTCTTACAATTTTTCATATTGTCTATATTTCATTACAATTTCTTTCATAATGGCATATAATTCACGCAATTCAACAGCTTTAGGGGTTCTCATTTGCATCAACAAAGAAGCGAAATCTATTCCATTTAACACATAATATTTTTCTGTGCATTATCTTCATCTTGGACTTCGTAAAATTCGATGTAATCGTTTTTCTTTAACCATTTGGTAATTCTGGGTTTTTCATTTTTATATTTACCTGTATATCCGAGCCAATTCAATACATCGTCTGTAATTTTTATTTTATCCTGTATGATGCAGTTCCAGAAAAATCTATTCTTCGTATCGTTTTCAACGTCGATACCGAATTGCAAACAGACCTGATACACCGACAATTTACCTACATTACGTGAAATCAGTTCTTCCGGCGGTCGACTTTGTACACGGAGTACGAGTTCCCTGTTATTGTGTGCTACCATGACGGATGCCTAATACATACTAATACGTTCGCACCAACCTGTTGGTCTAGCGCGCGCTATGTCGAGCCCTACAAGGTCATTCTGCCCAACAGGTTGGTGCGAACGTAGGGGGGGAGGGGATAATAATAAGACGTTTCCTCCTCCAAGGTTATGGGTATTAAGAAAATAAAATACATGAAAAATGATTACATTATTTTTAATATGAAATTAAAGTCAAAGTACTGTAAATCCTAAGAATAAATAACATTAATTCAATCGACTCAGTATATACCTAGTTCAAGTGGATGGACAAGTGGATGACTGTTATTTTACTGTCAGGTGGAATTTTCTTTTCATACAGAGATATTGTTGGCTAACACGTGGGCGTCGTTTTCTTCGTTTATGGCTCGCTCGAACGTTGTGAGCATGTCTTCGTCGGTGACGACTCTAGTGTCGTTCGAGTCGGTCGGTTTGATGACATTACCGCGAGCGTCCCATCTCAGGCAATTACGATACGGTTTTTTAACTGTATTTCCAATATCCACAGCGTGAGCGACGTCTTCCCATGCGCGTAGTTTCTTCGCTGTAGGATGTTTGTGATATATTTTTCTCTCTCCTTCGTTGAAACTTTCCAGTTGTCTGCGCATAATGTACCAAACGTTTTCGGATATTTTGTACAGAGACAGACAACGAATTTTGTTCCTGTTTATGGGGTTTGGCGCGATTTTCTTAGCCAGTACGTTCCTCAGTTTGTCTACACTGTATTCGATTTTGGACTGTAACAGTCTACTTCGTTCTTCCGCACGTTGCCGTTCTTCTTCCGCGCGACGTCTCTCTTCCTCTGCACGCTGTCGTTCTTCTTCCGTTCGTTGTCTTTCTTCCTTTGCGCGACGTCTCTCTTCTTCGTTAGTTTCTTGAATAGTTTTTATCATAGATTGTAAATTACCCATTTGTGTTGTTAACAAATTATTTTGCATACTAATTAACTCCTTCAAACGTTCCTCGTACAATTTTTCATATTGTCAATATTTCATTACAATTTCTTTCATAATGGCATATAATTCACGCAATTCAACAGCTTTAGGGGTTCTCATTTGCATCAACAAAGAAGCGAAATCTATTCCATTTAACACATAATATTTTTTCTGTGCATTATCTTCATCTTGGACTTCGTAATATTCGATGTAATCGTTTTTTTTTAACCATCTGGTAATTCTGGATTTTTGATTATTATATTTACCTGTATAGCCAAGCCAAATCAATACATCGTCTGTAATTTTTATTTTATCCTGTATGGTGCAGTTCCAGAAAAATCTATTTTTCGTATCGTTTTCAACGTCGATACCGAATTGCAAACAGACCTGATACACCGACAATTTACCTACATTACGTGAAATCAGTTCTTCTGGCGCTAGACATTGTACACGGAGTACGAGTTCCCTGTTATTGTGTGCTACCATGACGGATGCCTAATACATACTAATACGTTCGCACCAACCTGTTGGTCTAGCGCGCGCTATGTCGAGCCCTACAAGGTCATTCTGCCCAACAGGTTGGTGCGAACGTACGGGGGAGGGGATAATAATAAGACGTTTCCCCCTCCAAGGTTATGGGTATTAAGAAAATAAAATACATGAAAATTGATTACATTTTTTTTAAATATGAAATTAAAGTCAAAGTACTGTAAATCCTAACAATAAATAACATTAATTCAATCGACTCAATATATACCTAGTTCAAGTGGATGGACAAGTGGATGACTGTTATTTTTACTGTCAGGTGGAATTTTCTTTTCATACAGAGATATTGTTGGCTAACACGTGGGCGTCGTTTTCTTCGTTTATGGCTCGCTCGAACGTTGTGAGCATGGCTTCGTCGGTGACGACTCTAGTGTCGTTCGAGTCGGTCGGTTTGATGACATTACCGCGAGCGTCCCATGTCAGGCAATTACGATACTGTTTTCTAACTGTATTTCCAATATCCACAGCGTGAGCGACGTCTTCCCATGCGCGTAGTTTCTTCGCTGTAGGATGTTTGTGATATATTTTTCTCTCTCCTTCGTTGAAACTTTCCAGTTGTCTGCGCATAATGTACCAAACGTTTTCGGATATTTTGTACAGAGACAGACAACGAATTTGTTCCTGTTTATGGGGTTTGGCGCGATCTTCTTAGCCAGTACGTTCCTCAGTTTGTCGACACTGTATTCGATTTTGGACTGTAACAGTCTACTTCGTTCTTCCGCACGTTGCCGTTCTTCTTCCGCGCGACGTCTCTCTTCCTCTGAAGGCTGTCGTTCTTCTTCCGTTCGTTGTCTTTCCTCTGTGCGACGTCTCTCTTCTTCGTTAGTTTCTTGAATAGTTTTTATCATAGATTGTAAATTACCCATTTGTGTTGTTAACAAATTATTTTGCATACTAATTAACTCCTTCAAACTTTCCTCTTACAATTTTTCATATTGTCAATATTTCATTACAATTTCTTTCATAATGGCATATAATTCACGCAATTCAACAGCTTTAGGGGTTCTCATTTGCATCAACAAAGAAGCGAAATCTATTCCATTTAACACATAATATTTTTCTGTGCATTATCTTCATCTTGGACTTCGTAAAATTCGATGTAATCGTTTTTCTTTAACCATTTGGTAATTCTGGGTTTTCATTTTTATATTTACCTGTATATCCGAGCCAATTCAATACATCGTCTGTAATTTTTATTTTATCCTGTATGATGCAGTTCCAGAAAAATCTATTTTTCGTATCGTTTTCAACGTCGATACCGAATTGCAAACAGACCTGATACACCGACAATTTACCTACATTACGTGAAATCAGTTCTTCCGGCGGTCGACTTTGTACACGGAGTACGAGTTCCCTGTTATTGTGTGCTACCATGACGGATGCCTAATACATACTAATACGTTCGCACCAACCTGTTGGTCTAGCGCGCGCTATGTCGAGCCCTACAAGGTCATTCTGCCCAACAGGTTGGTGCGAACGTAGGGGGGGAGGGGATAATAATAAGACGTTTCCTCCTCCAAGGTTATGGGTATTAAGAAAATAAAATACATGAAAAATGATTACATTATTTTTAATATGAAATTAAAGTCAAAGTACTGTAAATCCTAAGAATAAATAACATTAATTCAATCGACTCAGTATATACCTAGTTCAAGTGGATGGACAAGTGGATGACTGTTATTTTACTGTCAGGTGGAATTTTCTTTTCATACAGAGATATTGTTGGCTAACACGTGGGCGTCGTTTTCTTCGTTTATGGCTCGCTCGAACGTTGTGAGCATGTCTTCGTCGGTGACGACTCTAGTGTCGTTCGAGTCGGTCGGTTTGATGACATTACCGCGAGCGTCCCATCTCAGGCAATTACGATACGGTTTTTTAACTGTATTTCCAATATCCACAGCGTGAGCGACGTCTTCCCATGCGCGTAGTTTCTTCGCTGTAGGATGTTTGTGATATATTTTTCTCTCTCCTTCGTTGAAACTTTCCAGTTGTCTGCGCATAATGTACCAAACGTTTTCGGATATTTTGTACAGAGACAGACAACGAATTTTGTTCCTGTTTATGGGGTTTGGCGCGATCTTCTTAGCCAGTACGTTCCTCAGTTTGTCGACACTGTATTCGATTTTGGACTGTAACAGTCTACTTCGTTCTTCCGCACGTTGCCGTTCTTCTTCCGCGCGACGTCTCTCTTCCTCTGAAGGCTGTCGTTCTTCTTCCGCTCGTTGTCTTTCTTCCTCTGAGCGACGTCTCTCTTCTTCGTTAGTTTCTTGAATCGATTTTAGCATGAATTGTAAATTACACATTTGTGTTGTTAACAAATTATTTTGCATACTAATTAACTCCTTCAATCGTTCCTCGTACAATTTTTCATATTGTCTATATTTCATTACAATTTCTTTCATAATGGCATATAATTCACGCAATTCAACAGCTTTAGGGGTTCTCATTTGCATCAACAAAGAAGCGAAATCTATTCCATTTAACACATAATATATTTTCTGTGCATTATCTTCATCTTGGACTTCGTAATATTCGATGTAATCGTTTTTCTTTAACCATTTGGTAATTCTGGATTTTTCATTTTTATATTAACCTGTATATCTGAGCCAATTCAATACATCGTCTGTAATTTTTATTTTATCCTGTATGATGCAGTTCCAGAAAAATCTATTTACCGTATCGTTTTCAATGTCGATACCGAATTGCACCGTTAACTAAAACAGTAGACAAGCGTTCAGGTAAATATAAGTGTCTCAGAAAATATCATGAATTGTAAATTACATATATGTGTTGTTAACAAATTATTTTGCATACTAATTAACTCCTTCAAACGTTCCTCGTACAATTTTTCATATTGTCTATATTTCATTACAATTTCTTTCATAATGGCATATAATTCACGCAATTCAACAGCTTTAGGGGTTCTCATTTGCATCAACAAAGAAGCGAAATCTATTCCATTTAACACATAATATTTTTTCTGTGCATTATCTTCATCTTGGACTTCGTAATATTCGATGTAATCGTTTTTCTTTAACCATTTGGTAATTCTGGATTTTTCATTTTTATATTTACCTGTATATCTGAGCCAATTCAATACATCGTCTGTAATTTTTATTTCATCCTGTATGATGCAGTTCCAGAAAAATCTATTTTCCGTATCGTTTTCAATGTCGATACCGAATTGCAAACAGACCTGATACACCGACAATTTACCTACATTACGTGAAATCAGTTCTTCTGGCGCTAGACTTTGTACACGGAGTACGAGTTCCCTGTTATTGTGTGCTACCATGACGTTCGCACCAAACTGTTGGTCTAGCGCGCGCTATGTCGAGCCCTACAAAGTCATTCTGCCCAACAGGTTGGTGCGAACTTACAGGGGGAGGGGATAATAATAAGACGTTTCCCCCTCTAAGGTTACGGGTGTTAAGAAAATAAAATACATGAAAATTGATTAGATATTTTTTTAATAAAAAAAAATCACATACATGCAATGCATACATAATTGTGCGTTGATAGGCGGAGGCGTGGCGGCGGTATGTTCGCCGTTCGCGGTTCACCGTCCGGCGGTGGCCTGACGGTGTCCTGGTCGCCGCCCGGAGTGGTGGAGTCTGCGTCCACGTTGTCGAGTGGAAGATGATTGGTGTGGTCGGCCATGTTGGAAAAGTGGCGAGGTTGTCAAGTAGTGTAAGAATGTGCTGGTTAAGCGTCGGTCACGTTGCCAACTCTTGCATGTGTTATAATGTGCGGGTTTGGATATGAAAGCGGTTTTTCCGGACGTGCGTCCATGTTGGAAAAGCGTCGAAGTTGTCGACTCGTGCGTGTGTGCTGGTTAAGCGTCGGCCACGTTGTCAACTCGTGCATATGTTATAGTGTACGGGTTTGGATATGTACGCCGTCGTGTATTGCCAACTTGTGAACTGTGTTATTTTCCATGAGTGATATGTGTTTTATATAAGTGAATTGACGTTTAATTATGCAGTGCATATCATGTGTGTTTCTTATAACAATTGTACACGACACTACACTTTTTTACGTTCGTGCGATAGAAATTACATATCAATAAGAATATAGTATATGTTGACGGGTGGCGCTAACTGTGTTATTCGTACGTTCCCGACCATTAGGTTAGAGTTCGTATCCTTCGGTATGATCTTCGCGTCCACGTATACTTTGGTCGCAGCGTCTCTCGCACGAATTGGATCTCTCAGAGACTGTATGCGATGGTCCCGCGCGTCGACGACAGGGCTGTTCTTCTTGTTCGGTACTGTCGTGAAACGCAAGCACGTGTAGTCTACGTATTGCTTGTTGACAGCGTCCCAAGATCGACGGGAGCGGCGACGGTGACGAGCTTACAACCTTTCATGTCTATTCCTTCCCTCGAATCGTTGACCAGACAGTGGCCACGCACAAACCGCAGTGGAACGGCATCGTTACCGTCGTGCGGTTCGTCCAAGTTGTGTATTTCTTTTTCCCGCTACATCGAAGTGTGCGTCCTCGGTCATCGCGATACCGATATCCTATCGCAGACTGTGTCGCATCTCTCTTCGCGCTCTAACAGCGCTCTGGTGTCTGCCGAAGTTGTCAACGCTCATCTCGTGAATGAAGCGCGTGGACCGCTATGCACGATATTTTATACGATGATGTTGGCTTCACGTAGTTCTTCCACTATGGAAACGATTTCGTTCGTGTGTCCACCGTTTCGGGCGCGTTGTGACGCTATCAACAGTCGCAATCTGTCCACCAGTTCGTTCGGATCGTCCCAGTGCACGTAATCGATTTTGTCTTTTTTTCTCGAGAGCATCATATACGTTCTGTCGGTATTATTATGTCCGTGTCCTGTACGTTTCGGTGGGAACAACCTTGATATTATCTGTTTATACTTTACACCTCTGTTTGTGTTTACCTGCGCGTTCACTAAATAATGATGCTTGTGCGCGTTGGTATCACGTAGTATATCTTTGTACGCATTCAGATCCATCTCGTTGTAAACGTTCTCTTTAGGGTGCTTCATGAACATGAGTTCGTATAGACCCGGTGTACCTTTGTAACGTTTACCGTTGATAAAGATTGAATCGTCTGTTTCGATTTCCAACGGTGAATCACCGATCATCCATTTTCCGCTTTCGTGTCTTACACCGTACGTATAATCCATCAAACGATCGCGTTCAGCCGACACGATCATACGCATGTACTTATTCGCTAACGATTCACTGTCGTATTTTTCCTGAAAATATCTACGCGCTTCTCGCCTCCCTTCCGGTGTGTCTAACATTTTTTCGATGTTGATACTAGGATCGTCCTCGTCGTCCTCGTCCGAAGTTTCACCTATCACAGAAGTTTTCAGGAAACGTGGTGTCAACTGCTGTTGCGGTGACGGACGGAGCGGTGTTCCTACATCGATATTGCTACTACTTGAACCCATCAGATCCTCCTCCTCTTCTTCCTCCTCCTCCTCGCCACGTTTCATCTTTTTCGCACTCGTAGGCTTTTCATTTGTTGTTTTACGTTTTTTGTCAACCAACGCTTGCGAAATAATTTGTAACGGTTCGAGAATCGGTTTGTAACTTTTGGTTAACGTTTCTTCCTCTTCACGGATTACATGTTTTAACGCACGGTATTTCTTACGTATGTCATTGCTGATAGTGTCGATATCACGGGCTAGTTGTTTCTTCTTTTCGTCCATCTTGATAAACGGCAGTACACTGAATAACGTCGGTGACTCGAGACATCTGTATTTACCTGAACGATCGACGACTGTTTTAGTTAACGGTAAACAGCTGTTAAGTGCATTTATGCGAACAGTCTACAACTGTTTTTGCAGGACATGCGTATTTACCAGAACGGTCGACGACTGTTTTGGTTAACAGTGAACAGCTTTTACGTGCATTTACGCGAACAGTATACAGCTATTTTTCCAGGACATGTGTATTTACCCGAACGGTCGACGCCTGTTTTAGTTAACAGTGAACAGCTGTTACGTGCATTTATGCGAACAGTATACAGCTATTTTTCCAGGACATGTGCATTTACCCGAACGGTCGACGCCTGTTTTACTTAACAGTGAACAGCTGTTACGTGCATTTATGCGAACAGTATACAGCTATTTTTCCAGGACATGTGTATTTACCCGAACGGTCGACGACTGTTTTAGTTAACAGTGAACAGCTGTGACGTGCATTTATGCGAACAGTCTACAGCTGTTTTTCCAGGACATGTGTATTTACCCGAACGTTTGACGACTGTTTCAGTTAACAGTGAACAGATGTTACGTGCATTTATGCGAACAGTCTACAACTGTTTTTTATTTTACCCAAACGCTCAAAGACTGGGTTAGTTAACAGTGAACAGCTGTTACGTGCAATTATGCGGACAGTCTACGAGAGTTTCTTTATTTTTCTGAGACACTTATATTTACCTGAACGCTTGTCTACTGTTTTAGTTAACGGTGCAATTCGGTATCGACATTGAAAACGATACGGAAACTAGATTTTTCTGGAACTGCATCATACAGGATAAAATAAAAATTACAGACGATGTATTGAATTGGCTCAGATATACAGGTAAATATAAAAATGAAAAATCCAGAATTACCAAATGGTTAAAGAAAAACGATTACATCGAATATTACGAAGTCCAAGATGAAGATAATGCACAGAAAAAATATTATGTGTTAAATGGAATAGATTTCGCTTCTTTGTTGATGCAAATGAGAACACCTAAAGCTGTTGAATTGCGTGAATTATATGCCATTATGAAAGAAATTGTAATGAAATATAGACAATATGAAAAATTGTACGAGGAACGTTTGAAGGAGTTAATTAGTATGCAAAATAATTTGTTAACAACACAAATGTGTAATTTACAATTCATGATAAAATCGATTCAAGAAACTAACGAAGAAGAGGGACGTCGCGCAGAGGAAGAAAGACAACGAACGGAAGAAGAACGACAGCGTTCAGAGGAAGAGAGACGTCGCGCGGAAGAAGAACGGCAACGTGCGGAAGAACGAAGTAGACTGTTACAGTCCAAAATCGAATACAGTGTCGACAAACTGAGGAACGTACTGGCTAAGAAGATCGCGCCAAACCCCATAAACAGGAACAAAGTCGTTGTCTGTCTCTGTACAAAATATCCGAAAACGTTTGGTACATTATGCGCAGACAACTGGAAAGTTTCAACGAAGGAGAGAGAAAAATATATCACAAACATCCTACAGCGAAGAAACTACGCGCATGGGAAGACGTCGCTCACGCTGTGGATATTGGAAATACAGTTAAAAAACCGTATCGTAATTGCCTGAGATGGGACGCTCGCGGTAATGTCATCAAACCGACCGACTCGAACGACACTAGAGTCGTCACCGACGAAGACATGCTCACAACGTTCGAGCGAGCCATAAACGAAGAAAACGACGCCCACGTGTTAGCCAACAATATCTCTGTATGAAAAGAAAATTCCACCTGACAGTAAAATAACAGTCATCCACTTGTCCATCCACTTGAACTAGGTATATACTGAGTCGATTGAATTAATGTTATTTATTCTTAGGATTTACAGTACTTTGACTTTAATTTCATATAAAAAAAATGTAATCATTTTTCATGTATTTTATTTTCTTAATACCCATAACCTTGGAGGAGGAAACGTCTTATTATTATCCCCTCCACCCGTACGTTCGCACCAACCTGTTGGGCAGAATGACCTTGTAGGGCTCGACATAGCGCGCGCTAGACCAACAGGTTGGTGCGAACGTATTAGTATGTATTAGGCATCCGTCATGGTAGCACACAATAACAGGGAACTCGTACTCCGTGTACAAAGTCGACCGCCGGAAGAACTAATTTCACGTAATGTAGGTAAATTGTCGGTGTATCAGGTCTGTTTGCAATTCGGTATCGACATTGAAAACGATACGGAAAATAGATTTTTCTGGAACTGCATCATACAGGATAAAATAAAAATTACAGACGATGTATTGAATTGGCTCGGATATACAGGTAAATATAAAAATGAAAAACCCAGAATTACCAAATGGTTAAAGAAAAACGATTACATCGAATTTTACGAAGTCCAAGATGAAGATAATGCACAGAAAAATATTATGTGTTAAATGGAATAGATTTCGCTTCTTTGTTGATGCAAATGAGAACCCCTAAAGCTGTTGAATTGCGTGAATTATATGCCATTATGAAAGAAATTGTAATGAAATATAGACAATATGAAAAATTGTAAGAGGAACGTTTGAAGGAGTTAATTAGTATGCAAAATAATTTGTTAACAACACAAATGGGTAATTTACAATCTATGATAAAAACTATTCAAGAAACTAACGAAGAAGAGAGACGTCGAACAGAGGAAAGACAACGAACGGAAGAAGAACGACAGCCTTCAGAGGAAGAGAGACGTCGCGCGGAAGAAGAACGGCAACGTGCGGAAGAACGAAGTAGACTGTTACAGTCCAAAATCGAATACAGTGTCGACAAACTGAGGAACGTACTGGCTAAGAAGATCGCGCCAAACCCCATAAACAGGAACAAATTCGTTGTCTGTCTCTGTACAAAATATCCGAAAACGTTTGGTACATTATGCGCAGACAACTGGAAAGTTTCAACGAAGGAGAGAGAAAAATATATAGCAAACATCCTACAGCGAAGAAACTATGCGCATGGAAAGACGTCGCTTACGCCGTGGATATTGGAAATATAGTTAGAAAACAGTACCGTAATTGGCTGAGATGGGACGCTCGCGGTAATGTCATCAAACCGGCCGACACGAACGACACTACAGTCGTCACCGACGAAGAAATGCTCACAACGTTCGAGCGAGCCATAAACGAAGTAAACGATGCCCACGTGTTAGCCAACAATATCTCTGCATGAAAAGAAAATTCCACCTGACAGTAAAAATAACAGTCATCCACTTGTCCATCCACTTGAACTAGGTATATATTGAGTCGATTGAATTAATGTTATTTATTGTTAGGATTTACAGTACTTTGACTTTAATTTCATATTAAAAAAAAAATGTAATCAATTTTCATGTATTTTATTTTCTTAATACCCATAACCTTGGAGAGGGAAACGTCTTATTATTATCCCCTCCCCCGTACGTTCGCACCAACCTGTTGGGGAGAATGACCTTGTAGGGCTCGACATAGCGCGCGCTAGACCAACAGGTTGTGCGAACGTATTAGTATGTATTAGGCATCCGTCATGGTAGCACACAATAACAGGGAACTCGTACTCCGTGTACAATGTCTAGCGCCAGAAGAATTGATTTCACGTAATGTAGGTAAATTGTCGGTGTATCAGGTCTGTTTGCAATTCGGTATCGACGTTGAAAACGATACGAAAAATAGATTTTTCTGGAACTGCACCATACAGGATAAAATAAAAATTACAGACGATGTATTGATTTGGCTCGGCTATACAGGTAAATATAATAATCAAAAATCCAGAATTACCAGATGGTTAAAGAAAAACGATTACATCGAATATTACGAAGTCCAAGATGAAGATAATGCACAGAAAAAATATTATGTGTTAAATGGAATAGATTTCGCTTCTTTGTTGATGCAAATGAGAACCCCTAAAGCTGTTGAATTGCGTGAATTATATGCCATTATGAAAGAAATTGTAATGAAATATAGACAATATGAAAAATTGTACGAGGAACGTTTGAAGGAGTTAATTAGTATGCAAAATAATTTGTTAACAACACAAATGGGTAATTTACAATCTATGATAAAAACTATTCAAGAAACTAACGAAGAAGAGAGACGTCGCGCAAAGGAAGAAAGACAACGAACGGAAGAAGAACGACAGCGTGCAGAGGAAGAGAGACGTCGCGCGGAAGAAGAACGGCAACGTGCGGAAGAACGAAGTAGACTGTTACAGTCCAAAATCGAATACAGTGTCGACAAACTGAGGAACGTACTGGCTAAAAAGATCGCGCCAAACCCCATAAACAGGAACAAAATTCGTTGTCTGTCTCTGTACAAAATATCCGAAAACGTTTGGTATATTATGCGCAGACAACTGGAAAGTTTCAACGAAGGAGAGAGAAAAATATATCGCAAACATCCTACAGCGAAGAAACTACGCGCATGGGAAGACGTCGCTCACGCTGTGGATATTGGAAATATAGTTAAAAAACAGTATCGTAATTGGCTGAGATGGGACGCTCGCGGTAATGTCATCAAACCGGCCGACACGAACGACACTACAGTCGTCACCGACGAAGAAATGATCACAGCGTTCGAGCGAGCCATAAACGAAGAAAACGACGCCCACGTGTTAGCCAACAATATCTCTGTATGAAAAGAAAATTTAACCTGACAGTAAAAATAACAGTCTAGCGAACCGCACTCTGTATATTATTGTTTTTTTTTGCTGTAAATATTATGTTGCTTTTTACAATATTATGTGTGTGTATTTCATGTACGTGTTTTTTTAATATTAAAAGATGTAATCGATTTTCATGTATTATATTTTCTTAATACCTGTAAACTCCCTCTGTCCGAACGGTGGGAGAGGGAAACGTCTCCCCTCCTATTCTTCGCTCAGTGTTTCATCAGCGCGAGTCGTGAGAGGACGTGCACGATGCTTTCGTACGATCACAAGGATGACGATAACGATCGCAATGAAAACCGCTATTTCAGACAGTGCGGTGAAGCGATGACGATCAAGTCCGTATCTCCGGACGACAAAGAAGTGCAGATCGCACTGATTAAAAAAATCATATCCCCTTATCCGCGTTACAGAAGCATTGAAGACCGTTTAAAGAGTTTTAAAGATTGGCCGATATCGTTGACGATAACGCCTAAAGAACTATCCGAAGCGGGTTTCTTTTACAACGGATGCAACGATAGAGTGATTTGTTTTTGCTGTGGAGGTGGTTTAAACAAATGGGAGCGAGGAGAAAACGCTTGGACGGAACACGCACGTCATTTCCCCGTGTGTTCTTACGTAATGTTAGTGAAAGATAAAAAATTCATCCTAAAGGCATTGGGTATCATTACCGAACCGGAAGCAGCAGCTGGAGCAGCAGCAACAGCAGTGGCAGCAGAGAACGGACAAAGCACCGACTCGATCAAAGAGAATAAAAAAAAGAACCGGGAGCAGCAGCAGCAACAGCAGTGGCAGCAGAGAACGGGCAAAGCACCGACTCGATCAAAGAGAATAAAAAAAAAGAAGAAGGGGTCCAGATCGGGATACGATGTGCAAAGTTTGTTACGCACACATCGTTGAAGCCGTACTTATTCCCTGTCGCCATTTTGTTATATGTGTGAATTGCGCCATCACTCTAAATCAGTGTCCCTTATGTAGAGCCACATACGCCGCTTACATGAGAGCGTATTTCTAGTTCGTTTTCATGCACTGAGAACGTCTAAACAACGTGCAGTCAGAAAACGAACAGCAAATTCATACTCGCGCTTACCGACTGTTAATACATGAGCAAGAACATTTCGTCTAATGCATGAAATAAACCAGTAAAAATTGTTTGAAAAACAATGCTGCTGCTGTGACGGAAGTGTTTATAAATAAACAATATCTCACTACCTCCTCAGTGTTTCGAAAGGGCGTGTCGAGAACGAACGCATAGAGCTGTTGACTTCGTACGAGTACAGTCGATGCAGTGACTTAACGCACGCAGTACTGTACCCTGTAGATCTTTTTGTATACAACGTTTTGACGCAAGAATTTGTTGCACTGATTCGTGACGTGGAGACAAGGTACAAAGTAAACGTTCTGAAAAAATTCTTTACGGACGTTACACAACATACAACGTGTCTGTTTCGCGAGACGGACGGATCGACAGCGTTCCTAGTAGCACCGAACACATTGTTTGTAACGAAAAAAATGGCAGTCGACGAGCTAGCAGTCATACTTGACTTTCACTGTTTCGTGGACGATAACGGAAACGAACTCGTCAAGGAACTGGCCGTTATGGATGTCACCGCATTTGCCAGCAGACATTGGATATTTGCTCCACCAGCGGACACGAACGTTTCGAATCACAAACACATGAGGACGAACCGATGGTTAACGGAGCATTTTCACGGACTAGAGTGGAGGGACGGGGAGACATGGTACGAACATCTTGTGCCGATATTAGTAAAGTACACGTTTCCTTTTAACTATGTGTTCGTAAAAGGATTACAGAAAAAAAGATTTCTGGAAAAGCGTATCGTGCATTACAATATTATAAATTTAGAAGATTTCGGTTGTCCTAAACTCGAACAATTACGTCCGATGCACGGAACAGCATGTTTCGCGCACCGTTTATTTCCAGAAATATGTACAAATAATAGAGTCCACGCTTTACGCGAGTGGGTTGTATCGGATTTTAGACTCATCAATAGGTTTCTTGTAAATTATTAACCTTTTTGTTTATATTTAGCATCATTTCGCTTGCATAAAAATTACTGCCTTCACGTCAGAATTCGATTACATCACCCTGTCTAGACGCATAAAATATTAGTGCCGTCGTCTGGTCGCCTACCCCCCTTCCGCGCTCAGCAGGAATCGATTACAACACCTTGTCTAGACAGATAAAAAAATAACTGTTGCCGACTGGTTGCCTCCTTCCACCCACCGCACATGACGTGTGAAAGCGGCTTTCATCCTGTTTCACAGGGTTAATAATAACCGTTTACTGCTCGTTGTCTGGTTCCCCCTCCCTCGCGCTGTCTGGTTTCCCCTCCTCAACAGCCTCCTTACTTATAACGACGCGAACGAGCGTTATTTTATTCAGACCTTGACAGAGACGTAAGCGAATAGTGATTCTTCATTAGAAATGGCTTCATTCGTTGCTAAGTTCGCGGACATTAGTGCTATACATTATAAGAAAATTAAAGAACTAGTAATGGGTGTAAAATAACCCATAGTGCAACTTCAAAACGTAGACAGTAAATACGGAAATGCTGTACTCGCCACTATCCAGGACTATACGGACGATAAATTGAAATATCGTGTTTATCTTCCGAGGAGATACGCAGGCGTTTGGGAAGACGATGAGTTAAAACATTTAGCACCGAACTCACTATATCTCGTTTACAGCGGAGAAAAAAACAGGGCCTACGTGGTGGACATTTTAATGTAATACTGGATGGACATCTTATGAAGTAACAAGTATATTTGTATTTCATAATGTACACATTATTAAATTTGTAATATATATATAGCGCTTACATGTAATTCATTTGTTTTAATTACAATTCAGTGTGTATATATGTGTGTGTGTGTGTGTGTGTGTGTGTGTGTGTGTGTGTGTGTGTGTGTGCATAATATGTATTTTAACTTGAATGCAATCATAAACTTGTAATATAGTGTGATTACATATATTTCTTAATTGTACACAATTGACAATGTACAGGTGTTTACATATTATATATTTTAACTTGTAATTAGTATGCATACATGTATTTCTTAATTGTACACAATTGAAAATGTACATGTGTTTACATATTATGTATTTTAACTTGTAATTAGTGTGCATACACGTATTTCTTTTGTTTTAATTATATGCAATTGTCAATTCAATTCATTGTGTGTGTGTGTGTGTTTAAATATTTTAACTTGTAATATATTGTGCTTATATGTATTTAATTTGATAAAATTAAACGATATTATCTTAACATTTCATTGTATTTAATTTCAAAAAATCCTTTGAACTAACACTACATTTAATCATATTTTAAATAACAGTACAACACTCAATCTACAAGCTTGAACGGTCGTTGCGCACCGACCGTTATTACATACATTCAATTTAAAAAAAAAATCAAAATTATATTAAAATAATTGCATAATGTTAATATATTACAGAAACTAAAGAATAATTTTATGTATATATATATTTAAAATTGTAATTATTTTTTAATTTCTGTTTTTGTAAATATTTAAAAATGTATTTATTTTTTAATTTATGTTTTTGTAAATATTTTGTAAATAATATGTGTCTATAATATATGAGCGTGCACAATAGTTTTTTTGTATATATGTACTTTTTAATTTATGTTTTTGTAAATATTTTGTAAATAAGATGTGTCCATGTAAATAAATACATGAGTGTATCTGTAATTGCTTAAGTGTTTATTTTCAACTTTCCTTTTCCATGCATGATGCGTGTGTGTGTGTGTGCGTGTGCGTTCCACAATAAATCTCAGCGGAAGCCAACTGCCACTTGTCCCTATTATTCATGTGTGTTTCTTACAACAACAAACGTAGGGCCCGCTATAGCGAGCGCTAGACCAACAGGTTGGTGCGAACGTATTTTTACAATCTGTATATATTTACTTACCTATAGAAAATTACATATCAATCAGAATATCCGACACACAGACCAATCCTCGACGACGAACCGGATCACCGCGTGACCCGTTCGACGCTCGCCGGCCGCACACACAGACCAATCCTCGACGACGAACCGGATCACCGCGTGACCCGTTCGACGCTCGCCGGCCGCCGACGGCGGCCGGCGATTGGCGAACGGCACCGACCGGATCACGACGCAGCCTCACGAACCAGTTCGCCGTTCGCCGTTCGCCATTCGCCGTCGGCGGCGGACGGCGTCCGACAGCAGATCAACCGGACGGCGGCCGGCGAACGGCGAACGGCGAACCGGATCACTACACGGGCTCGCGATACAGTTCGCCACGACACACGGACACGCCGCCTTGCCAACGATACACCGCATCGACCGCAGCGACGTTCATATACAAAACCCGTACACTATAACACACGCAAGAGTCGACTACGGCGATTAACCAGCACGAGTCGGCAACGCCGACCACGACGATTTTACAACATGGCCGAAAGGAAAATCTCCTTGCATATACAAACCCGTACACTATAACACATGCACGAAGCGGCAACGTCGACGACGTATACACCAATCAACGCACACATAACCCCACTTTATACTCACCGCCCACAACATGACCGAAAGCCGACTACCAGATTTTTACCCCCACCACCTAGATTTTTGAATTTCCCGCCATATGACGTCACATCCGGGGTAGAACTGTCAGTTTTACCCTACTGTCACCGGATCCGGTATATTGGTGCCGGATCCGATAAAGGTTTAATGATGCCGGATTCCCGGTCCGTTTTTCCGGATTGCAAGCCCTAAAGCAGATACGGCAAACCGCCAGTTTCCATCACACTGAGCTTGTGTAATTTGACTCGTGCAGTGCCAAGTTGAGTGCTGTTATTGTAGCCAGTGATCAAATCGGAGGCACTGCTACAAATTCTGTCTGATATTGCAAGTCGGTTACAAGCATCCACATCATGATTTCTATGGAAGAGACGTATTGCATTTGGTTCCTGTTCCCTACACCATTCAACTGTTCTGAAACGAGACTCGATCGCTGCCATTTCTTCAGAGTCTAAACGTTTTCCATCACCAATCTTCGTCAAAATTTTAGAGAATAAGATGTCGCTTTGTCGCATAACCTGAGTGAGCGGATAGAAATCAACTGATTGCCACAATACACACCCACCCAAGTTGTTTCGTGGTGATTTATAAACGGGGATAGCATTTACAGGCGGTAATTGCCGAAAATCTCCAGTCAGAATGATATCCATGCCGCCAAATGGTTGATCATATACGCCCGCAATTTCATTCAGTCTAGAGTTGATTTTATTGAAAACATCGGACCCAATCATACTTATTTCGTCAACTATTACACATTTTACTCCAACGAAGGCAGTTCGGAAACACTGCAAAGCTTCATGGGGCAATGAAGTTGATGTTCGCATTAGACTTATACGAAACGCAGAGTGAACGGTCGTACCCTGCAAATTTACAGCGGCCTTTCCAGTCGACGCACAAGCAATGTAAGCATCTCGTCGTGTAGTGTGTTGTTGAGTGTATCGATTATAGGTCTCCATGGCTACACGTAACACATAAGTTTTGCCACTACCGGCTGGCCCAGTGAGATACACTTGGATTGGCGGCGAACCGAATGTATGGATCCGATGTACAATTTCCAATATGAATTCTCCCTGGCGTTTATTAGTACTGCGTAACAGTTTGCAGTAGTCTTCTTTTGAAAGCACATTCGATCGTTTTCGTACAGCAGATATGCCCACAGACGATGCCTGTGCTGCATCGATGTCATCGTTATTCTCTTGGTTGCCATCATTCAACACGTTACTCACAAAATTATCTCGATTTTTTTGCTCCTCATTTGTCGCATTTTCGTCTATATCGTTATGAATATATAATTCTTGAATTTCTCGCATCACTTCTTCAATATTTATGTTGGACTCATATTCACGACGTTTAGTAAGAATTGCGGATTCGTTGGTGTCATAGATCTCGACAAACCTATTACGATCGAGTATATCAACTGTCTCATTTCGAAACGGATAGTATAGCGTAACCATTTCCCGTTTGTAATTGACCACATCACTTATATCATATTGTCTGTACCGTATAACACATGGAACTGACCGCTTCTTATTGATAAATCGAACCTCATCATTCTGATCGGCGTTTGGATCGTCACATTCGTCTGGCTGCTGTTGTACTGACTTCTTTCCAGAATACCAAGCTATGAAATCAGCGAGGCATAGATCTTTTAACGATTCATCGCGTTCCTCATAACGTTCGATTTTAGTTTTGGTCCACACATCCGTACTATCATCAGCCAAATTTTCCAAGTCCATTTGACGTTTCAATTTCCTTGATATTTGTCGTTCTTGTGGCCACACCGTTGGAATATACACAACTTGACGACTACAATGGCTCATCGATTGACGAAGGAAATACCAGGCCGCCTCCTGTGCCGACATTTCGACCGAATTAAGAACTTTCACACCAATCTTGCGTACTAACTCGGTGAAGTCCAACTCCGGATTCTCTTCTTGTAATTTTATGAGTTCTCGTTGCAAATGACTTATTCCACGATTCGCCTTGTTAACATATTCTACAACATATGTCGCACAACTATATTCGTCCAGTATAAATTGCAAGTCACTATTTGAGCCCAACACTCTGGCTAACCACGGATTGAAAGTATTGGTGTAGATTTCAGACATATTACGTTTGAACAACATCGTCGGCCGTCGCAGTGAAGCTCGAATTGTATCGAGGTATTTGCGCTCTGTCAAATGGTTGTCTACAAGAAATTCTTCAACACTGTCATACACTTTCTGCTCCAGTATTGTTTTTAAACGATCAGCTGATTTCTGCATGGTAGCTTTTTTGGGATCACCTTTAACGATCGGCAACAGTACCATTGTCTTTCGCATTTGCCAATACGGGATTCCAAAGCGACACGTTGATTCTCCACGCTTGGTACAAGTAAACGTATGCTGGTGCGTTTGATTGGAGTACATCTCTGCAGGCAAATCTCCCCTCGATACGCTCGCCAATGTATTCATCAACTCAATTGTACGTGGCATATCTTCACTGATTGATTCTTTAGGATCATTGTACAACCACAAGAGTATATGCGCATGTGGACTGCCTCGATGCTGGAACTCGATGCGCTTAAAGTAATCAACGACTCGATACCGATCACCAAATGGATTCGCCTTTGTCTTACTGCATAACATACTCATCAAAATGTCGACCAGTTTGTTAAACACAATGCAACACGTAACTGGATCTTCATTCACCAAATGACACCGCATTGATCTGCTAAGTGCCTCAACATTTTGCACATCTTTATACGAATCACTTAGGCGATGCAACACCGACAGCAAACCTGGCCAACGAATTTCATTTCCACTCAACGTAAGAAACACAGTAGGCTTCCCAAGCTGGCGCATCATTGCAAACAAGTCACGCTTACGATCCTGCCAATACTGCATCGAATTTGGAATGGATTTAAGAAATGACAAATTCTTTTCCATGCAATCACGTATGAACTCCTTATCATTTAACATAGCACGAGTCACATTAACTGTGCTGGACATTTTGAAAGTATGAAACATTCCCTCGACGACTCTTATTCTCAAGATTTTTATCGCCATATACAAGATGTGTTGTGGGGTCACACCTCGCCGATCTTTACGTCTAATTTCACTCGTGGCCATCATATAAGGAGTCACTCTTACACCATCTTTGTAGCGACGATCTATACCCAAGTAAATATTTGGAAATGACAATTCCTCGGCGTGTGTATCGTACACAGTATTCAACGGCATACTGTGTTGGCCGGGCGCTATATCAAGACAGTTCTCCTCGTTCCACAGAAGTGTATGTTGCCTGGCCACAATGCAATCCGAGTCTAACACTGGTGCCTCTTCTACACAATCCCCATCATCGTCAATTCTGTCGACACATATATTGTCCAACAAAGTTCCATCGATGGTAATTCCGTACATACGGTACAACGGCTGTTTCACCAAGTACTGCAGCCATTGCATTACATTGGATTTCCGAATATACCTGCTCAAATATGACGATTTGTGCATTAATTTCCTCTTTATGTTAACATTTATCGCATAATCGTCGTCCAACTGTCGAGGCAATTGTTTCACCATATTGTTCACATCAACTGGAACATTTATTACTTGACCAATGATGCCATAACTGCCCTCGTGTCGAAGTCGGCGAATTTGCATGAAAGGCAGCCTAGGTGATATCAACCGTTCCTCTACCGGACTCAACACTGGCAAAGTTTTAGGCCGATAAGGATATTTGAAACCGTTAGACACACTCATGGATGGGATTTTATTAGTATCCAAGCATCGACGGCAATTTACACATGCTACCATAGCCTCCACTACTTGGTCGGGGAACTCGCTGCGCAAAATGTTACAGTGTTTAACTTTAACGAGCTTAAGATCCTTCTTGAACCAAAGTCGATTACAAAAATCACAACCAAGTCCAAATTCATTGTCAAAGAACATTTTCACAAAGTGGCGATCGCATGCAGCATACTTATTTGTCAAATCGAGCGAAAGGTCTGAACGCGCCATTGACGGACCGATGTTACCGTCCGTACGAGTCTCAGTATTGTCATCCTGCATATCAATGGAATCGTCGTTGCTTTCTACGTCTATTGGACCACTTTCCGAATCCATTCGACACGATGACGAAGTGCTAGGTTGCTCCAAACGTTGTACGCACTCGCTACTTGTACTGGGCGCTCTACTTCCACCATCCAAATTCGAATTCTGGCGTCTTCTTTCCAATTCCTTTTGTTGCAATCGACGTAGCCGACAACGTTCTATATTTGTAAGTCGTGGTGCACGCATTTTGTTCGGAGTTCCAGATTTTACAGCCTTCTTTCTCTTCTGAGGACGCGGCATTTTCACAATATCTCAATATTTTCTGCTTTCCAATGTTAATTTTATATTTCTTGTGTTATTAACGTCTAACTCACGTTCTCAGATCTCCGTAGACACCTCGATCACTAAAATCGACCAACTCGTTCCGGAGATACAACTGAACTGAGCGCGCGCCGTGCCCACACAAGCCCAAATTTAGACCCCCACGCGCAGCGCTGTGACGTCACCGCGCAACCCCCCCTCCGCTCGCGACAAACCATTTCCGGTAGTCGACGAAACGGGCTATCCAATCATAGTTTTAGATATTCTGTAATCCTTTCAATTTTTGCACACGAGGCCCTCGAAAGTACACAAATATTGGTCGCGGCAAAACCATACATGACACTGAGAACGAACCATAAGATGTTCATTCGCATTCACATCAAAAGAACAATTAAAAATGAAATGAACTGAATTTAGAGTCAAATGTAGATAGTTTTACTGGAAAACGTGATGTTTAAGTGCAAATTGTTAGTATAAAATGAAATACTGCTATATGGTACATTATGACCTTGAAACGTCTAATTGTAAAAGATGACACTTTGATTGTACCAAACAAGAACATTAAAAAAATTCAAAACTTTTAAAACAAGAAAGACCACAAAAACGTAGTCAATGTTTTGTAGTACTCACTAATAGCTATAAGAGATTCTCAGCACTAAGGACGTAACTAGGCAAATAAACAGACTTGCTATTGATTATTATATAGCAGTCTTTATAGAAGTTTATTATCATGCGTTCAATTTCCACACACCTCAGAACATCTTAAGATGATTCATCTTAGATGCCGAAGGAACAGCAGTCTGCTCAGAAGAGAATCACCAATGAAGATTACTTCTCCAGAAAGAATCGAAACATCTGGAATCTTAAGAAATGAATCCCAGATGTTTTATCTACAAATCAAATTCGTTACATCACCATGCCTATGTTTATAGTCTTGCCGCATTGCGGTTGTGTGCAGTGACATAGTGTATTACAACGATACATAACATAAATTTGATGTACTGTAATTTATGTGGCCCCACGTTCTTTGGGACCTAAAATTATACAACGATACCTTTTGTATATGCAGGTTATAAATAATTATAACAATACCAGGTGTAACTATAATAAGAGTAGTAAATTTATGAGTAGTTAAAATTTCATGTTTATTGTTTTAACAAGCATTATAAATAATAAAACATTGTAAATAATCTCCGATCAAGATATCACTCATTATTAAGTTCATCTCTTAAGCTATACGGTGTTACACAAATTTAAAATTATATTGTTTACTCTTAGACTGGCATTTGTTTCGTATTCAAAATTTAAATTATTCTTTTCTACAAAATGAAAATATCAAATCATTTCAATTATTTTACTTTGCTAAAAAAAATATACTATCCCAAAATGAAACTCTTTTTTTTCTATATTTATCTACATGTGATCGCCCATTCTTACGACTAAAACATTTACATAAGACTCTATTACATTCTTTCTAATATTAACTTTTTTTTTAAATTCATTGTCCCTTTATATAGTCTTTATGAGCTCTTTAAAAAAATCATTTATAAATGATTCACCTCGAGTTTTGATGACCTTACGACTTATTGACAGGGTCCAGCGTTGTCCAGAGTTGGGTTTCCGTTACTCCTGGCTTGGCGTGGTCCTGGATATGTCCAGAGTCCAGCGTCGTTCTCCAGCAGTGTGTGGTCCGTCCCAGAGAATTACTATCTGCTGCGAGGTGGATCTCGTTTGGCTGCTAGGCGTCTAAAAAGCATCTCCTAACGTCTAGCATCTCGCGTCGCTCTTTGTAGCTTCTCTGTTGATACGCTTGAAGACATAAACGGTCCCGGTACTCTACGTTTCCCGAAATAGTGTAAACATAATTACTGAACGTCTTTATTCTTTCGTAGATGAGACTTATAATAAAATAAAACTGTTCTGCCGACGGATAGCATGTCCGACTGCAACTTGTTTTGAAAATAAGAAAGGGCTTCCAGTCGAACCCTTAATTTATATCCTCTCGAGATTCCGCACCTGTTGGTTCCGAAATTATCCTGTCGAGACCTGCAGATCACATGATAGCCCCCACTCCCGAACCTTTTCATATATTTGCAATTTTTTGCAAATGGCAATGTTTTGTACGGAATTGAGATAGCACAAATCATAGCTAATTTGATTAAGCACTCACTGTATAATTTGAGCGTCTTAGTGTAATTTGCGTATTTTTGGCACATTTATTTCGCATTGACTTCGCGTAGTGTGTCCTATTAACGTCATTTTCTTACTGTGAATACCTATAAAATTTACACACACTTTGATGCCTTTTGTTTGTTTATACACTAATTAGTTTTCACACAGTGAATTAAAATAATTATTTTAGTAATTAATTGGGGAGGGTAGCTGAGATTCCTGTCTGTACATGCATCACTAAAACACACAAGATACACGCGTAACACACATACAATCGAGCAGGTGTTCTTTGCCTGTTAGAACAGGTTAAATTCTCCCCTAGTATAACAATGAAACATTTTTACAATTCCAGACCTGTCCATTTACCCCAAACTTATAATAATTTTACAAATTTTATATTTATTTAAATCAATGCTCAATACAGCACATGACTGTATCGTTGCCGTATTTATTATAAGTAACCCTAACCTTAGAACACCACGGGATAAGCTTTAGACTTGGAAATTATTTATTCTGTGACGTTTTAATAAATTTAATGTTTTTTAAGACTAAAAAAGACTTTTTTCATCCTAATTAGTAGTAATGTATTTCTGTAATGTATGAATATTAAATCATATATGTGTGTTTATCCTAGTGAGCTTTCTCATTTTAAGCACGTGATCATCGACATGTAAAACTAACCCTATCTCCGGCTGTAAAACCATAAAAATTTAAAGACAAATACTTGTATCTTATAGACCAGATCTGTTAAACATGAAAAAATTTTTACTCTTTAGTTGTTGTAAAAAGATGATGATTTGGGATATAAAAGTGAATTCACTTGGTTTTCGAAATGAATTTAATTATTAAACAGATATAAATTTGACAGAAAATAATAAATTTCCTTTTGTTAGGAAGAGAAATAGAGTAATATGATTACTAACAGAATAAGTGAAAATTCAGAATTATTTAAAATTGTTTAATCTTAATTGATATGAGTCCTTTTATTATACTTCACATTTTTTTACTTATACGCAATTTACTACATAATTTTCAAGAGAGTAATCCCCTTTTAAACTTCAAATAATTAAATTATTTGTCCTTACAGTTTGTTGTTGTAGTGAGGAACATAGCAGTAAGACATATTATTTTATATCTCTTTCAAATAAAAATTATTATTATTGCTATTATTAAAATTATATGTTAAATTCAAATCTGTTTAATAATTAAAATTCTCAAACGATCTCAATCTAAAGGCAAGCGAATTTATTTTCAAACTCCAAACTACCACCCTCTTATAATAATTAATAGTCTTAGTACTTATTAAATAATTTTTTACAATTATAATATTTATTTTTTATTCTTCGTATTGTTTAAATTTTTTGTATTTTTATTTATCTTTTGTTTAATCCACAATGTATAATGAGTTATTTACTTAAAAAAGTGTTTGTGAAATAGATTAAGAAGAAACAAACTTACAGACGATTATTTTTATGAAATTTAATTCAGAATCCTTAAATATGGAAAACAGCAGGTTCTTAATTTCTGCTTTCAATCTACATTATAAAAAACTTCAAAAAGTTCTTCTTCTCCTTCGCTACAAGGACTACGTTATATAAACCTGTTCCGGCACCCACCACATCCTCGGACGACCGGCGCGACGTCTCTTCTACCAATGGCTTTATATTTCAGCGCCGCTTTTGGCAACAGATCCTCCGTCATCCTTTCCAAATGATCACACCATTGTTTTCTATACGTTGAAATGATTGTATTTACATACTTCAAAAAGTTGTCTAACAAAATATATTTAAATAGTGTTCCAGTAAGGTATCGTATTCAACAAGCAAGACTTACCTTCACGTGAAGCACAGAACATTACCACATTGTAAGTGTTCGAAACGGAAATGTTTTCTATTGTAATAGTTTAATAGTTTACACACATACATACACACACGCACAGACACTGCCCCCTCTCACTCGCTATCAACTCACTCATTCACTTTAGTTATACACATTAGTGGTTTTCTGGTCTAGCACCGGTAAGTGATGATGTCTTAAAATTTCAAGTAGGCACACTACGTTGAAGTCGTAGAAGGCAGAAGTGGGAAGTAAGAAATAAGGAACACACAGATAGATTTGTAACAAGAGAAGACAAATAAATACAAGAATAGAGATGTCGAAGAGAAAATAAAACACACAGTGCGAAAATCTACACATCGGAGCATGGTATTGTTAACTTGAATATTTTTCTTAATTGAAAATATACAGGTTGTAATTAGACAATTGTATAACGATACCTGAGTGGTGTGTGTGTGTGGGGGGGTGTAATATATAATATAATATATTTTGTAATATAATAGTACAATGATAAATGATAGTTATTTTACACAATAATACATATTTTTGTATATAATTTGTTTTACAACAATATTTTTAACTGTCATCTGCTATATTGTTAAATATTAAAAATTTTTTTTAATTTTCTAAAAATGACAGTAGTAAAACAATTATACTCGTATGAAAAAAATTCTTGTCTGAAATAATAAACAATATTGATTATTAGTAATTATAATAAACCAAGAATAATTGTGAGGGAATTGAATCTGTGTGTGCATGTGTGTGTGTGTGTGTGTGTGTGTGTGTGTGTGTGTGTGTAGCTTAACGCGATTTTTTTTCGCCGCATTTACTTAACAATAAAGTAATTTAATTGAAAATTGAAATAAAATTATCTAAATGAAACATTTTAAATTGATTAAATTTTCTTAAATCTAAATAATTCCAATTATTTAAAAATTTAATTAATTTTTGTACTGTCTTCGCACCCTTCAATTACAGATGACCTAGTCATGTGAGTCGTTGAGTCGATACTTTTGCTGATATTTTATGGGGGAGCGATACTGATAACTTATTTCTGAGTAGATAAGTTACAGATACATTATGGGCGAGCTAAATCATGTTTCTCATTGATAGTTAAACAGCCTACGCTGAGAAAGTTGAGAGAACACAATGAAGAGAAAATTACTGAACACATATTAAGAGTAGGGGAAGAAAACTATATGAAATAAATTTCAGTCAAAACTGTCACGAAGGCGAAATTGCTGTAAACTTTGGTAGATCTTACAACACGTTGAGAAGAAGAGCTGTGGAAGTTAGAAATCTACACTTTGATAAAGAGGTTGGACGAAGGAGGACAGGAATATATCAGGATATTCTCAAAAATTAATTTTGTGTTATGTGTAACTGTATCCATATTACATACATACATAAATATATAGCTACTCACAACACATACACAAGCATACATAAATGAATTCACAAACCTAGTACTTCTCAACGTCAGCGAGTCACTTTCCTTAAAGCAGAAGCTGGCTCAATCATTGGTCTTACCTTTGCCAGTGGGTGGCTGAGAGAAGAAGTAATTGGTTGGATATTCAGTTAACAATTCATTAATGACGCCATCAGGCTAGTCTCTTCGTCATCTTACTCGATCCAAGACATGGAAGAGCCTATTGTACAAGGACAAGTACAATCGGATGGATCCAGGCTCCTTCGATAAACAGGCATTCCGCGTTCTTATGCCGGACAGTGCTAGCAGGGAGTGTTCCAGTGCAAGATAAAATGGGAAGAATTATAGCCTAATATGCATCAGAAGAGAATGCGACGCTTCAATGTCAACGAGGCGTCGGCCCAGTATCCTGGTAAAAATGAGGACATTTCTCAGATTCGTGTGTGGGATCACAGAGCTAGAAGACAATATCGGAGGGCACATAGCAGAAACATGTTTGCTGCTCTCTAAATTATTTTCAAGAACCTACGCTCTTTGTTGAAGGAAGCTATTAAGGCAAGCAAAGAGAAGTACTTGAGGGAGCTGTGCAGTGAAGTTAACAGCAGCGATCTGTGGGGAAAGCCTTTCAAAACCATGATGACAAAACTAAAAAGCCGTCGCGAAAAGGCCGCGGTGTTGTTCCTCAAACAAGGTAAATGTACCTTAAAACAATTCGATCTGAAGAATTTGAGGAAAAAGTAATCTAGCCAATTTCTGTCGAAAAACTGATGAAAGCTCGTAGCAGAGTGAGAACAAAAAGGAACCTGGCCCAGATGGAATTCGTAACATTGCCTTCAAAACAGCCGTTAATGCTATCCTTCATATGTTTATTGATTTGTAGGCTTACATTAAGTGTCTTATTAAAGAAGTCTCTCTAGAACCATAGTGGTGAACATTCCTGGAGAGGCAAAATCGGGTAAACGTAGGGAAGGAGATACAAAGAAGTGCTGTGTCGTCATGACACTGGACATTCGGAATGCCTTCAGTTTAGCTAGATGGGACTGCACTTGCGAAGCAATGAATGACCTGAGCGTGCAGCGAAATCTCAAGAAGACAGCTGCAGACTATTTAAATCATAGGGGTTTTATGTACACTACAATTAGTAGCCTTAAGGAAGGCGTCCCACTCGGCCATTGTTGTGGTAAAGGCAAAAGTGTCATATATCACCGGTGAGATCAGTTGGCCTAGTATTAGTCAAAAAACTGAGGTGGTTCTTACAACTGGTAGGAAGAAGATAGATACTATTACTCTTTAAGGTGGCAATATTGGCAATAACCGAATTAAGTCTCAACCTTACGTCTACTATCTCGGAGGGGTCATTGAAGAGTCTTATCGAGCACACCAGCAATAAGGCTGCAGCTCCAGCTAGAGCATTAGCACGGACAATGACAATGTTGAAGGCACAAAACAGTGCAGGAGACTGCTGCTTGTTTCAGTAATATCGTCTAGAATGTTATATGGTACGACGAGTGAAGTCTGATCAGATCCATCGAGGTCTTAGAGACATATAGAAAGAAGGGCTGTGGTGTAACGTCTCAGTGCTCTCTGAACGACTACCGGTTTATTTCAGGAGAAACGCCTAGAAACAAAATAAACTCGGATAGCGCGCAGGAGAGTAAATGAACAAATGGACTTCCCACCTCATACTAAACATAAATAATAAGTAAATATAAATAATAAGCAAATAGAACTGAATTACCTAACACAGTTTTTGTTGGAATACGGATGATTCTGAGATTATTTGAAAACATTCGGAAATGAGCAGAATTCAAGTTGCCCACACTTTCTGATGTGATTGAGTATGCGGAACAAATGCTCTTCAATTGCCTCCGCTTCAGTGAGGAACGAGAACGAGTTCAGGTACTACTCGCATAGCCACTATTAAATCTTGAGAATAATGTGGGATGACTGTAATGTATTTAAGGACGTATGGAATGCAGTGTGTGACTTTGGTGCAATTGTAATTAAGGAACTCCGGCTTGCGGAAACACTACGGGAGAGTCCCTGACAGACCCGTGTGCTGTCCCCGACAGAATTATGGTGCGAAACCTACATGTTACTCTGAAAATCTCCCCAAACAGAGTAAGAGACACATCCTCACCACGAAGTATTACCTAGTGGTAGACCTCCCTTCCAGACGTTAGAGTTTGTGTTGAAGGAGGAGGTTATTAGTGGGTAGACCCAGAATAACTGGGGAGTGTTGGGACCCACACCCACGATATCTGGGGAGCCCCACAGTGACAAGAAAGGCATTCTGTATGTACTTCCTGCGCATAAACAAAGAATTTTTTACCTCCTTTGATTAAAAATAACAAAGGCATACATATACACATAGATCAGAAACAAGAAAGCATTTGGGCTAATTTATGTGATTGTGTTAGTAATAGTATTTAGACAACTCAGACAGTAAGTTCACAATATAAATTAATGTCAAGAGGAAACTTTTCACTCACAGTTTTATAAAATTATCTAATAAAAAAATTGAAATGTCTAAGAAAATCGTATTGTTACGACGGTCTAACTGATCGTCGTATGGTACAGTGGAAAACAAAATACAAGACACCAATTAAGTCACTAAAAACCAGCTTTAATTATCACATTTAACAGTTTGTTTGTAATCAACACGTTAGTCAACAAGATTATACTCATACAATAATTGAAGTTAATTTGTCCACACCAATAATAATGTCAACTAACAGAGTCGTGCACAATAATCACTTTTCACTAATAAACACTTGAACGCATAGAGTAATCGCCCGAAGTAAACTCGAACCTCACTTGAATAAATCGCCACTTAAACAGAAACTATGCGTCTCTGAATTCTGATATTTATACCCCGCTGAAATTCCAGAATAATCCATAATACGTGTCAACACTACACTAGAGCGTAAGCTCTGTTGCAGCCTTGAACACAGGGCGCGCGGACCGGCGAAGTTTTGAACAGTCTCGTTAACGCATGTTAAAATCACTTACGCACACAACATTACAGCTGGTTCTGATGGGATAGCCGAAAAACATGTAGAACGTTCGGTAATGGTGTAACACTGCCCCCCCCTCCCAAACACTATTGCTGCGAATGTCATACCGAGTTTTCATTTTATCACTGGCTATCTTCAGCCGTCCTTTTATAAAGCGATTAATTTCTCGCAGTTGGTTTTCTAATTGCCATGAATAGCTCTGTGGCTCTTGGGACTGAGTCTCAGGTGATCCGAACATCAAGTCCCCAGGAAGACGAATCTCCGGCCCAAACGCCAATTTTGCTGGAGTCATGCCGGTTGTGTCGCGTACTGATGACATATACACCATGGGGAATAGTGGTATACGTTGGTCCCAGTCTGTTTGGCTCTCGTCAACAACCTTCGAAAGATGCTGCTTAAGCCTCCTATTAAATCTCTCAACCATCCCGTCCGATTGAGGATGGAGAGGCGTTGTCTTGGTCTTTCAAATTCCGAGTAGACGGCATAATTCTTTAAACACTCCTGATTCGAAATTCCTCCCTTGATCCGTATGGATTTAAGAAAACAGTGCACGAATTCTGTTCTGTAACGGCAACAGAAGTTGTGCACTAACGCCTTTCTCACAGTGGTAATCTCCTGATTTGGAATTGCGTAGGCTTCCACCCACTTAGTAAAGTAGTCACCTATAACACTGATGTGCCGGTTTCCATCGTCAGTAACTGGGAATGGTCCTGCAATGTCTATGGCAATTCTCTCGAAAGGCAGTCCAACGTTATACTTTCTCATTTTTCCCCTGCTTCTGGTTTGTGGGCCTTTACTTGCAGCACACATTTCACATGTCCGAACCCATTCCCCTACGTCGTGGAGAAGATGAAGCCAATAGAGTCGCTTCCGTCAAAGGTTGAAGCCTTGACTTGAACTGTCCCTGGCAAGGCAACTTTCTCTATTGTCTTTTCTGTCTTTATCATTGGTACAATCTGTTCAGAAATTTGTTTTGGTTGTATCTTCGTGAACTGCTCATCTTCGTTTTTAATTCGCTCTTTTATATTTGTCATTGAGTCTTCTACTGCAGAAGACTTGTTCCAGCTGGTTCTGCTGGGTTAGCCGAGAAACATGTAATGCCGTAACAGTATTAAACAATTAACAGAATTAATTTATTGATAAAAGTTGAATTATTATTATTATGTTAATATGACAATCATTTGTACTAGTAACTGGAATATTTTCATAAATTTTATTAAAATCTTGGTTTCCGCCAAAATACATATTATTTTATATACGTATACGTATGTGTGTGTGTGTGTTTTGCAATGGAAAGTGGTATTGTACGTGTTAGTGGAATGTATACGATGCTCATAACAAACCATATGGTGATAAGAGAATGTATGAAATATGTAGAGTTGCATGTGGGATTATTTTCACTTGTAAGAAAGTGTAATTTAGACTTATAAACCAATTGTTGTAGGGTAAAATATTAGTGCGATACATAAAACGGTTCGTAATTATTGTATGTTTACGTGTTACGGTAGTCGAGTGCGTGTGTGCATGTTGGGAAACATTATAGTAACATTAATTATGACATTAATTACGATTTCGAGATGGTACTTACACAAGAACGTACTATATTACAACAAACAATTTGTCGCAATAAAATGTACTGTTCACTGGGTGCGAATATATTTCAATAATATATTTCAATATTGAATAATTTTATGCGCGGATCATGTTTTAAAAGTTATACAAAGGACATAAAGCCATCGAAAATTTTGCTGCAGATTCATAACAATTTTTGACCAGAGTAGGCCGTAATTTGCATGATATGGTTGAGAACCTGTCACTTATATTAAGTTTCTTTAGAGAAGGAGTATACAAATTGCCCATTCAGAACTTTATAATTTCAGTCAAGTCTTAGGAAAGATCGGTGTAAGTTGAGTTGATACGGTTATTCAATCATGACGCACGTGGTCATTCTACAATCGATATAGTTGGGGGAACCAAACGCCACAAGTCCGCGAATTCACTGCGTTGAACGATTCCGATCTAGGAGAGATAACTTGCTAGTTACATAAATATTCTATGAAGTTTAGTTTGATCGCTGTTAAAACAGAGTGTTTTCTGTGTTAATGAAACATTATTGTCATAGGATTTTGAAAAGACACTTGAAGCGTACCGACTATAACTTTCGTACGCTCGAATGTGCTACTGATAGCGTCTGTTCTAGCAACAGCAACAACAGCTCCTGATCCACCTACTGATGGGCGGCTCTTCTCGAGTGACTTCACTTTACAAGTCCATGTAACCATTTGAACACTCCATCTTGTAAATGCCCCTGGTCGTGGTGTTTTTACGTCTTTTGGCCTCCAAATTTAATAAACTTGTTCATCATTCCGACGTAGTTACGTAGTCTTCACAAGCATCGTCATGGCGACTTGTTTTTTTTTTTAAACGCACGTTTACAAACAAAACAGCAATTTATTAGGCAGTCTACAATGTCGTTCGTCTTGTGTACAAGACAAACGTAAATTATATTTCAATTCAAGTGTAATGTGAGATGTGGCTGCACCTGCATGTTTGAAAGTCCATTATAGTTGCATGATGATTACATTTTTTATGAAAATTGCAAGTAGATTCTGTTCTGCTGATACCCGGATTATTACTACCGAGTGAACTTTTTTTTTATTAAGTGAATTTTCATGCCTTTGCATTTCCTTTTATCTAATTACTCGTTGTCACTCAACACCAAGAGTTGCAAGACAGGAACTGAGCACTTATATCATTCCGTTTACATACCATTTCTAATCTTTAACATCTTGTTTTGCTTTCAGGATATTGTCCTTCTAATAAATTCACTTTGTAATTGAGTATAATCAATTTTTTTTTATTTACTACGATTTCTGTTTTTCTTGCACCTGTCTTCTGATAAACGTTTTACGCTTCGTTAGATATAAAATACAACTTTATAATTTTTCCGTTTTTATTTTATAGTAAATAGTTTCTCAGAGACGAAGAACGTAAAAAGTTACTTTGCTCATTGAAGTACCAAGGATGTAGTATATTAGTTCAGTTAAACGGGTTTTATGTAGTTTTTGCTACTATAAATGGCGTAATTCCTTAAATTCGTAAAATTACCATGAGTTATAAACAGAAATGGGTGTACTACCTAAGTCTCATTAAAGCTGAATGGTTTTATAACAACAATGGTGAACGGTATGATATGATCATTTATCGTTCATCACAGTGGAGTGGAGGCTTCTGTCTATACAATACTTATTTCTACAGAAGGGATTCTAGTATCACTGTATACATTGCGTATATTGGATCACTTATTATTTTTGTTTTGTTGTTAATCACTAATGTCTCGTAAATTTAAATCATTACTAACAATGGCACAGTATAGGAGTTAATGCAGTCTACTCACTTAAAATCTTCTTCTGACCTTGGTCATGCCTCTCGTCCTTTTGGAAATTTGATGATATTTAATTTTTAAGCTTTCACTTCTTTTTCGTGGAATTTATAGGTTTACAACACGAACATGGCCAGTATGGAGTATGCTACCAGTAACATGAAAAATTATTTTCAAGAGAGATGAAACATCCGGACAATGCGAGTGAACGTACGATGTTCAATTCGAAAAACGTTTAATACTTTTGTGGCATCTGCTATGCAAGAATACGAGATAAGTTACTCTATTAACTAAATATTATTAGGTCACACATGTGTTAGTTGTAGCACATTTTTCGAGAGCATCATATTAATAGCAGTAAAAAATGTATGTGGATTCTAGGTGATAAAATTCGAATATTATCGCTCTGTGAAATTCGAATTCGATCCTTTGCATGTCTCAAACAGGAACAGAATAGATAACAAGATTTACTGGAAATTTCAATCATTGATGTCTTCTTCTACTTTTTCCATTGGGGAGTAGACGAATCGCCTGTCCCGGTCGCAAAGAAATTACATCAACATCACCTACACTTCCAACGTCGTCCTATGTTTCTTCGTCCAATACGAAACATAATTGCGAGGAGACATGTAAAAGATATTTTAAGCAAGGGGTTTTGTGGTAAATGGATAGTATCTTATTGCAATAATGGAGGGGAGGTTTGTTTTCGAGGTTATGGTGTGGCTAGAGTTCTACTTGTAATGATGTAGTAAGACATGAGTCCTGCTGAACATTTAATTCTTTTTGAGAATTTGTTAGTGACCTGGTGCAATTTGACTATCTCTCTGACATGCGATGGTCGAACAGTAAGCAGAAACTCATACCATTGTTATGTAGGTCACGAACTTGCTGGCTGTTCTATGATTCCTGTTGACCATAGATGTTTTCAAGTTTATCACACAGGTCACTGCATATTTGCGGAAGTACTTTTTTTGCGTGTTCTCCGTAATGGGATCTTTAATATTAAACATTTTCAATTCCTTCCGTATTCCTCATTGTAAGTAGAGCACACCCTTCACGTGCACCCTTTAACAGATCTCAAGCATGTTATCTCCAACGCCTGTATTCTACTTAGTTTCTTTCTCATCAGAACCTATGTTTCAGAACTATACAGCAATACCGGCATAACCGTGGTATCGGAAATGCCTGAGCTCTAATATCTAATATTATTTAGCTTGCATTGGGTATTTATCCGCAAACGCCATAGTTTTTGTCCTCTGCACATGAATTTTCACTTTGTACTTTGAACAGGTATGGAGGTCACATTCATTGTTCTCGATGATTGATCATCCGGAAACAGCATTGTATCTATGCATGTTCTATTATTTATTTCAATTCCTGGATTCACTGTTGATTTCTGTCATCAGCACACACACACACACACACACACACACACACACACACACACACACACACACACACACACACACACACACACACACACACACACACACACACACACACACACACACACACACACACACACAATTTCTTATTTAGTAATGTTACGGTAAATTTTATATATTACTATAGTAAGAATCTGATAAATGTAAAGTTCTTTGCTGTCTTTCTTTTGTCTACCCTGATATGTCTGTAAATGGATTCCACCCCTTAAGTCACACACGTACACACACACACACACACACACACACACACACACACACACACACACACACACACTTGACACGTGTAATATTTTTAACATGGGAATGCAGTTCTACAAGAAAAACCTGTAGTTCGCCTTGAAAACTTATTTTACGTTTTAATAAAATAAAGCTGCGCAGGTTTCTCTTGACCAACGTGTTTCATTGCAAATACGTTATTTTTGTGGTTGGTTATAAACACGGCTGTTTTGCTTCCAAAATTATTCATCGAAATTTTATTCAACAGTTTTATAAAGTAAAATCTTAAAAATAAAATAAATATACATTAAAATAATGAAAAAGGAAGTCAGAAATTGGGAAAAATATTTTTGAATACCTTAATTGACATAATAATTCACGTATAATAATTCAGCGTGTTTCCTCTCTTTTCTGGTCTAGAAGTAGACGAGTCTTCGGTACATATATACCCACACATACGTTAGATAATTTGTTATAATACGAAATAATGTAAACACACGCGCGCGCACACACACACACACACACACACACACACACACACACACACACACACACACACACACATATATATTTCAACGATACACATGTGAATATACACTCATAATAATATTTTTGTACGTATAAATAATTCAGAGATAGAAATTGTTGTAAATGGTTTTCAATTGTGTAAAACATGAAGGGAGTGGCTAATAAACAGTTCTCAACGTGCCTTACGTAGGGGTGGCGAGCTGTTTGTGTTCTATCTGCCCACACCTGACTTATCTAAGACAAGAATACTTTGTGTCTATACGATGCACGTTTTGTGTGTGTGAAATCTGGTTCGGATGTGAATAAACACTGATAATTAACTATGCTCCGTTAAATAAAATTCATATGTTTAAAAGTACTTTTAGGGGACCGAGCAGTGCCACTAGCACTAGAGGAAGAGTGAAGGGACGCGTATATAGACACAAGATGAGAGCCAATTTCACGTGAATAACTGAACTGTTTAAAATCAAGACATTTACTCTGGTAATTGATAAGTTATAAACAACTAATTTATATTTACTAAACGAGTGGAAAATCACAAATCTTGTGCGAATACAGGTTTGCACATCAACGCTGTTATTAGTGCAAAAACAGATGAAACAGTTATTTGTTTGAAACCGACGCTTGTGCACTACTAAACAAAATTTGACAAGTTTGGAAAGGCATCCAGCAAAATCTGACCTAATGATTTACACCATACTGCAATTACCTCGCAAAAACGACATACCTACAATACCTCGTATTACCTATAGCAATAACTACAGGATGACTATGCGACTCCCATTCTCGATGTAGAGTCATCATCATGAAGTAAACAACACACGCAATGATCGTCATGGCAGCATCAGAATCATCATAACCATCATTTTGCAGTGATCAAAACATACACATACATACACAAAACGATAACCTCGCAATGGTAACACAACGTTGAAAACAGCTGAAAAAAGTCAACATTTTTTAAAATAAATAAAGACAATAAGTAAACTGAATTATGGTATAAATAAAATAAATAGGCCTAAATACATAATTCTAAAATAGTGTAAACACAAAAATGTAAGTAATTAGTATAATTAAAGTTTGTAAATTTAAAATCTGTTTCTAATAATTTTTCTATTTAATTAAAATAGGTGCACATAATTAGTTTACGTTAATGTGAAGTAAAGATTATTTTTATTAAAATATTACGTATAAAGTTTTTTAAATTTAATAAATATAAATAGTATCTTATATATGATTTGCAACATTCAAAGAAATTATTTAACTCTAAATTTTATGTCAGACATGCAAGTAACTTAAATACTTTCATAATTGTTTTCCTATTTGTGTTTTAAGTTTGTTGTTTGTATATTCTTTCGATGTGCTTTATAATATGTGTAATGTTTTTTATGCTGTGTAAACAAGCTCTTAAAAAAGATAATATTTAAATTTTTTATTTTTAAAAATACTTAATCTTTTTAAATAATTTTATTAACTGAATGATTTCTTTTTAAATATTTAAGTACCTTTAAAATCTTTCTCCTCACAACTAACAGTTAGATTTATTGTACAACGGTAATATGAAACGTGACGCACGCACAATTCTACTTGCAGAAATAATTATAATTTGATTATAATTATAATTTGACATTGTGTGTGTGAGTGTATCGTTTGAATCTAGGAAAATATATCGTTTGAAATATTTACCTTCTAAGCGTTACAGCTGGTATATTATTATATTTTTTATAATATGTCATATACTGTTTTTCAATTTAAAACAAAATATACAAGGAGAATCGCCTATAATTTTTATTTACCTTTAATACGAATAAGTATATTGTACTCATATTAAATACTTTCTTATGCAAGTATCAAAATTTTGGCTCCTAACGTACGTATACAAAAGTATTTAGTCACTCGTAACCCAAAAACTTAAGTCAGGCGTTGAAATTATAGTTATTGAATAAAAAAACTGTTTATTTTAATATGTATTAAAATATTTTATTTATTAACATTTAAAAACCGTTTAGATTGTTTATTTTAATGGAAAGAAGAAATTTCAGATAAAACTTGAGAGTTACATTTTAGGCACGCGGGCGCGCGCACACACAATGATCATCATCATCGTTGTCATCATCGTCATCATTATCAGCAGTAGCATTCACTACTGTTGAGCGGGTGATCCTCCAATCATTCTCCATTGAATTTGTCGCAGAGTTTGTCGATTCAGTTGTTGCGTATCTTCATACTTATATTCAAATATTTCATTTCATTCAGTAGACTATTGTAAATTTTCACCTCGGCACCTCGATAATTGACATACCTAGTTAACACTGAGCTTGTATTTACTACATTTATCCTTAGATCAACAGATTTAAGTTTTCCGCCTCGTCTGCTTTATCTTTGAAAACCTCGGGTGAGAGGCAAGAGACACGTTCCATTTACTTCAATTCCTCTGTCCTTGCAGACTCATTGTCTGACCACATTATCTAATGATGCTAAACGTAGATTTGATAAAATATATAAAAAATGTACAATACTTCTGCGCAGTCCCTCTCTTTATTGCTATTTTTAAGATTAATGTATTTAGTTTGCTTTAGTGTGTTCAGAGATTTGAATAATTCGAGCACAATAATTTCTGTCCCTTGTTTAATTTTTTAAGCTTTAGGAACGCCGATGGTCGTACGATTAAAGTTCAACTTGACTGAAAAGGAGATTAAGAGTATTGTGATGGTAGAATAAACCCAACCGGGGCATCTCTACTACTTGGGACAAACAAAACCGTAATCTAGCTGCTCCTATCGACTCTAGATTACTCTAGTAAAAATGGCAAAACAAACACCAACAACCCGAACATGACAAGACACCAACAAGATACAAACATAAGTTAGTTCCGTTTCTAAGACTATCTGCTTGCTCCAGGACAAGTCAAATAAAGCTGACTTATTTGGAAACATGTAATGTGGACTGCAACAAGCTTAGTATTTGATAAGCTGATTGTAAGACGATACAAAGTTTTTATACGAAAGGTTGTTATAAGAAAGTTTTAAAAGACTTATTCTCAAATTGGCTTATAACACACGTTGCACTTACCTAGATGTTAAACACATTTTCAGAATGTGACGTCCCAAGCAGATGAACGCAATGTCTCATGTGCGCGCGCGCGCGTGTGTATACGTGCATGCGTTTTTACAGTTTATTTTCCTGACGTAGGTATAAATAAATAATATGCAAAAGTATAATTACTAAGACGTTTTTTTCTCTTCAGTGAGATAGGTTTCGAGCATCATTCAACACGCTTATAGCCAGCTGTGCTTGATTGAATTTGGTGATAACCAACACCCCTACCAATCAAGACCAACCAAGAGCAGTATGCAAACAAAATACAAATACTGCACTAGACGACGGATCATCATGGCTGACGATGAGCTCAAACCATGTCTCAAGTAACACGGAAGAAGACAGTGTAATAGTTCTTACATATGTGTGTGTGCGTTTTCTTGCAAAAAAGGTTCTGTTTTTCTTGCTACAGTTTTTATAATGTTCACTGTATTAATTCTTATGTAAATGTATATTTTTATATGATATAAAATATACATAATATAAAAGCATAATGTTATCAACACTTAATGAGTAAAACATATATTGAGTGAAAATGAGCGTTCTTTCCTTTACGAATGTATAGACTTTTAAGGAGGCCTCGGATCATTATCGTTGATGCCTGGCTTAATCTTAGAGAGGTTGCGTTGAGTGTATCATCACCTCACTATTGTACACATTACTGTTTGCTAATAGCAACATCATGTAGCAGAAAATGTATTTATGAAACTCATGCAGAAGTGTACATCTATACTAACGGCCAAGTTGACTCGACAATTAGTTGTTTTTATAACTCAATTATCGGCAAAACTATGGCATCAGAGAGCCAACGTATCCGCTCATTAGCACACGGATTCCGAGTACACTTTTGCTAAATTAAAAAACTTCTCACATCAGCGCTTCTTCTAGGAGGGAATGCGAGCGTAATGGCGGATCAAAGAACCTATGACGATGAAGACGTCAATTGTGTGGCTGTGTCCGTGTGTTACTGCGGCGCACGTGTGCGATAAGTATGTGAGCTCATTTTTCTTAAGAACTGGCAAACCGTTGTTGATATGTGGACTTCAATCTGGACGTCAGAATACTTACATGTTTTAGATAATATCTAACCTAAACTAGGTATTGTCTTAAGTTTTAAACAAGTAATGGTTTATCCGTTATTCATTCCTAATTTTTTGAAAATAAAATATTACATACCTATATAGACTACTTTCTTTGAATTAATAAAATAGTTACATTGATCGTTTTAAACTACTGTGGTGAAGAGGGAAAGGTAGTCCCTAAAGAAAAATACTGACAGACATGACGGCAATACCAATAATTAATATCCTGCACTGAACATGTTTCATGTGGTATAAATTCAGATTTATGAAACAATAGGCATGGACAAGATGTCGCAGTGGCTGCTGGACTACTATGTAGAAGGCGAGGCCAACCACCACCTTATTTTCTTAAGATTTCGTCAAATCAAGAATCGATAGCTGCTGCTCTTGATATACTGTTAGCTGCTCTCGTCCATACTAGACATAACAGATGGGAAAGAATATCCCGCACTCAGAAATAATCCAAGAAGGTGCCCAAGACACTACGGTATATCCACATTATTCAAACCTAAACTAAGCCATCCCGATCGAAGAGATTTCAGAGAGCATATTCAGCACCAGAGTGGAAAGGAAGAACTACGTACTTACTAGTCACCGTGTAACTGCATTCTGGAGTATGCTAAGGCCTACAGGAACTTCATTTCTAACCCTATTAACAACTGTTACATTACAACTAAGTTACGTAAGTATGTAGGTGCAATTTTCTTTATACATGCATTAGCTATGCACTTAGGACTTTACAAACATGCATTACACAATCTTTGAACTCTGTTTTATATTATCTTCTCTGTTTTTTATATGGCATCCTGTTGTTTTCCGTAATACTGAGTGTAGCTTTATCTCGTATAGTATTATAATTTTTCCGTCATATGTTACAGTGACGCCAAAAATTACTACGTTGTTTTAGTAATTTCATACTACGTCTCAGTGTCTATTTCGTGTGTCCCGATAACCTGATATGACTCGTTTCCACATGTTTTATTACATTCAAAACATGAAGGAATTTTGGGATGTTTTCAACATTTTTACATTTTAAAATCTGAAACATGACGTCACTTCAGTCACGGCTTACAGTTTACTTTTCTAACGATCATTTTAAACACACACACACACACACACACACACACACACACACACACACACACACACACACACACACACACACACACACACACACACACACACACACACACACACACACACACACACACACACACACACACACACACACACACACACACATTGTTTTCTAATGAATATGTCCTTCATTACTTTACAAAAATAATTTTATGAGTTTCTTAATTTTTGTTATTTGAATACTCCAAAAAATAGAGTTATAATGAAACAAAATTTTATTTTTATTTAAAACTCGGTGAAGTATTTTTTAGGTTCATAAAGAAGAAGATTGGAAGCGTTTTAATTATTTTGCTCTAGTAGCAATTCTGTTATAATTATGACCAAAAATAGAAATTATCGAGAATTAAGTGAGATTATAAGCGAATAATGAAGAGTTTTGGCTGATCTCAGGGAAACTAAGTTTATGAAAGAATTTCACTACAGGAATTTTCAAGAGTTTGTATATATATGAAAACTTTGTAGATATTTTCCTGCATACAGACTAAGTGTTTCAGTGAATGAAGTTGCAATGTAGGTACCCGAACTATCGAGGACAAATCGATTAAAAACGGATGAGGCTGTGTAGATGTAAACATTTGAAAGTACATAAAAGTTAAGAAATTATAAGAGACTAGATCAACTTGAAATCAATAAAAAAACTGACGACGAAGGGGTCAAAGTGAGATCTGCCCATATCTGACTTCCTTCCCTATGGCCACAGCAGACGAACTAAAGTAGAGAAAGGTTTCTGCCAATAAACGTAGGGATGGACGTGCCAAGTAAGCTTTCGTAGAAACATCAATTTCTTTCACGTAAGATCGCCTACTACACCCTTAGAGTTTGCTCTCGTTTTTGAAGCAAACCTGAATTTCAGGAACAGATTAAGGGAAATAATTTATTGTTTATTCAACAAACATAATTCTTAAAATATTCATAGCTTTTAAATATTCTAGCTTTTACTTCATAATAAGAATATTGGTACTTAATGTTTGAATTAATATACCATACTACATAAAGATTTCTGTTAAAAGTCAGAAACGTAATAAACAAAGTATTTACCGTGAAGTAGGTAAAGTAACAGTATCCACACGCTTTCAGAACAATAAATACAACATACCGTATTCAAAGGGTACACAATAGACACGGACATTTCATTACACGTTTGTTATACTTTATTGTTGGTCTCGTTGTTGCTACATTGTTGTGGCTGGGATTTGAAATGTTACCGTATTTATTGTATTTTAATCTGATTCTGTTTATTTGTTACACACACAATCATGCCTAGAATGAGAGAGAGAGAGAGAGAGAGAGAGAGAGAGAGAGAGAGAGAGAGAGAGAGAGAGAGAGAGAGAGAGAGAGAGAGAGAGCGCGCGCGAGAGGAGGGAGGAGACAGATAGAGAGAAACGGAGACAGAGGGAGAGAGAGAGGGTGGATAGCAGGAAAATACACTACAGGACGGAATGTTAGAATACAAATGTTCTTTGAATAACCGGTTTCAGTACTAACCGATCCTTCATAAACAAAACAAGCAATTGACACATTCTCCAGTATTGTTATAGTACACTTATCACGAACATTATCTTCACAAGACATCGAGTTGGCTTTAGTTATGCAAATAATAATAGTGTTAACCTTTGATGAGAAATGTTCGATTCGAATAATACGGAAATAATGAATGTAAATGTCAAAGAAATACAACTTGAACTAGTATTTAATGTGTATTTTTTTTCTGATTTCAGTAAGCAGTGAGAAGTGAGAAATGTAAGGCATATATCGTGGCAGTTCCTGTGGTAGTTCTGTACGATACGTGACACAATAAGAAGATACTGTCTAGAAAACCATGAAGTTTTATAACCATGACAGCTGAATTTTTATAAGGCCATGGCAGTTACAACACCATTTTACACATGAAGTAGTGAAGTTAGAACCACAAATATTCTTAGCCTGTAGAGCCCGTATCGGCAGCATAGAGGCACCATGTAACGTAATTGGCAAAACTGTTTCGAAAATTCGTGCCAGGTAATAGGATCATGAGTCGGAATTGTAAAATAATCTAATAATATCATAAGACACAAAACAAACTCAGAAAATATTAATATTTTGTAACATCACATGGTTTGCGAAACGGAAGAGGGTGTGAACGGTCTACTACAATATAAAAATATAGTACAGTACCTTACTGTATACCATTCATAATAAACAACAGTATTCATTAAAAGTCATTAAGTACACAAAGTTAGAAGTTAAAGACAAACAAACATTTAAAAGTATTTCATACGAATCACAGTGCAAAAAGGACTAAGTTTCCGTTACAAGATCGATGGATCCAAGGGAATCGAGTTACATAGATCGTAGTCAAGGTCACCAATGACGTATGGAAACATAATCTCAACATCGCGCTCAGCCTAATTAAAATGTATTAATTTTATTTCATTTAACTGCACTAACATTACTTCAGTTAACTGCGTCTCTTACTGTCCAATCTGGCAAGCTGTTTCTGCAATAATATTTCACCTGGGTTTTGTAAGTTTACGATCTTAAATTTCCGTTGACTTTCTCTTTCTACCCTACTATAATATCGATCATCGTCTTCACATTCTAATATTCCCAATCTGTTTGTATTTTGGGGGAGACACTCTGATGGAGCTTGGAGTTGTGTAGCCAACTCACTTGGAGTAGTAAACGACATCTCATACCTCATTACTCACTTTTAGCTGATGCCGTACCAGGTTTTTTATTTTATACTATTTTTTAGTCGTCTTCGTATCATCCAATTCATCTCACGCATTTGATTGTCCGAACATGATGACTTGTTCGATTTAGCTATTCTTTGAGCTTGCCTTTTGACGGATAAGCCTTAAACAGATGATTCTTCGCCAAAACAAACGTTTTACTGGTGTAATGTCAGATGTACTGAAAATCAGTAAGGCATCATTTACTATAGAGCTTGCTAATCTTCAGTTTGGATGTTGTCGGCAACTTTTACAGGTTTGCTCCAGTGTCTTGTTGAATCTATCCATCATACCATTGAATAAATAAATATATAAATATTTATAAAAAGTATTTATTTTTTGAATAAATAGGGGTGGCTTGCGAATACTCAATTACTGTTAAGTATTGAAGAACTCTCAACTGGAAATGCCTTCCTTGATACTCAACAAATTTTTATTTGATTTCATAATGGAAAATTCCATAAAGAAATTTCCATAAATTCTTACTTAACCAAACGTACGTATGCTATAAACGTAACAAATATTTGCCAAACTCTGTTAATGCTGCACGGTGAAATACGTAATACATTTATGAGCCAGTGATCAGATCATAACAACTAATACACACATTGGCTTTTATACGTCAGGGTTATCAGAGTGTAGATAGGGTTGTGCTAAATCACCCCCATTGTATTGTTCCCTAACGGAACATTAAACGTGCCAAAAATCTTATATATCTGTGAATTTCTCTCAAGTAACAAATTTCTAATGAAGCTATAGAGTCACACTGTATGTCCATTGTCGCATGCTTTCCACAATAAAAGATATTCGAGTGTTATCAAAGTCTGTAAAGAATGTAAATTAATATTCAGCAATGAGTAGAAACAATAAGTTATGGAAAGAAACTAAATAAATTTGAACCACAGTGACTCATAGTTTACTAAAAGTTTGCTAAATGTGACGTTTCAGCGACACAAAGTAATAAGCATAAAATTATTTGTCGTCATAAGGGGTATAGAAATTAATCTATAATTGTATAAACAATGTACCAATTCAACTATGTTACTTTACATATTGAGTCAGTTACAAAATATAGGAAAAGTCAAAACCCAAATGTCTCCAAAAATGGAACAAAATTACCAAATTACAGAGTAATAATTATGCTTAACAGGACAAGAGGTGTTTAATCAAACCAATCGAGGGAGGGAAGGTATCGGACCTCAGTAAAGTAAAGAAATGTTAATCTAGCTAATCTTAATGTTAACCTAGCCTTAGGTAACAGAAAACATAAGTGCAAATAATGGTCTATTACCGGTAAGTCTCATCTGTTATCAACGACCTACAGACAGGAGGGAGATGAATTGTCAATTGTGATGCTGAGATGTCATTTTCATAAACATTTAATGTAAAGTATTCTCCGATATTACATTTAGTCGTGAATCATCTTAAGTAGAAAATGGAGTTAACCCTTAACCAACCGATTTCACTCTGGAACGTCTACTAAAAACTAACTTGATACACTGATACCCACAAATTCTTCAAGACTGGATTTACAGTGGTTAATTGTATAAAGTATATCGAGGAGAGCGACTGAGGATATCGTCTTGACGATATAAAAACACTCTGTCAAAAAATGGGTCTGTTAAAAAGTACTAGCTACCATAAAAATCTCAAGAAATATGAATAAGTGAGGCGAATAGACACAATTGGAATTAATTAAAGGCTACTAAAATACTTTCTAAAAGTATATTTTAAAGGAAGATATTAAATCTCTATTAAGACACTTACATACGTTTCTGAGGCCTGAGAGTTATTATGATAGATAAGAGTTTACTAAGTAAATTTGAAAAGACGGACACTTGGATGCTAATTGCAAATACAAAGGCACTTATGACAAAGGCAGTTGAACTAAAATCGATTTAGAAAATATACGAAAAGCCGTAGTGGAATGGATTATAAAATCAATGAGACTTATGTTCACCGGCTAATACGCCTCTCCCAAGTGCAAAAGTGAACTAGAGAGGAGACGTCATGAATTAGATAATAACAGCTTAAGAGTTTGCCATATGTCGATACTCACAATGAACTATAACTTCTGAGAAGTCGGTTAAGTACGTAAAAAATAATTTGAGTATAATACGCATTAGACAATTAAAATATTTTTAAAACTATGTTATCATATTTTTATGAACTGTGGTAGTAAAAGAATTTGGCAGATGATCGTACCTCTACTACAGGGATTCTCAACCTTTTTGTGATTGAGAGCACCTTTCATAATCCGGGGCAAGTGGGAGAGCACCATGAAAATTTAATAATAATAATAATACTAATAATAATAATAAATACACTCACCAGGCTAATGAGATCCTTGGGCCTGAATGTTACTCAGAATTTCACTAATATCTAAGGAGAAGTCGCTTGCAGCCACACGTAAACAGTCCTCCAAATGTGAGTCATTTAATCTTGATCGTCTCTTTTTTTTGATGTATTTCATTAATGAAAAACATTTTTCACACATGTAGGTTGTCCCAAACATCGCCAAGCATTTGAGAGAAACATTTCGCAATGTCGGAAATTTCATTGTATCATTTGCACCCCAGAAATCTGTGATTCTTTCCTTTTCGAAAAGATATTTTAAGGCTTGAGAGGACTGGAGCTCTAATAAATCAAGTTCCGCGCGAGCAAGATTGTGCTGTTGAATAATCTGAATTTTTCTGAGAGTCCACATTGAATTGAAATGGATTGAGCACCATATTAAACAACGGCTCACTTTCTTCGAGTACATGAAAACGTGTAGAAACTCTTTCAACAGATCTTGAATTGCCAGAACGACAATTTTAGGACACTCCGAGTGGGGACGACCAAGACTCGAGAGTGTATGTGCCAGTTCAGGAAAATGAACCAAGTCATTTTTACTTGCCGTCCCGAGGAATCTTTGTAACTTTGATCGAAAGGAAAATATAATTTCTTTCAGTTCACAAATTGTGTTTTTCTGACCCTGAAGACGTTTGTTCAGCTCGGTGAGATATTGAAATAGGTCTACCATGAAAGCAAGATTGATCTTGAAATCATCCCCGAATATTTCTGGAAACTTAGTGACATAATCGTTGGCAGAAATAAATGCTTTGATTTCTTCGAAAACTTTCCAGACCCTTGTAATTGCTTCCCCGCGACTTAGCCAACGAACATCCGCATGTAGGATTAGTTTTGAATGTGGGGCTGATAAATCATGGAAGAAGACTTTTAGTAAGCGTTTATTCAGGGGTTTAGAAACCAAAAAGTTGATCAACTTAACTATCAGTTTTAACTGTTCTGAAATTTCAGGAACAGATATAAGATGACTGGCTAAGATTTCAACGTGAATTAAACAATGATAGTGAACAAAGGGAGGAAAATGTTCATCATTTTTCAGAAGAGCGACAAATCCTTTATTTTTACCTACCATGGAAGGTGCGCCATCAGTAACCATACACACGAGCTTTGAAAGTCAATGCCATTAGGTTTCAGGAAATTCGCGACAGCGTTGTAAATGTCTTGCCCCGTAGTTGTACCCGGGAGCGGTAAAATTGTTAAAAAGAAATCTTCTACAATTCCCATATTATCTATACAACGTACAAAGCACGCCAATTGTGCTAGAGAAGCAATGTCTGTTGATTCGTCAACAGCAAGAGAAAAATAACTACATTCAGAAAGTTTCTGGAGTGCTTTCTGTTTAATTTGAGCCGCGATGAGGTCAACGCGCCTGGCAACAGTGTCATTACTAAGTGGCACATTTTTTGCCGCATTAATCAAAACACTTCTGTATTTCTCAGGTATACTTTCAGCGAGAGTTGTCACTGCGGAAACTATGCACTCCTTCACAATTTCTCCACTTGTAAATGGCATCCCATGCTGAACAAGTTTATGAGACACAGATACAGACACTTTGGTTGAAAGTTTGTTAACAGAACTATTAACATTAAATGAAAAAGACTTCTTTTGACGTTGGAGTTGTGATTTTAACTCTTTGATTTTATGTATCCTTGCATCTGATCCCGTGGGTTATTGATCAGAAAACTCACTATGATGAGTTTCATAATGTCTTTCACAATTTGCTTTTCTGAAACCTGATAAAGGTGCATGACAAAAAACGCAAATAACTCCGGTATTCTCGTCATTAGTGACCACCAAAAAATCTGTCTCCCAGTTACCTTGAAAAGAATACAGTTTCTTTCTTTTTGCTTCGCTACTTTTGTTGGAATCTTGGGTTGATGAAGAAGGTAACTTAGGTATCGATTCTTCACTACGTTTTCGTATTACAAATTTATCCATGTCTCTCTTTTTTAAGAACGTTCACAACACACTTCGAGGCGAAAGGAAAATTGCAAATGACAATAATTACGCGTATTTCACAAATAACATAACAGCAATACTACAACCAAAATACGTCACAAAACTGGTGTACACCGCTACACTATGTCACTCCAGTCACAATCTAAATAAAACTGATAAATCAACAACATCTAACTTCTGCTTTCCGTGCCCTCAAACGGGATGGGAGGAGAGTAGTGGCATAGATAGAGGGGGCAAAGTATAGGCGCTCGTGTAAGTGGAAATGTCCACGCAGAAACATTCATAGAGGTCATTTCTATGCTTGTCTACTGACACGTGCGCGAGAGTGGAACTCGCGCGGATCAGCTGATTCAGCGTCAGTTCAGCGTTAGAGGCAGACAAGGACAGAAATGACTCCTACGTGATTCCATCTCCCTTTTCCAGCCGGACGGTTTCTCAGCCAGTTCACCACCTCTATCTATATACCTCTATGGTAGTGGCTGCTCTTTAAGTCTCATTGGCAAATTTCGAAATTTCTATTTAAAATCTGAAAATTGATTGGTTGAGCTAAGTGTAAAATGCTACGTGACTATTTCTGTGAGAACGTACTTAAAGTTGCCAAGTTTAGGGATTTCAGAGGCAATAAAATTAAAATATTTTGAATAACCGCTTCTTTTGAGGGTACTAGTACGTGTTTAACAGCCCATTTACAAGATGAAACAACCTGGCGCCTACACTAATAAACCCCTCGTAGGCTGTCTCTGCCTTTTAAAGCTGCAAACAATAGAGTCGGTATCGGCTTGTAAACTACGGACAGTTCCGGAAACCGTTACAAGTAGTGCTCTTAGAAGTAACAAAGGTTTCCAAACAGTATTCCTGCTATACTCAGTTGTTGGTGGACAGCAGCTGTACGGCCGTGCTATATAGTTCATAATTGAAAATTAGGGGTCACTGTTGCTCGCGAGGACTTTTTTATACATCCATGATGAGCACCATTTTTAGTTACGCGAGCACTACAGTGCTCGCGAGCACCAGGTTGAGAACGGCTGCTCTACTACATGCTTATAAAAGTTACATATCGTAAAAAAACCTCCGACCTGATGTGGTGACAGCAAATAGAAGAAAAACAGATTTCAGTAAACATAAATACGTTTTTAATAATAGATAGAAATTAAGAAAAACTCTGATAATAATCATCATTTCAGGAACTATTTGTACCGGTTAATTATTATTACTGATCAACAACTATGTTGGTTAACCTATCCTGACTCGAAAAAGAAAAGGCTTGAATTTTATTTTTTTGTCGGTTCAAATGGACCGACGACGGGAGATCCACAAGCGAATAACATTCAGCTCTTCCGAAGCTTGAACACGTTTCCATTACAGTACCTGGGTAAGATGCCGCGGATCGGATAAAATTAATCACCGGTTAAAGTATAACAGTACATTTGCATTTAAATAAATTTTAATTATAACAACATCGATAAAAGGGACGACCAAGTTTTCGTTAAAAAGAATCAGAAACAGAGGAATTTTAATAGAAAATTAATTTAAAAAGAAATTAATTAAAAGCACAGAAATCAACGTTAGGGTGCGTGTTTTTAGACGATGTGTAATTTGTCTTGATTATATTTATGTCACAATCTACATTTGTTTTTTTTTTTTGCTTGGGATGTAGGCAGAAAGGCATACTAGACTTAAGAAATTTTAGAATTTTTATGAAAAAAATGACGGTCGTGTGTTAAATAACCTGTCGTGGAGCCGTTTAGTTACGTTTTCTGTCGGACGTGTCGTTTCAAACCTAATTATCTAGTAATAAATTAATGCACGGCATTTTCTATTATTGTATCCGGTTAATCAACTAAGACAAGTTTATTTCTGAGGTTGCTGTTGGTTAAGGCAACGTGTCGAATAATGAACAAACTCGCTCCGTCCTGTCACAGTCGCGGACAACCGTCGTTAATTTGATGAAAACAAGAACTGAACTTTCAGGTCAACTAAACCGTTTGCATAAATCCTTATTTTAATTTGAATATTGCTTCCAGCGGTATCAAACGACTGTACTATACACGTTCCGCTAACTATACTGTACCACTCTATTGATTTACTATACATTGCAGAATCTAGTGCTAGAATGTGCTGTTGGCTAATGTATTGAACCGCCTAAAGAAAAAGCCGGGGCACAGTTTCTGCGATTGGTTTTTTATGGTGCTTAATTTTCTTAAGAACAAAAGTTTGACAACTTACATGCAATATTCACAATAAGATTTCATTCTGTGAACACAACTTTCAGTCATGTGAGACTTCTACTAAGATATATTCTTTTATAGTACAACAGTTTAATAAAAATTAAAGGTTCGCCTAAGCTAAGGATTTTAGATGGGTACTAAGAGTTCTGTGGTCTGTAGGAATTAGTTGCTAAGTTTTCCGTCCTATTTACTGAAATTTAAGAAAAAATATGATTACTAATATAGCACTCCATAAAATGCTATTTTTACATCGATGGAAACAACATGAGTTGAGCAATCTTTGGAAAATTCATGCAAGGAAATACCAGTTCGTGAATTGGAAACATAATTTTTTACAAGATAAAAATAGAACGTAATAGAACGACGACGTATAACATTTAGAACTATGCCTACTTCTGCAAGGAGTAGGCCTTTCATATCACACACATATCTGCGAAAAAAGTTACAATACAATTTTATTTTTGTATCTACGTTAGTTTACTTTAAAACACAACCTTCTACTTATAATCACATGCGCGCGCGCGCACACACACACACACACACGTTCCAAACATCAACATGGTCCAAACATCCTACAAGAACAACTTACTATAATTTTTCATAGACGTTTAAAGGACTGCGCAAACATTTTGAAAAGTGGATACGTCACAAGGGATACGAAAAATATAACAGTAATGAATGTAAAAATTATAGGGCTGTCGGACTATAATAGTATTCCACTCTGTAGGGTAAACATATGGCAGACGCAAAGGGTAGAAGAGGGAGGACACATGGATGCGGAATCTGTGTGTGTGTGTTTTGAGAGGTGATTGTGAGAGCTGGAGGATTGGTTTCATAGAAAGGTTGTAACGCACAATTCAATAGGGTGAATTTCACTTTTATTTATTGTACACATTTAAGTGTAAAAATTATAGTCTATTTCTGGAAATTTTAATACAAATCAAAACTAATATTAGAAAAATATTGTTCTTTAAGTTATTTGATACTTAAATCAAACTCTACTGTCTTGATTATATATAACAAAATGTCTTTACTGATTACATATATAAATAAATTAATCAAATGATTAGGGATCTTTCAACTGTTCTGTAATTTTAGTGATTGTCTGTGTACTTGTTTAAAATTAATTGTTCTGAACCAAGTTCAAATTAACTTATTTATACTTTCCTAAATAAGATTTACTGTAGCGAAGTCTCCGATGTCCCACGTGCATGTCGCTCCGCCAGGAAAGTACTTCTCCAGGATCGTCTGTGGGGTTCTTATGATTGATAAAAAAGTCTCCAGACGCACGTCGCTGTCGAAAATTTTTAACGTGATAGTTGCACACACTCTCTCAGTTTCAATACCATAGTTAGACTGCTGTTACCACGTAGGCTATCTCTCGCTCGCTGGTGTATTCTTGATATCAGTCACATTAACACATTTACATTGATTTCTTACATTTAATTTATTCTGGAATATATAAAAACAGTGTACCTCCGTCATCTAGCAAGGTTTCCTAAATCACATACTTCATTAGGCCTAAAGCCCAATTCCGAAACTAGCTGAACCCATTGACCATGTGTTCGTTAAATAATAAATTTGAAAGAACGCACATGCTTTAAAATGAATGTACTTTGCAAATAATGAATGTATTATTAAGTAATCTCTCTCTCTCTCCCTCTGTTTCGTATCAAATAATTGGTTTCTATTGTAGTTTTACAATATTTGCTAGTTTCATACCACAACTCAGTGGACTACAAATACTTAAATATACTTCGCCATCGTACTTATAGCTCTACTATACGTTTTCTAATTTTCAACATTTCCTACTAATCCTTCATCACATCACATGAATACACTGTATGAGCATGACTGACCAAACTTGAGTTTCCCTTGTTGTTAAAACTATTTTGATCTAAAAGGTTGAGTTGATTAAATGTCTGAGATCCATGTAGAAAATCAAAAGACAGTTTTGATAAAAATAGTTCTATTTAGAAAATGATATGTACCTATGTTGAAATGATCTTGGTGCGTTCTGAATTTTCTACGACTTTATGGAATTGGCTATTTATAGATTGTCACTTTTCATTATGTAACAGTAGTGTATATACTATATGTCTGCAACTTCCGATTATGTTGAGTTAGAGGTTATTTTGTTTTCTACTACGTCACTGAATACACACACATATTTACATATAATATCTGAAAATACTGCAGTTGAATATTTTATTTTGGAAAGGACTTTTGATTACTAAGCTGTATACAGTTATCTGAAGTGCTCTCGCAGAATAAGAAAAGTAAAAATAATTACATATTTATTTCATTATTGATTATTTATTTACTCTCTCATTCTCTCTCTCTCACACACACACACACAACGTTCTTTTTTTACACTCCATGTAGTCACGAAATAAAGTATTTGATAAAGTTAATTAATTCATTAAACTGTTAATTTCTGTTTTGAACGATACCTCTCTCTTCCATATTCCTAAAGCTAGCAGAATTTTACGCGTAACTAGTGACTTCGGTAACACTCTATCGGCGTAACATAATGGGATGTAGCAGTAATCGTTGTATACTGTCAGAAAAAAATATTAAATTCATGATTCTTTGCAGACATTCTTAACATGCACACATTCATACTTAACATCAATGTGACAGGATAGAGTTGTTTGAACACTGAAAATTGTTAAGAGTGACAGACGTAACATTTCTGAACACTACAGGTATTTTTAAACTTTATTTTTCTGTAAACAAAATATATAAGTTTCTTTAGACGTACGTTGCTGATGTCTAGACGTGATTATATTGTAATAAACAAGGTAATAATGTATATGAAGTTGAAGAAATCACAGTATAGGGCTGACATCTGACAGTGGCATTCAAATGAAAAAAATATGGCCCTTACTTTCAGCTATCGATACTTTTCAATGTAATTGACAGCTATAATAAGCAAATTTCCTTCCATAAACAAGTACCTGATTCCAATCTAAGGACCAATAATCCGGAATTTTTCTGGCTCTGTCTTTTAAAAGTTTATGTTTATATCTGTCGTGTCATCGTTAGTTAAACTTAATCACTGTGAATTATTTACTTGTAAAATGCCAATTTACATTAGTGAAGTTTATACAAGTATGTTGACACGTTCGGACAAACTCCGTTATAGAATAATTGTGGCGGACAGTGGAGTGCCTTTTGACTTCCTTATTCTATCGACCTCCAAGTGACAGGTGTCAGCAGTAGTCACCATTAGTAAGGTTTCTGTTTTTTATTCCCTTCAGCAGGTAGTAAGTTACTAACTTATGTTGTGTATAGCCTTAGCGGCTGATTGAGATTTCTTGGACAATGAAATATCTAATTCCATAGTATTAAACAGAATTAATAAAAAATCATAACGCATTTCAATAGTAAAAATAATTACTCTGAAGACATTCTAGGAACGATACTTAGATACTTACAGTTCGTCCAAAGTAAATCACGTATAAGGTATAGAGTTGGCGGATGACTTCCTTCCTGGCTGGGTAATCTAAGTGAATTGTTCGGACTTACTTTGAGCTTTCAAAATACTTAAAAAAAATTAAAGTACTCATAATTTTTCATTAACTTAGGTACGAAAAGTTTTCAAATACGGAAGTATGAAAAACAACTCTTATAAAAATATTTTTTGATCAACTATAAATCAAATATTTTTCGTCTAAAACAATTCTAGATCAAATTCATGATTTATTTTCTGTAGGACTAAAAAAGAAACGACAGCCTATTTGTTAGAAATTATGAAATAAATTTCTAATGTTTAATGTAAAATTTATACATTTGTTTTGAAAACTATATTTCTAATGTTCATGATGTGGGAAATATTAATAATTATATTTAATAATTGTATCCAGTTCTATTGTAAGACATGAAATAATTTTTAAATGATAATTATGATATGAGATATGAGATAATTTTTAAAGAATTTCTTCTACGTAAGATTAACTTGTTCGTTTGCGTAAGTCAAAAGAAAATGGAAGTTTAGACTTGTTTATGACCCAATCATTTGTTGTTCGTGATTCAAATTTAATTTGATGGCAATTAAGCGCATGCAAATAAGCCATAAATTGCAATAAATATCTGCAACCACAATGGCGACTACAATAATGACGATAATGGTGAAAAAGGTAGTGTTATGGATGTTTTCTTGTTCTAAAATTATGTGGTGGTAAAGTACTGCATAAATAAGATAAGAATGAGTTTTGTAATGTGTGTAGAGAGATATACTCAGAGGGTGAAACGTAATTAACTGATACGCACTTGTCTAGTAATAGACTAACACGTAACTAGTCCTCGTAGCGGCAAACTGTAACGTGTAAAATCAAAGATAACAAATGACTATGTTCTAATAAAAACGACAGGCAATTCAAAGTGACTGCAATTAATAACCAACTACATAAAAGATCGTGAATGCCTGTAAATTGATCGAAATTGCCTGTCTCCGCTGCTTTGTATATTGCGAACTAGTGTCAACGTCGACATCGCCAGTGACGTAGCATTAACCCCGCAGATGACTGGGAAGTATTAATCCATACGAACTGGTTGTGTTATAATTGCGTCAGGAATTAAGTTACCAATTTTTAATTGCTTTATAACAAGCAGATAGAAAGCGTCTGCTAACTATACATTTACTTCTTTGCAATTTCCACGAATTATCGTGGATATATCCACGATCTACACTGTTCCGATGTCGTGTCTTATCAACCAATTCCTCTTATATCCGATCCTTGACTCGTTTACTTATAGACGTTCACTCTAGATTCTTGTCTTCTCCTTTTTACATAAACCTTTAAAAACTGGTCGGTTACCGTAACTTAAAAAAACTGACAGTTGACCGTTTGGAGTGCTGTAGTTTTTGGTCATCTCTTTGAATGGTAGAGGCCACTTGAATCTTGGTATGCTATTATGTAAAATATACTATGAGTAAAGTCTATTGACGGTATTGAGCAGTACACTGTACCAAAAGTCTACTTCTAAAGTTGTTCTCATTTATATTCTACTTATGCTGCCTCAATACTGGACTCATAGTAATTTTAATAGGGTACGTTTGCATATAATTTATCACAACATAGGGGCAGCCAAATTACAATCTGTAGGACTAACTTTAGCTAGAAGTTGAGAATCGCCCAGTTTCCAATACGATTTGATATGACACTATTTAGTCCTACGCATTTATAAAAATGTATTCTTAAATCTTCTTTGTTTTGAAAGTAGGCCTCTCATATCATAAACAAAAGTATAGACTGGTTCTATCAACTAATAACTGATGATAAATTTAAATAATAATATGTGCGATGCCTGGAGACTGGGGATGTTTGATTCCTCCATTCTGTAGTGTACACTACATTAGGCTATATATATTTCAGGAGGTCATTATCATATACATGGTGCAGTGGCGTAATTACAAAGCAGCTAATGGGGGTTAACCCCCTTTAATTACAATTCAGAATAATAAGTATGAATTTTTAAAACACGGAAATTTAAATAATATTTGTTTTTTATTATTAAAATATATACGAATCACGTATACTTTAAGTTTATTTTAAAATATTTCAAGAGCTTCATGTTTGTTTTACAGATTTTGAAAATGTGTTTGACAGAGTGCGTAAGGAAAGATGAGCGGAGACTTTTGCACAGTATGAGGATTGACGGGAAAACAACAGATATTGAGAGCTGTATACAAAAACAATAAAAGAATATATGAGTGAATACGAAGAGTCCATACAAGAGTTGGAGTTAAGAAAGGCAGTATCCTAAGTTTGCTACTACTCTCTGTGGCCTTAGATGGAGAGTTGAAAAAAGTAAAAACCAGAATGAAAAAGCTAAGATTAAGTTTCTGGAGATTGGGGAAATCACAGTTAATCGGATTGGGCTTTGCTGATCGAATTATTTATTGTGGTGGAATCCGAAGAATTATTGCAGGGTAATTTGATTATCTTGGATGAAGAACTGGAGAACTATAGTATAATAATAACTGTAACCAAGACGGAGACGATGATAACAGCAGACACAATCAGAACACACAATAAATAACTAAAAGGTAAAATATTTACGATTTTGGTCTTGATCACTGCCGAGAATGGTATAGTTGACCACTGGCAAGTTATTTAATGTCAAAAGTACATTAGAGTTGAAATGCTCAAGATGATTGTCAGATACACTCTCCTTCATTGTTATGTAGTTAAGTTAGCCCATGATAGAAAAACATAAATCAAGGGTCAACGCCATGACAATGAGATTGTTTAGAGGAATTAAAGGAAAACTCATGACATATATGATAAGGAGTGAGATTTACCGACAACGTAAAGACAGAATCTTTACAGGAGAGCATCGTAAAGAATTAGATAAGATGACTGGAACATATATTACGTCTACATGAGGATAAACTAACTAAGAGAGTATTTGAGTTTTTTAAAACTTGGGGAAGGACAAAAGTGGAAGATCTAGGAGAATATGGAAAGTTTATGTAAAAGAAGAAGAGAAGGAAACGTTCTTGAATGGGTGGGAGTAAGGGATATGGTAAGGAAGAAAATGAGCTGTAGAGGTTTATGTAAGAAGAAAGGGTATATGAAGTAACGGAATTGTATGTTATATGTAAGTAGTGTTACTGCACTGCACTGTACAACGAATGCACGAGAGTAGGGTGAAAATTCCAGGCCTGGCAGGGTGAAAAGTTTAATCGTGTTGTATGATTTCATTCGTTGTAGCATGGTTATAACATAATGAGTTGTTTATTATTGGTTTCACAGTCCAAAGAAGTAAGCCCTCGAGCTTCATTTTAACAATGGATAGATAGGCTTAACTATGAATAAATATTTTGTAAAAGGCTTAACTGCAACCGATATAAAAAAACGGATTCAACGTTGGGAGACTCTTCCCGATCGAATACAATGGTTAAGTGCTGCGTTGCTGAATTAAAGATGGGTCGAACAAGCACCAGTGACGACCCACGTGTTGGGCGTCCCATTGAAGTGACCGCCAGAATAAAATAGAAAAAAGTCTTCAAAATCGTTTTGGCAGACCGTATAATGAAAGCGTGCTAGACAGCAGAGACTGTTGGTATATCAGCGGAACGTGTGCGCAATATCTTTCACGAATATATGTGTATGACAAAGCTGTGCGCTAGATAGATACCGCGTTGCTGACACTTGAACAATATATGTGTATGAGAAAGCTGTGCTGACACTTGAACAATATATTTTTAATTATTTATTTATTTAATTATTAATTAATTATTTAATTAATTAAATTATTTAATTATTAATTTAATCAATTTAATACCTTAGAATAACAAGAATTGTTTTTCCGTGTTAACTAGATTATAAAATATAATAATCGATTAGTGGTCTTCCATTATTTAATGAGTGTAATCCTTCAATTCTGTTATTCTCTTCTTTTCTTGGAGTCCAGGTGTCAAATATTATCTGAAATTCTTCTATCTGTATGTTTACTAATAAATAAAAAGCAAAAACTATCATATTCAACGAATTTATTAATGTTATCGAGACTAATCGATTTTGTTCACTATGTTATTTAGTTATTGTTTATTTTACGCGTATACAGAACTTGTGAGTACAGATATTAACTCTGCACGTAAAAATAAAAAAAATGAGATAGAAATGAGTATTCCGTGTTACAGGAATACTAAAAGATGAAAAAACCGTTATCTCGTTTATAGTAGACTCAAAAAGTAAATTATAAATTCAATCTGAAACTGTTTTAGATGAAAAAATGACCGATAGTTGTTCTGAAAGCGTGTTATGTTGTGTTTAAACAATTTCCATAAATTTGCCTATTTAATAAGATTTACGAGCCATCGGGGAACAAGGAAAGAAAATTATCAACCATCACCAGTTAACAGCTGAACGGTGATTACGATGAAATTGTTTGTGAAAATCACCAGCGCCGTTGGTATTTGATAATTGAGATGTCTGCCGCTGTAACGGCCCGTGTAGTAGATATTAACCGCATTTCTCAAAAATCGCCCGCTCGTAATTTCTGTTTTTAACCTTTACAGAGTATCATTTAGTTAAAACAACATAAAGACTTCATTATATAAATATCATAAAGCATTATGAAAAGTTTCATTATAATTATAGAAAGATATCACACATCATAACTGAGTGATTTAACAGGTCACCATTAACTTGAGAAAGTCGCGCGCGCGCGCGCACACAAACACAATCTGGACAAGTAAAATTTTCGGTCAGTTATTTCTGTTTGTGACCAAGACCTGAAGATGTCCTCGGCAGAGTGAGCTATATCATTTCTTATTCTCGACAAGCCAAGCGGTGTCATGAAGAAGCGGCGTACAACTTTACCACTTTCTGGCTTCGCTTGGACTGTGTTTATTAGCAAACTCTCTCGATTAATCATCTGCTGAGTCTTTCCTGCCAGTTGACCTGTCTCTGTATGGCTAAGCTCATAGTGTTGGCGTGCCGATGATTTAGACTGACATCTTTGTTTCATGGTGATTGATGCAGAGCATATGTGTTGAGTAAATAAAGTTGGTCATTACGCAGCATGTAAAGGAACACTTGTAATCCAGCAGGTTATGAGTCTCTTTCGCTTGTAACGCAAAGACCCTCTAATATGTGCTTTTCCAAAATTTTAATAAGTTACAGTTGACCAGCAGTCACCTGTATAATTCTATTAACAATAATATTTGCCTTTTATTTTCCTTATATAAAAATTGTAGAAAGAATAGATTACATGTTTGTAGATGTTTGTTTCAAAATTTATAAGATTTTTTGAGATTTGGTGTTGTGGCTAGATGTGCGCCACAACGAGCCATTTAATTTAGCGTAGGAATCAGTAAACTTTTAATGATATTCTTTATAAAAGCTATTATAAAACTACTGAGGTTCTTTGGGAAGTAATGTTAAATTATTTTATTCTTTTTGTTCTATGATATGTTTACACAGAGTGCGGCAGGATAAGAAGCTATCTGAATGTAACTGAATTAATTCTTGTTGATTAAAATGGAAAAAAAGCAGTTGGTTAAGGTGTCATCGATTTTGATCAGATGTTAACAATACAGGTTTGGTCAAAAAGTTCGTGCAATTTTGCAATTTCCACCGCTACAAGTGTCCGATTAAAAAACTGTTTTTATATGATGTTGGTATACATGTTAGTGACAATCGTCTAAAATTTTAACCCTATTTGGTACATAGTTTAGATTTCACAGCTAATTGAGTAAGTCGTCCTTGGAAGTATTAGCCGATTTTTTTGTCATTTTACAATGCAAGATTGAAGAACGTGGATTAAATTTTGTGTAAACTGTGAGATAAACTGCTCTGTCCTGGTAAACGTGTTCAGAAGGCTTCTGGCGAGACTGTTGTGCGTGAACAATCGGTTTACAAGCTTCAAAGACTGCTTTAAATGAGTTGAAGATTGTGGTTGTCAGATGAAGATTATGTTTTTGTGTCCCACGAAATTTAATCGCTAGGCGCAGTAGTGAATAAAGAGTACTATTCGGACATTTTACGGCATTTTTATGAGGGTATTCGTAGAAAACGGCCAGATTTACAGAAGAATAATTTATGAAAACTGCAGCCCGATAATGCGCCTGGGGGTAATTTTGCTAGGCAAAAGAAAACGTCATAATGATGACACGGCAACTGCCGTCATAATGATGACACAAGACGTGTCCCAACGCGATAGTTCCTCCTCCCAATATGATAATTTCCACGAAAGGACAACGATTCGCGACCCTTGAAGACATAAAACGAAAATCACTAAGCAAGCTCAAGGCTGCACCAAAAAGTCCATGCTTGAAATATTTTGAAGACTGCAAAACGGCTGGCTTAATCGTGTTACATTCTACTAAGACCATTTTGAAGGGGGCAGTATAAGTTTCGATGAATGAAGCCATACTTTTTAAAATAAACAAGAACAGGTTGAACTTTTTGGTCAAACATCGTAAATTAATTACGTCTGACTTAGGTCGTAACCAGTAAATGTTTCTACTGTAGTTTGTTATAGTACTTAGGCTGTGGTTTCCAGAACTGTATAATTACATAACTGAATCTACCGTAAACCAACGAATGTAATTTGCAGTTTTTTAATGTGAGGTATACAATTAAGAAAATATAGTGCTTGTTTCCGTCTAAAGTTTGCTTACGTTCTTCTATAGAGAAAAAGACCGTGTCCTATTGAGTATTTAAGACAAAACGGTTTTACGCGCTCCGTAGATGTAGGAACTATATTTGTTAGAAACATCACTCACTAGTGTGACAATGTAAACGCCTGAGAATGTTAAACGCCTGAAAATGTAAACGCCTGAGAATGTAAACGCCTGAGGTTGTAAACGCCTGAGAATGTTAAAAGTGAATTCAATTAAGGGCAGTAAAACAGGCTTTACGATTCTAAATTAACTTTATTTCAAAAGTGCAAAATATCCAGTACTGTAAATAACAATAAACAATGCCATGGGAAAATCCTGAACTGTAAAGAATTATAAGTGAATTTCATTGAGTTTCATTTTATCTCCATTGTTTTCATTACACTAAAAGTAACCTCTATTTGATTTGAGCGATTTGGTTCCATTTTATTTTATTTGGTGGTTATTTTAGCTACACGATAACGTCAAAATATTTTTTCTGCGGCATTGACCACGATAGAAACAAATTATCTCTTTCATCCATTGTCTCCAGGGGACGTAATTCATTACCTTGCAAAGCAGGGAAAACTTCTATGTAAACAGATGTAAACGGGTTACTCCGGTATTTCTTTCCTGCACCTTTTCGTGTTTTACAATTCATCTTGGTCGACTTCTATGTGCCATCTACTCCTTGGTCACTTTCAGTAAGTCTTCTATCCTACATTTTTAAACATAAGATTCAATGGCCTGCTATTATTGTAAGTAATATAATATCCCTACCTTCCATCTCCGTCACATACTCCTGTTCACACCTACACCTGCATCTAATTTGTAAATACATCTGATTATATAAATTGTAAATTTGTTTTTATCCCTAATCCTAGAAACGTTTAAGCGGTTATGAGATAGTAATACAAACATGGAGGTGTCAAATTAGACACTATGGTTCTGTTTCTACCGCAAACATCTTGTTCTCATTCTGTCACTTACGTTAAAGTTTAATGGTAAAAAATCGAGCTGTACTCTTCCTTACTAAAACGTATCTACCACGGAACCGGTGTTACCCTGCTCCTTTCAGAATACGACTTGCTCACCGCTTACGGTTTTACTGTACCAGTAGGACAGTCATTTAGTTTTAAAAAACCATCAACTAAGTTCAAGTAATGACAGTTAAACATTTTTTTATTTTATCCCATAAAAAGGCAGTAAAACGTGTTTACGACAATTCAAATACTCACGTTTTATGGTCAGTTTATTACTGTCGGTTGAAGTGTTGAACTTAACGTGCTGATAATTTCGTTTTACGCGTTTCTTACGTTGCGTTTTGGCTCTCTACACACGCATTAAGTTTCCGTTAACAAGCCGTTGGGTGACGCCTATGTAAATGAACACACGTTCTTATTCACTCCCACATACTCTTTGAATTGCACAGAATACCGTTCGGTCGTCTGAATAAGAACAAGCACACACGCACGCGCTCTTAAATGTTTATACATGATGACTTATAAGCAAATTATAATTATTTCCTTCGTTAATTAGGTATAAAAATTAATTATTTAGTAATAAATAATTAATTTTCCTATGTCCATAAGTTTTCCTACTTTTCTGAGAAAGCCTGTTATTAGGGTACAACGTAGGCTATACTTGTTTTTTAAAACTTAACGAATTTGTATTTGTATGAATTGGATATATTGAATAATTTCTAAGTACATTTTGTTTAACTTGTCACCGATCTTACCGGAAGGTGTTAAATCATCGATGTATTTGTACATTAATAAATGGGCAGCTGAGGGCTCTATGTATGTGTACATGCTTCTTGTGAATTCTAGTAGACTGGGGGGATGGTGAATCTACAAGAACCCCCGTCCCCACTAAGCACACACACAGGAAGAGAAAATTTGGCCCTTCGGTCTGGGTTCGTCACCCAGGAAACAACGTTATGGCTTCTCCACAGTCATAGTGGGTTAAACGATATCTCAACTGAAGTATACAAGATGCTACGAGTTGTAATGAGCAGTATTGAGGTTACGCAATAGACCAGAAATAGAAAAGAAGGTCGACGTGCTTCAAAGCTTCGGGAATTCCCTATTAAATCTGAAATCGTACCCGTTGCAAAACCAGTTTCGGGTGTGTGTGAGTTTGGAACGAACATCTGTTCCATTTGCATACCATCGCAGATGTCTAGATAAACAACACTTGTTCACATAAATTCTGGCAAGGAAAGCAATCGATGTATGGTATGCATATAAACTGCACTCGAGGTGTTAAAATTATTTATTGCCTGCGCTCTCTGCGCTTCACTTAAAGAAAATATTTGTTCTTTATAAAAAAAGAAAGGACAATTTCTCGACCGATTGGAAATTGGCTCAGTTATAGTGACACAGCTCTACAGTGACAAAGACGGTCGTGGTGGCGCGCTCACACACACACACAATCACAAACATTTCAAGTACAAAAATTCTTGTTACTTGTAAACTGTTTTTTTGAAAATTGGTGTGTTCGCATTTCGTTTTACGGTAATCACAAGACATTTCATATACAGTATTTAATTTATTTCGTGGGCTCAAGAAAGTCCATGTGTCTTGTATCAAAATTACTCTTTGCTATACGCTTCCATAATTGAGGCCAATATGTAAGGAAAAAATTTACGTATTTAAGATACTTTTGTTGGTGACATTTTTGGAGCAATTAACATGAATAACAAACTATATACTGGCGACACTGCTCTTAGAAATTCAGTAGAATAAGCGGTAAAACTATTTAGTTATATGTGCCTCAATAAATGTGTTCTTCCTCAGAGATTCATATTAGGGTTAAAGGCTGAATTTTGGTGAAGGTTGTCTCTTTAGTCTAATTTTTTACGAAGGTTGTCTCTTAATCCAAATTTTCAGCTACCGATTCAGGATTATTTGCGTTTCCTTCTCAGGTTTGTCGCTTTTTGCAATTTTTCCAGTTTTCACCATATATTAATGTGATTGATTGTACATGTGACTGTTAATGTGATCAATATTCACTCTGCACACTCATCTTATATACACAGAAGGTCCTCATAAAGTAGTTTTCCCATCCATCATGACCTAATATTTTTATTTTCGTCGCTTTTAATAGACTTGTCTCTTCCATCACTTATCTAACTTTCAATTGACCCTACCCAGTCTACTGTACACGTAATTATTCGTGCTGTAGCAACTTTGCTTAGCTACGCTTTAGTTTGTACTGTTGGATAAAATGTGAACACTTTGAAGTAAGACATATATTTATTTTGACTAAAACTATGAAACATGTTTAACAACGCTTTCGTCAATGGTAATCTGAGACTTTTTGATCACTGTTAGTGTAGCCACTTAAGATTCTACGACTGAGACATCCTCTATTAATGTCTGACAGTTTTAGTTACAATAACTATGTTCAAGCAGAAAAGTATAGTTTTTCATTACAACAGAAACTTTGGCTTAGATCTTCATTTCTTCATGTAGGTGATGGTTTAACAACTTTTTTCTCGATTTCATTGCTTACTCTCGAGGCTTATCGGTATTATTTCATAGCTTGATGTTATAACAGGTAATGAATTACGTACGTCAGAATTCCGTAGACATTTATATCGGTACTTTTCTGTCGGCAGTAAGCTTGAATTAGAACGGGCCTTTGTGTGATGACCTACATGCATTCGGAATATTTTTAAACGCATACTCATATTAAAATTATTAGTTGTTGAACTAATTATGTAGTATTAATTATAAATATTTTTCGTTTACCGTAAGGGGAACAACAAGTTTGCCTACTACAGAATATTAGTGTCCTGATTTTTCAGTCAATATCGTTTTCTGTAATGTAATTATTAAATTATTTTGTCTATGATAATGTCGAACGGAGGTAGTTTTAAGCTTTCCTCTTACGCTTCATATGGATATTGAAACAGAAATTTGACTGGGAATATTACATTTGCTGCGAAGAGGTCGAATATGAGAGTTATAATCAATTATTTATCGTTATTGTTTTCATGGAAACATACAAAAAATACGGTCATTTGAAAAATTACAAAGGAGGAAGCAGGTGACATACTTAAAAGATTACGGTGTTCTTGAGAGATTTCTTACTAATACAAGAAAGTAAAGGAACTCTGGTATTATCAGTTTTATTGCTTAATGCGGTACATTGATGATGAACGCTCAATTTTGCAAAAGAACTAATGCTATAATGTTAGTGCTAGAGAAGAATATTTTAAACTTCATTCACAGTAAGTTGTGTCTTTTATATAAGAAGTAAGAGTTTTATTTTTCCTCACAAGTAATAATGTACTCAGCCATCGTCAAACACTTTACAGATAATAACAATTAGGTAAAACACGTCGCCAAAGCTCCAATCAAACGAAATAAAAGAACTTGCTAATGACTGTTTATATTGACGTATGAGAAACGTAGATTATAAGGGAATGTAAGTAAGAAAGGGATACGTAAGGAAGCAGGAATTCTTAAGAGAATAATAACACAGACTTGCTTACTTAAATTATCTCATCAGATTCATTATTAGCATACCTTTTTCTACACATAGACCTAAGAGACTTATATTCTCCGTATCTCTGTTACCGTAATATAGTATAGGATTAAAATCTAAACTTTATTATAGCAGTTACTTATGTGTTATTCCATATTTTCTTGAATTTTTCAAATTGCTTACCGAGATTTGTTTATGTCTCAATATTTTCTTTTATTTCCCAATTTCCGCTTCTCATTTTAGACTTTTTGTATTGGTCATGTCTCTTCCATACGTTGTAAGTGTCCTCACCGACACCATTTTTTCCTTCTACAAATACTCCTGTAGATAGTATCACTTAGTATATTGTAGTTTCCGATTTCTCATTATATCATTTTTTTTCGCTTCTTAGGTGCAACATCTCAGATACTAAACATTTTGCTTTTCATGATTCGGTGAATAACTAGAGGTATTCATATTAGTCTATAAGTCGCCTTAATTACATATGTATTTCCTTTTCATGTAATTTAGGTCTATTTGTTACATATGAAATTATTATTTATAACACGTTAGAGTTTAAAACTCTAACGTTTCTTTTGTTGATTTACATTTCTTGCGTCACTCTATTATCTAGTATCACTCATAGATATAGAATATAAAACTTGCTCTATCTTCGTTCTTTAGATATACGTATTAAAATCTTTCCTCTCTTCTACTGCAGTAATCACTTTGTCTTGCCTTTGTTGGTTTCCATTATTCTCTCTTCCTATATTATGTTTGCATTTCTAAGTTTTTCTTTAAGTCTGTTTCATTTGTAACCATCGTCAGCCAGTGGTTCCTTTGAAGTATTTTTTTCATTCTAGTGTTGTATGTTCTAAGCTTTCTTCCTTACCTGCTTGGTGAACACTTTTTACTTAACTCGTCTGTAAGTATTACTATGGGCTCAGGACCGTCCATTGTTTTAGTCTTCGTTTGTTACAAATACAGTTGGTGTTCATGTTGTGGCCTATGACCAAGTTATTGTTGTTCGTACAGTTTTTACTTCCATGTTCCTTAAGGAAATGGAAGTATGGTGATGGCAAAAAAAATCGTGTTCGAGATTATTGCAGAATATGATTGTACTACACTCAAAACATGAAAAAAAGTCATTTTTCGAAAAGTGTCTGTGTGTGTGTCTGTAGATTGTTTTCTATGGCAAACGATAACAGCCGCAAATTCAAACAGAATCAAATAATTGTTTGCATACAACCCTGATTTGTAGAGTACTCACGAGCTATTGTTTTTGGTAAAGATCGGTTGAGGGAAAGGGGTAGTTTACCTGCAACGGTTTTTTTTATCAAGGATAATTTTGTTTGTTTGGCAAACGATAACAGCCGCAAATTCAAACAGAATCAAATAATGTTTCGCATACAGCCCTGAATTGTAGGATTCTCAAGATCGGCTGGTTTTGGTAAAGATCGGTTAAGGGAAAGGGGTAGTTTACCTGCAACGTTTTATGTTTATACAAGGGTATTTTCTATGGCAAACGATAACAGCCACAAATTCAAACAGAATAAAATGATGTTTTGCATACAGCTTTGTATTGTAGAGTTCTCAATACCTATTGGTGTTGGTGAAGATCGGTTAAGGGAAAGGGGTAGTTTACCTGCAACGTTTTATGTTTTAAAAGGGTATTTTCTATGGCAAACGATAACAGCCGCAAATTCAAACAGAATCAAATAATTGTTTGCATACAGGCCTGAATTGTAGAGTACCCAAGACCTGTCGTTTTTGGTGAAGATCGGTTAAGGGAAAGGGGTAGTTTACCAGCAACGGTTTTTTCAAGGGTAATTTTTTTCTATAGTAAACGATAACAGCCCCAAATTCAAACAGAATCAAATGATGTTTTGCATACAGCTTTGTATTGTAGAGTTCTCAATACCTATTGGTGTTGGTGAAGATCGGTTAAGGGAAAGGGGTAGTTTACCAGCAACATTTTATGTTTTAAGAAGGGTAATTTTTTTATATGACGAACGATAACTGCCGTAAATTCAAACAGAATCAACTAGGTTTTTGCATACCTTTTTGAACTAAAGAGAACTCAAGGTCTGTTGATTTTGTTGAAGATCGGTTAAGGGAAGGGGTAGTTTATCAGCAACGTTTTATGTTTTAAAAAGGGTAATTTTTTTATGACGAACGATAACTGCCGAAAATTCAATGAGAATCAAATAATTTTTTGCACTCTTTCCTGAGTTGCAGAGAGCTCAAGGTCTATTGATTTTGGTGAAGATCAGTTAAGGGAAAGGGGTAGTTTACCTGCAACATTTTATGTTGTAACAAGAGAAATGTTTCCATGACGAACGATAACTGCCGCACATTCAAACAGAATCAAATATTTTTTTGCATGCTTCCCTGAATTGTAGAGGACGGAAGGTCTGTTGATTTTGGAGAAGATCGGTTAAGAGAAAGGGGTAGTTTGCCTGAAACATTTTATGATTTAGCAAGAGTAAAGTACTTAATTTTTATAAATAAAGTATCCTGATAAGAAGCTCATAGTAATCCACTGTAGAAACGTAGATGAAATATCTATAAATGAAGAGGTTGGGTGAACGGGGTGGGGGTAATTTTCTATTATTAAAAATTATAGTTGAAGGTGGAGGGGAGAATTTTTTATATGTGTACTACGTTATCGGCAACAAAGAAGTAGTTTTTTGTTAAAATTGCTTCCCGGGCTCTTTAGCCGTAGTCCAATGTTTTCTGCAAAACCAGACTTTTCGGCAGTGCCATCGACTGCCATCAACGGTGAAAATCGAGTGCGAAAACGTGAGGTGGTATACGTTAGTGACCACAGTACTGTGGTTAATGCTGAAACAATAAGTAGAAAGACGTAGTTTCTATGGAAATATTTCATTTCGAATATGATTTTAAATATAAATCTTAGAACATGGAAGTCATGTATGGTTATTTTTTTTTTTAAATAATACCGATATTTTTATTATTCGAATAGCTTTCCATTTGTGCTTCATTCATTTACAATCTTTGTAATATTTGTTGTACTGTTTCAAATGGTTTTCCCCAGTTTACTAATCTTAAAGTATTTTCTTTTCACCTTGTAATGTTTTATACACCAGCTCTTTTACTGTGAATACGGGATCTTGTATGCCCCTTCTACCCCTGAATATACGTAATTTATTATATTTCAAACGTGTTTTGTACCCTTTTCCTCTCACTCTTGTAAGTCTAATGTGCATTTTCTTATCCCCATTTTTGAAAAGTGTATGTACAGGAGAATTAGATTTACATAACAGAAACGTTTTTAGTTAGATCTTACCAATGCCTATTTTATTCATAACAAAATTTGTAATCAAATGAAAGCGTAATGTGTTAACTAGAAACATTGTAAATTTTTCTCAAAACTATTTAAAATTTATGTACATTGTTTAATTGTCATGAATTGACATCTCTTTCGCCATTTATCCACCGACTTTACTTATTTTCTCGCCTAGCCAAAAATGTTCTGCTTACCTACACTTTATTTTCTTAATTTGTAAATAGGCCTGTTATAATTCTATTCTACTTTGACGTGTATTCACTAAATTGTTTTGTTTTTTCCTTTGCTATTACTGTGCCTTATGTTTTCCCCGTTCATTACAGAATTTTTAAAACTCCAATATTCACCGTACATGCATGCGCGTATTTTTTAAATTAAAACGTAAATCATACCTTGTAAAGATATTTCATATAAAGTCATCTATACTACGATTTTTTGTAACTGTTAGCATGAAAAGTTGTCAACCAGATTCGTCCATTACAATTTACCGACACTAACATTTAAATAATGTATAAAGAATTTTTTAGTACTTAGAAGTACACCTCTAGGTATTCCAGTCGGTGATTTTTTAGTTTTTCATCCAAGATGCATTTCGGAACAGTTGTGTTCCATCTTCAATTGGATCATTTAGTAAACTTACATAACATTTATAAAAAATTTCCACTCAGGTGAGCGTCGTCACAGGTACATATAACACGCAACATAAAACACAACACTTAAACATTTTAAAAAAATTTTAATATAACGTTAATATTACAACGAAAACCGAATCCAAACGGACGATTTAAAAAATCGTGAGTCGGCTTCCGTATGACGTGTGGGCAACAAGTGCTGGCCAGCTTCGGTTTTTGTTAACAGCACGTTAGAAGATATTAATGAAGCAATATACGGTAAATCACAATCAATATTAATATTTCATAAGTACCTACCGAATTTTATCCTACAAAAATTAAGCACTTCATGATTCTGTATTCTGCAACAGGTTTGTAATCTGAATGTTAGTTAAAACATGAGAAATTTAAAAAAAATGTACTGTTACATAAACATAAGTTTAAAATTTTAATTTTGTAAGTTTATGTTTCAAAATCGATTTTTAAATCTAGTCTTATTTTTTAGGAAGTCAAGTGTAACATGGGCGTTATATTTCCATTATACAGAATAGGTTGCTCCTATCAGTACTGAATTTAAAAGTCAGTTGACGACTGAAGCGCGTCCATTAGCTGTGATGTGTCAGCCAGCTGACTAAGAGTAGCTGGCAGTAACTTGGACTGGGCACTTCCTGAACGAACGCCCCTCACACTGTCAGTTTTACTAACCAAATTAATTTAAAGAAATTACATGTAATAGAGAAGATTCATAACAGGCATATGTAATTCTGATTTTCATAGGATCGAGAAGCTCAAATACTAAGCTAACGGTAGAAATCTATTTAAAGATACCGTTACCCGTTGGTCTCACTGATCGTCGTACGGTGCAGTGGAAACAAAATACAGACACCAATGAAATCACTAATTACCCGCTTTAATGAATCACAAATAACAATTTGTTATCAACAAGGTAGTATCTTACAACAATTCAAGTTAAATTTGTATACAGGCAATAATATGTCAAGTACAATAATCACTTTTCACTTTTCACTTGAGACGCACTGAGTAAATTTCCCAACGTAAAACTGAGTACTGAGCGGCAGCAGTGCCTGCAGGGTTCCCAGACTAATGTTTCATAATATGCGTCCTTAACCAGCACTCGAAAACTCTAGAGGATACTTGAGTGCGGCCTTGGCAGAAACACGCAGCTGCTCGGTTACCCGGGAAACGCGTAGAACGACACCCTCCATTGTTCGAGAACGTTCCGTCGTTACAATACGTTTTCATAATGTAAAAAGCGATAGTCTTCCTTTCTCCTTTACCTCCTGTATTTCTATCAAGGCTTCGTTCCTTAGATATATTACAACGGCCACTACTGTTTTCTAGGTCTCCCCTTGGTTTCATTCGGCTTCGGAGTAACGCTGTCTTAAGGTTCTAGTGTTCTTTTTATTTTGGTAAGAATGTATTTTCCAATTATTTTAATTACAATTTTTATTTCTTCATTATTTTAATGATGAATTATGACTGCGGAACTCATATATTCATCGGTCTCTTTTACTAATCGTCTGATATCTCGAGGGTGCCATTGGCGTTAGGTTCAAGGCTTAGTACCATCTCTCCCTATTTTCCCTTATCTTTATCTGCAAAGATTCAACTTCAAATTCTCTTGTAACGTCTTTATTTTTCCCCCATTCAGGAACGAATACCCTTTTTCACTTATTACAAATTTCATTTCATCACCTTGAATAATTATATTTTCTCCCTTTTTAGTGAGATAGGGCCACTTGCATGCAGAAATGTGGGAATAGTTACCGTTTTGTAAAATTTGTTGCACATAGCCTTTATTATCTTATTTTTAGGCTTTTATGAAGCGTTCCGCAGGTGGTTCTAAATTTTTCTAACTTATTGCTCCAGTCAGTGTCATTTATGTATAATATATCACATTCCAAATAATTAAAATGACAAATTTTCTGCAGAATTTTATTGTGCACGACTATCTTGGTTTTAATCAGCTGTTTATCTACAAATGCCATAGTTTCTTTTTTTCAGCAGAGATCTTTAGCCTATAATTCTGTATGACATTTTGAAAATATCATCTTTTGTAAATGGTCTTCTGTCTTCTGCATTATGACTTATCGTTCGCATGAAGCAAGAAATTTAAGTCTGTTTCTTTTAATTTCTGCGTCAAATTTGGCTTTTCGTATCAGAAATAGTTGTCGGTGTGCATGAAACAGGTTATCCGTGCCTAACGCCTTATCTGCAGGAGAATATTCAGTTAATCTATCATGATAGTCTAAAATAATAGTTGTTTTGTAACAGTGTCTCTGAATAACGTTAATTAGTTGAGAAGGAAACCTCTTTGTTTCGTTATAATCAGAGCAGAGTACATATATAGCATTGTCAAAAGCCTTTGTTATATATGTGAATGCTAGAAACTATAGTTTCAAGTTGACTATTTTTTATTTTATTAGTTATTTTATAAAAATTGTATGTTTTTCCTCCGACATGAATAAATAAATAAAAGAAATAAACAGAAGAATAAATTGTTTATTAGCTTGATAAATAGTTAAGATGAATTTATTGAGAAAATGCTGAAGGAAATCTTAAATCAGGTACCAAATTAGGTATATTTAGAAATAACAGGAAACTAGAGAAATATGAGGCTCACATAAATATTGTATTAGTATACGTGTGAGAAATGAAAATCTTCCATACAGTAAACGTGAACTGTTTAAAATTTAAAAAGAATGTTTGTTGTAAGTGTGTGTAGTGGTGTGAATCAAACAGGTGCTTAACGTCGTGTCTACGTGGTTAAGTAACGACGAACGAAAAAATCTGTTACAGAAAAGTACTGTTTTTACGGTCGGGTTGAAGTACTTTTCGACATAACAACAGTCGTTATTTATTTTATGAAAAAAAGATAATAGTCTTTCTACAAGATTTGTAGTAAAGAAATTTCAAGCGTACGTAATGAACAGGCGATGAAAAAGATAGAACTACATGTTTCTTAGTGTACATACCACGTATGTTACTACTGCAATGAGTTATGTTTCATATGAAGAACGCTGTGGAAAAATAAGAAGAAGAACAGCAACAACGTTCACATTGAAGTATCCGACGAGGCTTCAAACGATTCCTTTATCGCGCACGCGCGCTCACGTGCGGTTTAGCTGGCTACAAGTTTTTATAACAGTATTTTAATCAAGCACAGAGATGCAGACAGACAGACAGACAGACGCGCGCGCTGTGAAATCAGTTTAAGATTGCTCAGTTTCTTCTATCCGGAACAGACATGCCGACAGTTCAGCAGGTACAGGTAATTTATTCCAAGGAAGTGGCAGTGGCAGCGGCAGCGGCAGCGGCAGCGGCAGCGTGTACTGTGTACAAAATGTGCCAAACCGAAGGAATTTCAGATTCAGTAAACGCGTTTATTTAAATTCAGTGTGTGTAAAGAGAGAGAGAGAGAGAGAGAGAGAGAGAGAGAGTGCATATAGAAAGTCAGAGACAGTGAGCGATAGGAAAGAGGAAGAGAGAGGAGATTTGAGTGTAATTCTTAGATAAATGTACATAAATAGGTAAGTTGATGGAGAATGAGGGGAAGACTCAAGCAATTTGCAAATTGATTTTGTGGTGTTTATTGAATTTGTAAAGTTTTACAGCTTGCTGGTTTACTGCGTTTCATTGAAGATTTATTTTGATAACGACATTTGGTCGCGACGCGACGTGACACGTTAAGTCCGATGTATTCAAAATTTGTTATTTAATTGCGCTTGTCTGGCTCGTCGCATTTAATGTACGTGTGGTGTTAAATTAACCAGAGTTTTTGGTGGCTCGTATCAGTAGCATACGAATCAGTAACTATCCGTCTTCTCGACACTGGTCGATTCACTAATTAAATTATCTCCACTAAGTGCTCGCACTTTACAGTAACTTGCAACATCACAAAATTTAATTGAGCGCATGCTTCGTACGGAAAATAAATAATGAGCGTGGAGTGACTGGCACTACGCTGTAAGGTGAAACCATTTCCTCACCGGCTTGATATTAGAAGACGGCTTTCAGTCTCTAAATGTTGCCGAACGCATTACCAATTATTTTGTGCAGAAAAAAATTAACATAAAAACCATCATTTATAACAATATTATTACAATGTTTATACAATAATAATAATGATCATAATAATAATTGTGATAGTAGTAGTAAGACAGCGGCAACAGCAGTTTTTATGGCAATCACTGCTTCTGGAATCCAATAACATCATCTCAAATGAATGAGTTACAAGATTGATGTATTAAAGACAATACTTAGAGACATTCCATCTTACATTTATATTGAAGAGCAATGCGCATGTCCATCATACACATTGAACGATACTCTTACCCCATGAGAAGGAGGTTAAATGCCTAGGCTTTCTCCTGGGTAAACACTTTCCGTGGCCGGAGCATATTTGCTTAAGAGCCTACAGGCTGGTTTTAAAGAAATACGTGTTCATGGGCCAAGTATCTAAATTTCCCATAAAAAATAAAGTGTTACTTTATAAATTTCTGGCAAGCCAGGGATTAGAATGTTTGCCAAACAACTAAGAGCAACCAGTAACCCCATTTACTGTGTTCCAAACTGCGTACTCCTCAGAGACTTACAGCTAGAGATATGTACGAGGTATGCTGAAAAAAAGACCGAACTATTTGTGTAGCACGTCAACCTGCGCATAGAGTGAGCTGCACAATTAAGTGCTGCTAGCGACAGGTTTTGACGCCGCAATGCCGTTTTCTCCGTCCCGTCATGATCATCAGTCTTCGAGCTACACGCGCTGTAGTGGGCACGGGCATACACCGTCCGGCGGATTTATAACGAAGTGAGAATGAAGATCTTAACACAACGTGTGTGTATACAATTTATCTGCTAACTTCATAAAAATCTTTACAGAGCTATTTCCATTGCATTCCAAAGTTCTCATTACCATTTGCATTGGAACGCAGTTGCTGACCGATTTCAAAACGGGTCTCTTTCTGATCGCCGTCAACAAACCCAGTAAGCATTTTTCAGTGATACGGTACACTTAAATGTTTCTATCAAAAATTTAATTTTACGTTCTTATATGGATGCGCATTCTCTCAAAAAGTCTCGGTATTTAAACGATGACTTACAATTACCACATCACGAGCTCTCTTCCATGATCTTCGATATTGCTTTGATTTGCACCGACCATTGTTTTTGACTTCTTTAAAAATTCTTAAAATAATCGTTCGGCTCATGCAGGCCTCCGCGAATGCTTAAGTCAAACTCAGATTGTCTCTGTAAAGTTTTAACCTAGTTATGCCGCAAAATTTTATACTCACACCTCGTTCTTCGCGGTCTTTCTTAATCCCTTTGTCACTAATCCGCCGACCAGCGTGCGCACGCCCCCACTCGGTCTGATATAGCTCAAGACTAATGCTGATAGCGGAACAGAATAAATGTCAGTTTGTTGTCAAAAACTATCGCTAGGTGCGCCAAAAGTCGCGGCGCGTTGTTGTGCGGGTTGATGTGTTATTTAAAAATTTCGGTCCTTTTTGAACACACCTCGTATGCATATGTACATACAAGTGAGTCGGCTACAGTTGCTGCCAATTCTCGCATCTCAGTTGTAGCGTGACGGTTCCCTCAGAATAAAGATTTTAACATAAATGTATTGAAGTACAGAGCAGTAGGAAAGTAGTAAAATTGTGTCATGAAATATATGTATTACTAAGTAAAGTTAAGACTATTATGAAATCGAATAAGAAAACGAAAATGTTAAATAATGTCTAGCATAGCTGGGTAACCAGCATCTTGAATGAGGATTGTATAAACTAGATAAAATATAAATAAAAACAATACAACTATATTAGGCAGCTGTATCAGTTTGTGACAGATAAACACATTGACAATTCAGAAGGGAATTGGTATTACATAAATGTGTGATAAAAGTTTTATTTGTATTAAAACTGTTATAATCTTGAGTTATAAAAAAGGACCATTATTGTTAATGAAGAAAGATAAAGATGTAAAGAATAGTGTTAGGTAAAATTTAGTGTTAGGAAGTGAGACATAAACTGACTTTTAGAATAGGAATTAAGTACTGTAATAACTATTGTTTAAAATAGACAAACTAAAAAAATGTTCAGTTAGATGTTACTGTTACAAAAACCTGCATCTACTTTAGAAGGTAGAAAGGAACAATATATTATATAAAGAATGTATTAGACAATGTGATGTATAATAATAGATAAGGTATTTTATTAGATTAGGGAATAAGTAATCACAAATGTTTGTAATGGACAAACTAATAATGTATTCTGTAAGATGTTAAATTTTACCAAGAACCTGCATCTACTTTAGAAGGTAGAAAGGAACAATATATTGTATAAAGAATGTATTAGATAATGCTATGTATAATAATAGATAAAGTAGTGTATAAGGAATAGAGAGTGAATGTTAACTTGTATTAGAAATAAGCATTTGTACTTTAAGAAACAAATAATATTCCAGGGTACACTAGACATTATTATGTCTATAGTACAAACCAGATGTTTTTATCAAAATTTGATGCTCACATTTGTAATCAGTAGCATTAAAATCTATTGTATTAACATAAGATCAAGTGTAAAGTAAAGGAAATTGATTATGTATCAAAAAGGTTACTTTTAAACATAAAATGTTAGATTAGGCCAAAATTAAAAAATGTTATTTTTTGAAATACTGTACAGAAACCTATGTTATGAGATCTCAAAATGATCAGGAGAAAAAAAGAATTTCATTGGTGATAATATTATTACAATTGTACATAGTATAAGGGAGATATGTTAAAATTAAGATTTTTTGGTAATTTTGATCACAAAAAGTGACGCCATGAACGACAATGATTGACGTTTCAACCAATGGGAATTTTTCACATTTTGTATTAGCAGGACCCAAAAATTGGAACCAAGCGAGTTAGTTGATTGTTGGAATCCGAGCAGTAAAGAACGTAACCTCTGCAACACCTCTATACGAGAAAGTACAATAAGACTCGAACCCAAGATAGGTTAGGTGAGAAGTGCCTATAGTTAAATGATCGACGAGTGATAAATAAAAATTGTGAATTGTGAAGATAACCAGAAAAGAATTATAGCGTGAAAATAATAAAAGCGAATAAGAAAGTGTGTGCATTTAAAAGGAAAGTATAGTGTTAATAATTACAATTTTTAAAACGACTTATTAACTAGTTAATATCTTAGTTGATAACTTAGTTATCATAACCCAACCTGCAACACTTTATATACATTTGTGAACTATTTATTTCACTACCACTGAACAATAAAACACTAACACTTTTGTAATTTTTTCACATTTAAGGAATTATTTCTTTGTGTTTAAATTTTAAAGAAGGGTAACCTCCTAAGACACTGTTAACCTAAAAAAGACACTGTTCGGCGATTACGAACAGTTCGTTACATTAGTTATAAGATATTGTTTTGTTATATTATGTTTTAAATTAATATTGTTATGTTTTGTACTTCACAAAGGACATTTTCGTAAATAATTATTGTAGTCCAAAGAATCCACAAGGTTATATTTACATATTGTAAACTATTAATCTGTCTGAGTTTTATGATACTCATAGTACCAAGCGCTGAGCGATAAATTGACAAGCCTAGATAATTCAAATTAAGAAGTATTTTATTTATTTATAATTCAAAAGAAAGGAAAAGGATTTAACAAGTAAATCAAGGAATATTGAATGGAATTAATTTTGTATGAACAATTATTTCTAATAATTAATATTTTTTCAATTTACGAGTGCTGGCGTTTTCATAAAAATTTGAAAAAATAAGTTGGCAGTACATTTTTGGCGTGCAACTTGAGATTTAAATTATTAAACTAGGTAAGTGAATAAGAATCAAATAAAGGAATTAATAAACAATAAGTACAAAATATCTTTAACCTATATTACTGAACTTTACCAATTGTTGTCCACTACGTGAGGCGAAAAGTAACCCGTCAATTAAGTAATTAATTAATTATTTTATTACACATTACTGAATCTTTACATAACTGTCGTCCACAACGTGGGGCGTTAAACAAAAATACATCGACAAGACAATAAAGCAAATACAACCACGAATTTATTATTAGTTAACATAAATGGCAACAACGTGAGGTCTAAGTCATTAAGAAAGACATAATTAAAAGTTAATAATCAAATAAAAAACGAAGCGAAATTTAACCTACACATTCTTTGAGTTATTACACATTCTACATCTGTTTTTATTATCCAATCTTGTCTGTCAGTCTTCTAGTCGTCATTCTAACATTAACGTCGTCCTTTTACGACCTTTTTGGCCTTCTTATCTCCCCTCATCATTAAATAAAATTAAAAAAGAACGAAATTATTTTATTGGGGGACCTCAATGCCAGCATGGGTCAAAAAAGAATGATAAGATAGTCAGCCAGTTCGGAGAGGTTGAGATAAATGGTAATGGGTAAAAGTTAATAGTTTTTCGAACCCATTATTAATTAAGAATACATAATGGTATTATCAGCATTAAAACATTCACCGTTGTACATGGAATCTCTTTACAAAGCCGCTTTTGAACCAGTGAGTTATGAAGTGAAAACAAGAAGATACAGGAAACCAATATGGAGGAATGTAAAAATTAAAGAATTGATTACAAAAAAGAAGGAAACACACTGAAATGGCTTATGATAAAGGACAAAATGGCAAAATCGTTTAGGTCTAGTTTGGAAGAGAAGGAAAAAATAAGGATATAAAAACGGTAAAGAATGTAACATGGAGGGAAAAGTGTCTTAATTCACAGATGGAGGAGCATAGTCAAATGCAATTTGCAGAAACTAAGAACAAATACAAAAGAAACCAATAGGCTAACACTGATTGCTTTGGAAGAATGGAAAGTTTTCTGTATTACTGAAAACGTTTTGCAGAGGGCAGAGTAAAATTTAAAACGACACAAGGAAACTGGGATGCACATGACAAAAATGAGGAAGTTGAGGACATAACAACAGATGAAGTGGTACTAACACTAAAGACAATGAAGAACGGCATAGCCCCTGGGCCTGGTAGAATATCAATCAAATGTCCCAGAAAATGTATTTGAAATGCTTACGCGAACTTTTGACCTAATGGTGGGGAAGTCCCGTCCTATTATATAACATCACTATATAAAAGGATTATCTGAAAAAGCGAGAACGATCGTGGACTTAGTGTGACGAGTTCTGATGGACGATTATGTGGCCCAATTATAAAAAACTGAATAGAAGCTACGATACTGACGCAAAAGAACAAAGTGGTTTCCATGAGAGAAGGTCTTGTATTGGTAACGTCAAGTGTTTTGCTTGAAACAGCTTTGTGAGAAACGTGGCAGCAATTGATTGGTTTGTATTTCACATTTATCGATTTTTATAAAGAGTTTGATAGAGTTTCATTATCAAAACTCTTGCCAGTCACGCACCAAGTTGGTGTTAGCGCTGCTTATATTACAGCAGATCGTAACTTTTATATGGAGTGTGTAAGTGCTGTTAAAGTTTGGAATAATTTAAAAGTTTTGTGTTTAATACTTTGCAGTAACGAAAGGATTAAAGGGGGGGAGTGTTTCATAAGATCTATTTTATTCAGAATTTATTTTAACCCAACCACAAGTAGGTGGAAAGACACTATAGCGGAATGCTGACTACATCTACACGCTACTGTTCGTAGATGATGAAAGTTGTGGTAGTGTTGGACAAACAGGAATTCAGTTACGTGGTCCGGAAACTCCGTGAAGAATAAGGTTTTTTGGGGCTGGAAAAACCCGAAATAAATAAATAAGTTAGAAAACCCGAATAGCTGTTTATTGGAGGAGAAGGACAGTAGATTCGCAAATTAGAATCGATAATAATTTTTAGGTATCTTGGTGTAACATTATCAAAAGATGGCAGCATACACGATAAAGATATAAGATGAAAAATAAAACAAGGGAAAAGGATGTTAGGGCAGCTGAATCTGTGCTTTGAAGTGGAAAAATAACCCACAAAACCAAAAAGATGATCTATTCTGTCCTATTAGAAAGTACAGTATATTCACCTGTAGCTCTGAAACATGGGAGATAAATCGAAGAATTTCCCGATTCCCGAAATGTATACGCAATGGAGATGGACTTCAGGAGATGGTCAGTCTTCAGTGAATTAGAAATGAGGATATCAAGAGGCAACTTAATGCTGGCAAGATAAATACCAAGCCTCTTTGTAGTACGACGATATGTAATGGTTGCATCACGACCGTTTCCCCCAAAAGTTGTTAGACTGGGTTCCACCTAGACGACGGAAACAGGAAAGTGGACATACACGAGGAGACGGGGAATGTACCATTGTGTGTAGCATGTCAACAGACGACAGTGGATGGATGCTCTTACGGCATTGTTAATGTAATCTGTCTTTCCTTGATTTGTTTGTACACCTTTTCCAATAGTTTTCCAATATTTGGGACTTATGCATGCTAACACTTTAGAGATATGTTGTGGTGAAACTGTGTTTCCGATGCTAAAGTTTGTTGCAGCAGTATCACAATGATCACAAAATAATATTAAGAATTTTTGTTTGCAAGTATAAAGTAAACCAGTTTTACGCTTAAAGAAGAAACCTATTAATACATTTTGTGATAACTAGGATATAAATAAGGTAGCTTTTTCTCTCGCGTTGCTTTATCCATTCCTAGCAATCATTTCAAAAATAAGCTTTTTCGTTTTTGTTGGTATGGAACCATTTCTTGTTTAGTATGTGTGTGTGCGCGCGCGCGTGTGTGGTTGTAAAACACTGTATATTTTTTGGTAAATCGCTATTTATAGTCTTTTTAAAAAAGGTTTTTTCTATATTTAGTTCGCAGATGGATTTTTATCTCAGTTGAGTCACTTTACGCTGGTCTGAAGAAGTTAAATTTTATTGTTTCTACTCCTTGACAATTATTTTTAATTATCGTCCATCACTGTGTTATTAGTTATAATCAGTTATATAAGCAAGCCTGTACCTTATACTCGCCCGCAACAAAGAGGAGGAATTAACGATTAATTACTTATGCATCTGTTAGCTATAACTGGAATTATTCATGTGCGATTGAAACTGGCCAGACAGGTAACAGTATGCGTACTGCAGTTAGGCCGGGCAAACGCAATTATGTCACAGTATGAGTGTGCACATGCGTATGCGTAGATATTCATCACTGATTAACGAACGCAGAGTGACTGACACTCTAACGCCGCGGCGGCGTGCCATTTGAATCCTTTCATAGGACGGACACGCGTGATCTAGATAAATCTGAAATGTTCGTTATATTACAGCCACTTTCTTAGTACTAAATGAAGCAATACCGGTATGTAAAAAGTGCCTTCTATATCTACTTAATAAACCAAGACTGAATTTATTTGTTGGTATTATAAAATGCTATCTTTCTTAATTCTCTTTCACGGTGGAACTGAGTGTGTGGGAGTTCCGTTATTACCGTGTTCAATCTAAACGATGGATGGATTTTATGAATCTGTCAAAAGATACGTCGTGATTCCGCGAGTGGTACTAGTACACCACGTGACGTATAAATCTATATGGCAGACACAAGGTGCCATATTGAAAAATTTGATAATCAGAAACCTCTTGTGTGAGGTATGAAATAAAAGCCTTGTACGATAAGAGTCTATATATATATATATATATATATATATATATATATATATATTACATTTAATATTTATATTAAATTTACCTCAAGATGTTATTTTTCCTTATTTGGAACATGTTTCGGGTACCATCTTGTACCCATCCTCAGCCTTCCGGTTTTTTTGTCTGGTGAAGTACATATGTGTTGTTGGTTGACTATTATTATTGTGGCTTCCTGTTGGCTTCTGGTATTTCAAATTGGTTTTATTGTGTGTGATTGTGGTGTATGTGTTAGTTTTTTGTGTATTTTCAATGTTGAGTGCTTTGAATATTGTGTCATGTTTTGTATTGATTTGTATTTGTTCAGGTATTAGTTTGTTTTGTGTTTTATGTTTGTATATTTGTAAATTTTCCCAAATGTTTATTATGGTGCCTTTGTGTGGTATATGTTTTATTAGTGTTACATTGGTTATGTCTGAGAATTCATGTCCTGTGTTTATTGCATGTGTGGCTAAATTGGATTTATATATTTCTGGTTTTTTGTATGCGTTTAGGTGTTCAAAATAACGTTTTTTCAGCTGTTTTTTTGTTTGTCCTATGTAACATTTATTGCAATCTTGGCATTCAATTTTGTATATGCCGTTAGTTGTTGTATTATCTTGGTTGTGTGAGCTATTTAGATTTTGTAATTTATTTTTATTAGTTTTGTATGCTAATTTTATATCTGTGTTTTTAAATAGTTTTGTTAGTTTTGTCATTTTATTATTTATGTATGTGAATGTGGCCCATTTTTTGTTGTTGTTATGATTTATGTGTGTTCAGTTTGATTAATTCATAATTGTTCAGTTTTTATTTTCTATTTGATTTTATTTTCTATTTTATTCACAGTATTTTTATTGTATCCATTTTCATGACCAATCTGGTATATTATATTTCTTTCTTTGTCAGTTTCTTGTGACTATATATATATATTCAAACACTTTTTGCTACAGTCCGTTTCTTGTTGTATATAATATATTTAATATTTATAATGAAATTACCTCAAGATATATTTTTCCTTATTAGGAACATGTTTCGAGAACCATTGTGTTCTCATCCTCAGCCTTCGTGATTTTGCGTCTGGTGAAGTACTTGTGTGTTGGCTGGTCGTTATTGTGGTTTCCTGTTGGTCTCTGGTACTTTAAAGTGGTATTATTGTGTGTGATTGTGATGTATGTATTAGTATTTTGTGTATTTTCTATGTTGAGTGCTTTGAAAATTGTGTTATGTTTTGTATTGATTTGTATTTGTTCAGGTATTAGTTTGTTTTGTGTTTTATGTTTGTACATTTGTAAATTTTTCCCAATTTTCATTATGGTTCCTTTGTGTGGTATGTGTTTTATTAGTATCATATTGGTTATGTCTGGGAATTCATGTCAGTGTTTATTGCATGTGTGGCCAAATTCGATTTGTATATTACTGGTTTTTTTGTATGCGTTTAGGTGTTCAAAATAACGTTTTTTCAGTTGTTTTTTTGTTTGTCCTATGTAACATCTGTTGCAATCTTGGCATTCAATTTTGTATATACCATTGGTTGTTGTATTATCTTTGTTGTGTGGGTTATTTAGTTTTTGTAGATAATTTTTGTTAGTTTTGTATGCTATTTTATTATCTGTGTTTTTAAACAGTTTTGTTAGCTTTGTCATTTTATTATTTATGTATGTGAATGTGGCCAATTTTTTATTGTTGTTATTATTTTTGTTTTGTTCATTTTGATTGTTCAGTTTTTGTTAATTGTTTGTTTTGTTAATTGTTCAGTTTTTATTTTATATTTGATTTTATTTTCTATGTTGTTTACAGTATTTTTAATAATTAATGCTTGATGCCTTTACTTGGTGAAAATCCATTGTAAATTATAGTAAAAAATAAAACCATAAAATAGTTTTAGTGATTTTCACTCGTCAATTTACACTATCTGATGAAGGCACTGTGCTGCCGAAACAGCTGTCATGGATTTATAATTTTAATAAATTGACGAGTGAAAATCACTAAAATTATTTTATGGTTTTATTTTTTACTATAATTTACAGTATTTTTATTATATCCATTTTCATAAGCAATTTGGTAAATTATATTTCTTTCTTTGTCTATTTCTTGTTTGTTTAGGGGTATTTTGTACATTCTGTTAAATAGTGAATAGAATGCTGCCATTTTATGTTGTGGTGGGTGGTCAGAATGGTTAGGTATAATGATGTTAGTGGAAGTTGGTTTTCTGTATATTGCATATTGTAGGTGGTTATTCTATCTTGTGATGGTTATGTCTAAATAGTTGATTTTGTTATGATTTTATTTTTCTTCTGTGAATTGTATTTTTGGATGTATCTTATTGATTTGTTTTAATATGTTATCTGTATTTGTGTTTTTGTTACTTGCTACATATAGCCCATCAACCAAACACATATCTTATCCAAATGCCATTTGGATCAAAGGAATTTATAATATTTTGTATTTTGGTGTGTATATGTTGTAAGAAAATTTGTGCTATTATGCTAGATAATGGAGATCCCATTGCCAATCCTTCTTGTTGTTGATAAATTTTGTTATTGAATTCAAAGTAATTTTGTTTTAGTATTAGTTGGAGGCTATTTTTTATTTCAATTATATATTGTGTGTCTTCATTTCGTTCTTTAAGTTTGTTTATTATTATGTCTATTGTTTCATCAATTGGAATGTTGGTGTACATATTTGTGATGTCATATGATGTGAAAAATTGGTTTTCATCTATATTTATTACCTTTAGTTTGTCTAGTAATTCGTACGTATTTTTTGTGTTGTGATAATTATTTGTTAGATGGTTACTTTTTAGTTACCATGCGTCAACGTCCTCCTGTGTGCAAGACCACCGGAGGCTCCTGCTGCTCCCGTCAGCAGCCGAAGTTAACATCTGGCATCTATTTTGTTTCTACGAACAACTGTTCCTAGATGCCACCATCTTCATGGACATACTCAACAATCTGTGATTTGAGAAGTTGTCCATAGATAAGCTAAAACTCTTGAACATCCAATGACTGGGTTCTTCGATGACGGGGAAGCAGTGATGATTTTCCCAGTCGCAAAACAAGTAGATGTAAACAGTTTTGTAATAACTGCTGAAATGGGGAAATCCTTCAGACTGTACCAGACAATTGTCTTCCTCGAAGCAAAGACCTGCAGCCTGCGTCCTCGCACTGAGATCATTCCCGATGATCCAAACCAAACCAGAGGCACTAAGAATCGGTTTGGGTCACGGGTGTTGTAACGGAGCAACATAAGTGTTAATGCCGGCAGCGTGAACGGTGCTATGGAAGTCGATATATGCATCGAGACCTGTGTGCAAAGGGACCAACTGATCCCTGCTAACTGCCGAAAGACGAATTTGTGGAGTTTCAAAACTCGAGTATAACAGGTACCGTCCAAATGTTGGGCCCCATATAAAGCCATCCACGACTTTGATGGACTGCAGGGTCAGGGTAAAATCAAGCGAGGGGTGCTATCGCTGAACTTTTTTGAAGGTACACAAGTTGCAAGGGACGACATTCGATAGGACTATCATAGTCTTAATTTCGCAAATTTTCGTGAAGAATCAAGCTTATTTGGTCTTAAACCGAGCCAAGATACTTACCGGCGTAGTTACGAGTTCACTTGAGCCCAAAAAGTTGTTCAGTCAGCAACGCGATCAAAATGTAGTCAAGTCCCCATTAACCAAGTCCTAATTTTTCAAGTTCTGAATTATCCTAGATCGTTACAATCAGCAGCAAAAAAGTTCAGAAGCCTCAGAAGCTTCAGGTTGGCGAATTGAGAAGCTGTTTAAATAAATATAAACAAAAGTCCTAGATCAGATTTATAACTGTGACGAAAGCGGACTGAATTTCAAAATGTTACCATCTAAAACACTCGCCTCAAGGGAGGAAATAGCTGTTCCAGGGTACAAACGCTTCGGGTCTTTCACTAAATCCTGCAGCCAAAGACAACTTCCGTCTCCACGTTTGTATTTGTTTTCCGTGTTCGATGTGTACTAGAACTGTTTTCTTCACAAGTAACTAATGCCAGGTTATGGAGGTTATGTAGGCAACGTAACATAAATAAAATTTACTTTGTTAGTGTACAATAAAAGGGTGTACTTACTGGAAGTACAGAAATAATTTTCCATTTATCGCACATAATTACGGTACACAGACGATTTTTGGAGGTTGTGTCTACGTTTAACAATGCAACTTAACCTTTTAGATTTTTAAAATTAATTAGATTTAACAAAAATTTCCTTTGTTAGTGTACACTTGTATGGATACAAGGCTGCTGTACATAACATTAAAGGCTGTATTTATTCGAAGTACCGGAATTAAAACCTAGTTCCAATTTAGAACGTAGACCTATAACCTATTTGCATATTTTATTGGGGTTTATTGGCACATATTTTATTAAAAGGGTGTATTTATTGGAAGTACAGAAATTATTTTCCATTTATCGCACATAATTACGGTACACAGACGATTTTTGGAGGTTGTGTCTACGTTTAACAATGCAACTTAACCTTTTAGATTTTTAAAATTAATTAGATTTAACAAAAATTTCCTTTGTTAGTGTACATTCAAAGGCTGTATTTATTGTATGGATAAAAGGCTGTATATACATTAAAGGCTGTATTTATTCGAATTAAAACCTATCGGTACTTCCAATTTAGAACGTATAACCTAGTAGGCTACGTTATTCGTACATACAGTATTTTATTGGTACATATTTTATTAAAAGGGTGTATTTATTGGAAGTACAGAAATTAGTTTCCATTTATCGCACATAATTACGGTACAGAGACGATTTTGGGAGGTTGTGTCTACGTTTAATTATCTAACTTAACCTTTTAGATTTTTAAAATTAATTAGACTTGTAGGGGTGTGCATGGCAGAACTACTTGTAGGGGTGTGCACCCACTTTATAATCATATTTTTGGTAACACTGAGAACTTTAAGCCTTCTTTTATGCTTAAACAAATTATATATACACTTAATTATAGAAAAGCAAAAAGCAAATATGTAATTCAAAAGACTAATTTGCTCTAATAAACACACGCTGAAGTTAAAAACAAAAGAGTTTTTACTTGCCTAACTAATTATTAGTTACTAATGTGACAGTTGGAGCTGCTTTTTCTGCAAAAGCTGGGGTATGTTGGATTCAAGAGTGGTTAAATTAAGTCATAAATCTGAGTGTGCGTCAAGTCTATTTCTGTGCTTGCTTTTCACTTGAGATGAAAATCCCATTTCACTCAAGAATGAGGTGATGAATGGGATGAGCAACTCCGAAAGTTCAGGATATTCATCTCTTAAAGATATCCAGAACTTTGTTAAGTCAGAATCTAAAAGTTTATGGATATTGTTGTCCATGACATGTCTCATGTTATCACTAACTATACAAAATAATTTACTAAAAATTTAGTTTTAATCCCAGCATCACAGATGATATCACACAATTGCTCATTTAGTTTTACTGACAACATGTTAGAACTTTCAAAATACAAGAATGGGTCTTGAATCCAATTGAATTCACTGTATCCCTCTGGGAAGCAACTTTCAATCTGGTTATAGAGAGTTAAACATCAGAGCTGGTAAAAAACAATGGTAGAGCATGAATAACAAAAATGTACAGTTTAGACTATGTACAAAACAGGTTGAATTTAAATTGTTAAAATGATATATCTTAGTTATTTACATGTAGTAGCTTTTTAAGACACAGTAAATAAATTTCCGAACCTGACTTTGCAACCCTCCAAATGCCCTCTCGGGACCCAGCAGTGGCTCATGCCCAATAGGTTAAGAAATGCTGAACTAAAGGCATATTTGTGGAGTCAAACATGAAAGATAACCCAGACTTCTAAAATGCTCTTAGTCAAATGGGATTTTCAGGAGTAACAACACACTATTTGGTTAACAAGCACATTTTACTAATATTGTAATACCAAGTCAATTAGATAGCTTCAATGTGTAGTACTCTATGTGATGCTGATCACATACTGTTAATCAGCAGCACTGCAGAATATTCTAGAGCCACACTCTTGGCATTCATCTGGAACTTTCTCACATTAGCCTGATAATTAGGATGTTGCCACCAGCTGAGTTTTAGAAAGTTGGTGTAGTAGGTTGTGCATTCATATAGGATGATATTAGACAGCAGTTTTTAATGAAAGTGAAAAATGATCAATTGTTTACTTGTGTTGTAAACTATTGTGATTTTTTTATTACTGTTTGTAGGCTATACAGTGTGTCCTGGATAATTATATAAAGAGAACTGTTGTAATATAAGTGTGTTTGTTTTAGCAATTGAGAGTATCTGGTATTCAATAATTCATTCCACTGTTTTAAGTTCATAATTCTTGTCACTGGTTGTAAGAATATTATTCTCATTAATTTTCCAGTTCTATGAAGTCTTCAGTAGTTTTACCACGATGAGACTCAACTTTATCACTGAAGATGCCACATCACTGAAGAGCAAAACTTTTCTTTAATAATCTCAACAAAGCATGGTTATCAGCTGAAAAAAAGTTTTAGTATTAAAAGTTTTGATCACGCAAATCTATAAGGGATACTAAAAAGAAATAACATAATAATTGTATTGGACATAAAGTTATGTCCACAAAACAGATTTTGTTTGAAATAAATAAAACACAATTTGACACAAATATTAATTTTATGAATACTTGTTTGGCACATATTACAGAAGGTTACACCATTAAATGAGTTTGCCTAAGTATAAAATTCTTGTCAGATGAAAAACGTGTACAGTCAGAATACTATTTGTTATGTACAATACAAATGATTCACTATGGGTAGCAGTGACACATAAACACTAGACATTGACACTAAATTGTACTTGTTTTGAATGATTCATTGTGTGCTACCTGACCAGAGTACAGGTATTAACCAAGAGATGTTTAGTATACTGCTGTATAACTGCTACAATGATGAATTATAAATAGTACTTTTTGTTTTGGTCATCAACCTTGAAAAGGATAATAGAAACTTTGTATACCATGCTTCCAGCAGTTTTACATGATACATTCCTAGCACAAATAAGAAAAGTTTAAATCTGCTGATGATCTAAAGGAGTGAAAGTTATTTGCAGACTGACAGTGTTATAAAATAATTCTGAAAGAATTGTTGCTTTTACAATAACCATCCTTTATCAACTGACTACTCAAATCTGCCATTTTTTCACAGAAACTGAAGTTTGATGATTTGATCCATTATGACCTAGTGATGCTCCAAACATTTCAAGGATTCTCCTAGCCTTAAAAAACTGGACTGGCCTCATTGATTGACATGATTAATGTTAAATTTACTTTGGGATACTTCCAAACATAATACAGTTTAATATAAACAAAAAAAAATTTTATTTCTAATTTTTCCAGAACTGTATACACATAATTTGATCTGGATAGAACGTGTATTAAACAATAATACTATTTGATGCAAATAACGAAAATATCCGTGTGGAGAACTATACATGACTTCCATGTTTTAAGATTTATATTTAAAATCGTTTTAGAAATGAAATATTTCTACAGAAACTACTTCTATCTTCAGCCTCAACCACAGAAAACACACACACACACACACACACACACACCACACAATTCCTTTTTTCTTTATTTAATTTGAATTCAGAGTATTGGCACATATTTTATTAAAAGGGTGTATTTATTGGAAGTACAGAAATTAGTTTCCATTTATTGCACATAATTACGGTACACAGACGATTTTTGGAGGTTGTGTCTACGTTTAACATGTAGTAACATCAGTAACTTAACCTTTTAGATTTTTAAAATTAATTAGACTTAACAAAAATTTCCTTTGTTAGTGTACATTCAAAGGCTGTATTTATTGTATGGATAAAAGGCTGTATTTATTCGAAGTACCGGAATTAAAACCTACTTCCAATTTAGAACACAGTACAATCTAACGTAGGCCTATAACCAAACAAGTACATTAAAATCCTTTTTTCAACATAATGCAATAAAAAGCAATGTGCAGTTTCCGTTAACACACAAATGATTAAGTATTAATAATGGGTTAGAGTGGAATTCAATTTTACTATGGTCTAAATTGAAGTCAAAAATAAACATAATCTGTGCTTATCAACATATAAGTGATACATAAGTCAGTTGTTACAAAGATAAACAAAAACATGTCTAAGAGTAGGCTATAACCAATTATAAGTGAGAGACCCGTTTCTAAAACGGCTTAAGTAGTGCAAAGTTTTTTTCTTGCTTTCATTTGAGCAAACTGGTCAATAACATCTGATTGATAAATTAATACTGTTAGCCAATTCATTTTTAATAGCTAAAATTGCCAAATTATTAAGCCTTTCTTGGTAGGTAGTGCTTCTCTGCCAAGTTTTCAGTGAATTCGCTAACCTGCTGAAAGATTTTTCAGGAGACGAAACTGTAACTGGAATAGTACAGAAAAGCCTATAGGCAAGACAGAAGTTCACAAATGCAGCTTGAAGGTTTTTGGAGTAGGCTTAGTGGATTCTTTTCTGATTCAAACTCTGTTTTATGAATGTTCTTCAAGTGTAATATTTCTTCAAATAGATACATTGCCAATTCCTTTTTAAACTTGCTAATGAGAACTTTTACTTTCAATTATAATTCATCATTTTCCATGTCTGTAAAGTTCAATACTGGTGGAAACAAGTCACGAGTTGAACTAATTGCAGTGAATCGTGTTTTTATGTTGCCCATTACAAACTCTAATACTGGGTACATGACTGAGGTTTTAAATTTATTTTCTTGATCTTTGTTTACTGAAAAATCACTATTGGATTGATCTGTACTTTTTTCCACCTTTTGGGAGATTCAGGAGGAACTTTTATTAGTTCTTTTGCAATTAAGTTTGGTTCTTCAATTATGCTGTCTGGATTATCACGCAAAAATTTCAATTCTGTCAGCAAATCTTCCACTAGAGTTATTTCAACATTGAGTGTGATTCCTTTGCTTTGAATAACAACATTTTTTTAGTCAATATATGAAAGCACTTTGAACCAAAAAGATGCCAAGATTTAGCTCTTTGTGGAATTGAAATATTTCTTAAGCCCTAATATGATGTTGTAGGCAGAGGGAGTTAGACTAGAAGACATCTCTTCTAAAATATATCCAACAATTTAAGTACTCCTGGGTAGTGCTTAACTATCGGTTTGACAGCTTGGATCCTCTCACTTCATCTTGTTTCAGGGAAGCTCTGCAGTGATAAAGGAATGTGCATTTTCAAAACTTCACAACATTTTTCTCTAGGGCTGCTAGAGAAAAATGAGTAAAGACTTGCAACATGCCCGAAAAATTGTGTATACGTTTTAAAATTGAAATAACTGCAAATATTTCAGCCTTTTGTTATTATGTTGCGTACAAAAAATTATTTAAAATGTAAATAATAAATACAGCTCTACAATTCAATTTACGGGTACCCCAATTTACAATTACCCTTGACATCTTAGAAGTAATTGTAAACAAATGTTTTCTTTATCCTTTGAAACTAAAAAACTGACACTCCTCTGGAAATTGAAAAAAGGATTTTAATGTACTTGTTTGGTTATACGTTAGATTGTACTAGGTTATAAATTGGAAGTAAATTCCTGTACTTCGAGTAAATACACCTTTAATGTTATATACAGCCTTTTATCCATACAATAAATACAGCCTTTGAATGTACACTAACAAAGGAAATTTTTGTTAAATCTAATTAATTTTAAAAATCTAAATGGTTAAGTTACTGATGTTACTACATGTTAAACGTAGACACAACCTCCAAAAATCGTCTGTGTACCGAAATTATGTGCAATAAATGGAAACTAATTTCTGTACTTCCAATAAATACACCCTTTTAATAAAATATGTGCCAATACTCTGAATTCAAATTAAATAAAGAAAAAAGGAATTGTGTGGTGTGTGTGTGTGTGTGTGTGTGTGTGTGTGTGTGTGTGTGTGTGTGTGTGTGTGTGTGTGTGTGTTTTCTGTGGTTGAGGCTGAAGATAGAAGTAGTTTCTGTAGAAATATTTCATTTCTAAAACGATTTTAAATATAAATCTTAAAACATGGAAGTCATGTATAGTTCTCCACACGGATATTTTCGTTATTTGCATCAAATAGTATTATTGTTTAATACACGTTCTATCCAGATCAAATTATGTGTATACAGTTCTGGAAAAATTAGAAATAAAATTTTTTTTTGTTTATTTTAAACTGTATTATGTTTGGAAGTATCCCAAAGTAAATTTAACATTAATCATGTCAATCAATGAGGCCAGTCCAGTTTTTTAAGGCTAGGAGAATCCTTGAAATGTTTGGAGCATCACTAGGTCATAATGGATCAAATCATCAAACTTCAGTTTCTGTGAAAAAATGGCAGATTTGAGTAGTCAGTTGATAAAGGATGGTTATTGTAAAAGCAACAATTCTTTCAGAATTATTTTATAACCCTGTCAGTCTGCAAATAACTTTCACTCCTTTAGATCATCAGCAGATTTAAACTTTTCTTATTTGTGCTAGAATGTATCATGTAAAACTGCTGGAAGCATGGTATACAAAGTTTCTATTATCCTTTTCAAGGTTGATGACCAAAACAAAAAGTACTATTTATAATTCATCATTGTAGCAGTTATACAGCAGTATACTAAACATCTCTTGGTTAATACCTGTACTCTGGTCAGGTAGCACACAATGAATCATTCAAAACAAGTACAATTTAGTGTCAATGTCTAGTGTTTATGTGTCACTGCTACCCATAGTGAATCATTTGTATTGTACATAACAAATAGTATTCTGACTGTACACGTTTTTCATCTGACAAGAATTTTATACTTAGGCAAACTCATTTAATGGTGTAACCTTCTGTAATATGTGCCAAACAAGTATTCATAAAATTAATATTTGTGTCAAATTGTGTTTTATTTATTTCAAACAAAATCTGTTTTGTGGACATAACTTTATGTCCAATACAATTATTATGTTATTTCTTTTTAGTATCCCTTATAGATTTGCGTGATCAAAACTTTTAATACTAAAACTTTTTTTCAGCTGATAACCATGCTTTGTTGAGATTATTAAAGAAAAGTTTTGCTCATTCAGTGATGTGGCATCTTCAGTGATAAAGTTGAGTCTCATCGTGGTAAAACTACTGAAGACTTCATAGAACTGGAAAATTAATGAGAATAATATTCTTACAACCAGTGACAAGAATTATGAACTTAAAACAGTGGAATGAATTATTGAATACCAGATACTCTCAATTGCTAAAACAAACACACTTATATTACAACAGTTCTCTTTATATAATTATCCAGGACACACTGTATAGCCTACAAACAGTAATAAAAAAATCACAATAGTTTACAACACAAGTAAACAATTGATCATTTGTCACTTTCATTAAAAACTGCTGTCTAATATCATCCTATATGAATGCACAACCTACTACACCAACTTTCTAAAACTCAGCTGGTGGCAACATCCTAATTATCAGGCTAATGTGAGAAAGTTCCAGATGAATGCCAAGAGTGTGGCTCTAGAATATTCTGCAGTGCTGCTGATTAATAGTATGTGATCAGCATCACATAGAGTACTACACATTTAAGCTATCTAATTGACTTGGTATTACAATATTAGTAAAATGTGCTTGTTAACCAAATAGTGTGTTGTTACTCCTGAAAATCCCATTTGACTAAGAGCATTTTAGAAGTCTGGGTTATCTTTTATGTTTCACTCCACAAACATGCCTTTAGTTCAGCATTTCTTAACCTATTGGGCATGAGCCACTGCTGGGTCCCGAGAGGGCATTTGGAGGGTTGCAAAGTCAGGTTCGGAAATTTATTTACTGTGTCTTAAAAAGCTACTACATGTAAATAACTAAGATATATCATTTTAACAATTTAAATTCAACCTGTTTTGTACATAGTCTAAACTGTACATTTTTGTTATTCATGCTCTACCATTGTTTTTTACCAGCTCTGATGTTTAACTCTCTATAACCAGATTGAAAGTTGCTTCCCAGAGGGATACAGTGAATTCAATTGGATTCAAGACCCATTCTTGTATTTTGAAAGTTCTAACATGTTGTCAGTAAAACTAAATGAGCAATTGTGTGATATCATCTGTGATGCTGGGATTAAAACTAAATTTTTAGTAAATTATTTTGTATAGTTAGTGATAACATGAGACATGTCATGGACAACAATATCCATAAACTTTTAGATTCTGACTTAACAAAGTTCTGGATATCTTTAAGAGATGAATATCCTGAACTTTCGGAGTTGCTCATCCCATTCATCACCTCATTCTTGAGTGAAATGGGATTTTCATCTCAAGTGAAAAGCAAGCACAGAAATAGACTTGACGCACACTCAGATTTATGACTTAATTTAACCACTCTTGAATCCAACATACCCCAGCTTTTGCAGAAAAAGCAGCTCCAACTGTCACATTAGTAACTAATGATTAGTTAGGCAAGTAAAAACTCTTTTGTTTTTAACTTCAGCGTGTGTTTATTAGAGCAAATTAGTCTTTTGAATTACATATTTGCTTTTTGCTTTTCTATAATTAAGTGTATATATAATTTGTTTAAGCA